>OX451740.1:186799066-187382735 GCA_948472305.1 Vicia faba | reverse complement strand
ATCATAGGGATGAAAATTAGGGTATGACAGCTGCCTCTATTTAAATGTCTTCTTCATCTCGACGTGATTGAAGATACTTAAATATAAGAAGACCCAGTTTGTTTGCCCTAAGATACCATGCAATGCTTATGATTATGAATGCAAAAGAAAGACTCTGCGGGAGATATATGACATCATTTGGAATAAAAAGAGTGTAGACGAGGCTATAACACAAAACTAACTAGAGAAAGAGAGTTCAACCAGGAAAAAACTTATTGAGGAGCAACGTGAAATCGGGGATAACTATGAATGAGGAAAACCAAAATCACAATTAAAGAATAAAAGGCAAAGTAGGAATCCATTGGGGAAATGGATAACAATGCAAACAACAAAAAGGGATAAACGGCCAGAGAAGTAATCTTTAAGAAAGGTTTACTGACTCAACTGGGGAAAGATAATTTTCAACTTTATTGGGGAAAAGTAATCTGCAAAGAGAAGAAGCGTAAAGAAGGATAGTACTGACTCATATATATCAATGAGCTACCAACTCCGTAGATGAAGGTAGAAAAATCAACAAATACTGACTCAATAGATGATGATAAACTACCAACTCAATAGACAAAGGTAGAAATAGCCAGAAACACTTACTCAATAGACAACGGTAAACTACGAACTCAATAGACGAAGTTAGGTATAGCAAGAAATATCGACTCAATAGATGATGATAAACTACAAACTCAATAGACGAATGTATAAATAACTAAAAATATCGACTTAATAAACGATGGTAAACTACCAACTCAATAGACGAAGGTAGATAAAGGGAATATTGACTCAATAGAAAATGGTAAACTACCAACTCGATAGATGAAGTTAGAAATAGAAAGAAATACCGACTCAATAGATGACAGTAAATTACCAACTCAATGGACGAAGGTAGGTATAACAAGAAATATCGACTCAATAGATGGCAATAAACTACCAAGTCAATAGACGAAGGTAGAAATCAATAAACACTGTAGCGAATACTCAAAAGAGAATGTAGACAGGTTAAATCAAAACATAGGCTTCTTAAATAAAGACATTCCATTTGTCGTCAAGAATCACCAACAACTCCACGGAAGATAATGCTGGAGAGGCCTCCACTTGTTAGTTCCAAGCATTACCATGTTGGGGATATACAAGCTTCTAAAATAAAGAGACACCACTTGCTATCAAGTAAAGATTCCAAGAGAGTGTTAGAAAAACACTACTGAGGAAATCAAAATCTCTTCGTCATTTGATATATAAAATTCTTCTATGGAAAACCATGTCGTAAAGGGTTAAAAATAAATTCACTTTCCTACATAAGTTCCCAAATTAACTGTTGAGGACCAAAGTTCAATCCAGGAAAAAGATAGAGAAAAATGCTCAATCAAGACTCGATCCAGTAAGGAAATAACTCATCGGGAGTTATTCCATCCATGTAAATAAACTTGGAAGGAATGTTGAAATAAAATTCTTCAACGAGGAATGAACTAGGTGAGGAATTAAAAGGGGTACACTCTCTGCTTAAGAAGACATTCTAATGGAGAAAAGTATCAGAAAGAATGAACACTAATTGAGGGGATAAATAATACCTCAAAGAATTGATCAAAAACATCAAAAAACTGTAAACTAGCATGAATTTAATTTCAACTATGCATGATGTATGTATGATTGAGTGTTTATGTGTGTTATGATGTATATGCTGACAAGACAGACACACAAGTTACACTGGGGATGACCAGGCAACACTAGGGTATAACTGGCACTCAGCTAAATCACGCTACAATTGAGATCATGTTGGAAAGTAAACAACCAACAAAGGAACTAAAGTCCTTCCATAAGGATTAACTCTCTGGGGAGCCAAAGATATTACTTTGGAAACATTCAGAGCACAGCCTTCTGAAAACAAAAATCCACTAAGGGGATACAAATTTGCTGAAGAAATTCTATTAATGGGAACATGATAAGTATACTAGGATTAACACCAATCTTCCAAACACAAGTGGGGAAAGCAACATGCCAACTCTGTTGAAGATTACTACTAATGCAAGTTCTGCCGAGGAAAACCAACATGCAAACTCTTCTAGGTATAATCAACATGCAACCTTAGTTGGTGACAACATTATCTTGAAATGGTCATAAGACTTTGCGATGAAAAAATCCTAGCAAAAGAAAAAACCCACAGGGGGAAACCAAGTCTCAACACAATGTGAGAGAACAATCTAAGGCCGGCTAGATGGTAACACACTCCATTGTAGAAAAACACATATTCGACCGAGGAAATCTGCAATAAGACTTTGCTAAGGAGAGATGAACCACAACTCCATGTGGAATCATGCATCATAAATGAACCACGACAACATGGTACAAAAGGGAACCAAATATATGCTCAATGAACTGCAATAAGAAACCTGGGAAAATATGCAGGACATATAAGATCAATCTGCCATAGGGGAAAATGCAAATGTCCACATGACCTCAAAAAATAAAATATGTCAGAGAAAGCTAAGTTCCACACTTCGAGATTTGGCCGTCATTGGAACAACTAATTTTTATTCCTTTTAGTAAATTCATAAATTGAAGTAAAAATTGTTTTTGTAATTTCAAAAAACATGATTTATTATTTAAACCTTTTTTTTTCAAAAATTATTATCACTAATAAACGAAATTTGCAAGTAGAATAAAATAAGAATTGCAAAGAATTGGATAAAGGCTCAAACTTTATTTAATAGAAAGGTAGTCCGCAAATGGCGTGACTCCATGGATCATTACGAATTTTAGAAAATGGTAAATACATGGAAAGGGCTACATTGAAATACAATGACAACTATTCTCCCTAACAACTTTGAACTCCTGTGCTTTGGCTTCAATTGAGAAGTGATGAGAATTCCTGATAAAAAGTTATTGCTTCAAGCAATCAAGTCTTGTCTGATGCAGTTACTTGCCTTGAATCCCTATATTTTTCCTAGATTTCCCTTCTGGGTTTTCATTCTATCAGGAGGACTTATTCTGTTTATGTCTCTAATTTTTACATGAACCTTCCTTTCGGGTTTTAAGCCCACCGAGATGCTCATATTTTCCTAAGTCTCCCTTTTGGGTTTTCAACTTAGCGAGCTGTTCTTTTTTATTATTTTTTAGGAGAAGTATTTCTTGACTACATTAGCATTAACGAATTGCTGGAGCTCCTCACCATCCATAGTTGTAAGAATCATAACACTCCCAGAGAAGGATTTCTTGACAACATATGGGCCTTCATAATTAGGAGTCCACTTGCCCCTCTAATCATTGTGGAAAGACAAGATCTTTTTGAGCATGAGGTCTTCTTCTCTGAATTCACGAGGTCTGACCTTCTTATAAAATGCTTTCTTCATCATCTTTAGATATAACTGGCCATTACACAAGGCCGTCATTCTGTTTTCTTCAATCAAATTCAACTGATCAAACCTGCTCTGACACCATTCAGCCTCGGACAACTTGGTTTCCATTAATACTTGCAATAATGGAATCTCAACCTTGATGAGGAGCATTGATTCCATGCCATAAACAAGAGAGAAAAGGGATGCCTATGTTGAAGTGCGAACATATGTACAATACGCATAAAAGGAAAAGGGAGCATCTCATGCTAGTCCTTTTATGTAACAACCATCATCAACATAAGCATATAGCTGAAATCATGGATCAGATAAGGGTAGATAGGTCCATGCAATATAGAGATGTAGCGAGACCATCCTTGTAGGGTGAATCTTTCAGTGAGACCAAAAGCAACCATGTTGAAATAAGGACGAAGTTCAAAGATAACTTCAAGAAGTTATTCAAAACTTTGAAAGGTTCTTATGGCCATTGGATGAGGAATGATAGATTTTGTATAAAGGAGAGAGAGATGACAATGAATGAATTAGATGGGGGTTTAACTAGGTAAGAAGGAAGCATAACTGACTATTAAAAGATGTGGGCAGATGGTAGAGGATATTTGAGCATTTATTCTATTTTATGAGGTTTTAACAGGTGGAAGGAAGATTAGATTGAACAGTTTAAGAAACAGACAGGTAGATAAAGACACTGAACTTGCAACTTAATAAATGGAGACTTGTGAGGAAGGGCATATTAACAAGTTCCAAGACACGTAACAAAAGATGTATACATTCTTAGAGAATAGATATATACGCACACAAAAGAGAATTCTTAAGAGGGGATAATACTACTTAGTGTTAGGTTATTTAACTAGTTACTTAATTTTTGTTAATCATTTTTAGATGACTCTTTTTAGTTTTCAAATCGTATGTATTTTCCTCTGAGACTTATTTAGGGTTTCAAGGACTTCTAAAGAGAAAAAAAAGAAATGAACAGTTATTAGGGCTGAGGGTGGGTTGAGAAGGAGAATTAGTACAAAGGCAATAGTATTAAAAAGTTGTAACAAAATTAACTATATTAAACAAAATATTGTTATACGATGATTTAATCAAGTGACTTTCCTGAGCAGGATAGTTTCTAACTGGTAGAAGTATCTATCAGTACTTTGTTTAGAAGGCATCTAAATACAAACCCGAGGTTTTATATATACAAACTCCCTTCAGTAGATGCATGATCAACCGATGTAGATTCTAACACTTCTTCAGTGAAGATTGAACAATATTAGATTCTGATTGAGAATATTATAAGACTTTTACTTTTTGATTTCCGGTAGTAGCTCCATTACTTTTAGATTCTGAAAGTAATTTCCACATCTGTTTCTGATCTCCCGTTCTTCTAGTGATCCTGAACATTTTTCTGACCAGAAGATTCTTATGCAAAACACTTATTCAAAGCTTTCAGGAAACTCCTCCTTCAAATTTTTGGAGTGCATAATTGAGAAGCTTTTGTCTTATTAGAATTCTTGATGCATCTTACTGATATGACGTTGATTAGATCCATTGTAACTTAAAGCAATTTTATATTTGGATGACAACTTCAGATGAGGAGTTGAAATGTTGAGTGTTGACCTTTTCTTTTGATGGAGAGCTTCTGTTGAATGAGAAGATGAATTCCCTTTCCATCAGGTACTCGAGCCTTCAAAATCCTTAGAACTTGTTTCAGGGATTCCGTCTTGATATTTCTGATTCTTGCCCAGAGTTTTGATCTCTCTACAGAATGGGTTTTGAATCAGAAAATCTTTCTATCATTTAAGTAGCAGGAATATATATAATTTTCTCTTTACTGGATCTCTCTACACGGTTAAGTGTTTGATTCTTAAATCAATAACAAAGTCAGGCTCTGATACCAACTTAAGGTAGTGAAAACACAAGAAAATGGATTTGAATTAAGTTGATAGAAAACATTCCCATTTATAAAATATAAACACTCAAATGATAATAGCTATAAAGATAATGAAGAGTAAAGGACACAAGTATTTTATATAGGTTCGTCGTTAACTAGGCTACTCCTGTCCACCCCCACAAGGATAATTTCGCCTTATCTAAGGACTTAATCAACTATAACCAAACTGATTACAAATGCACGAGCAATAACCAGTGACTAACACACAATGAAACATTAAGTGATCCAACCAGATATATCGTTCATTGACCCAATAGAATCAGATCCCTCAAGATAATCTACCATGATTTCCTCAATGATATCCATCAGTGATCTCACAAGAGTCTGACCTTCACTTGGTCCCCTTTAAGATATGACTACCATTGACCCAACAGAATCTGATCCTGCAAGATCTCCTATCAGGATTTCCTATAATGACCACAACCATTATCTTCTTGAGATCATACCTTCACTCAGTCTCTTAATGAATTAATCAACAACAGTTGATGGGATTCTTGTGTTTACATGATTGCTTCTTCTAAGTAGATTACAAAAGTGTTTTATGCACATATTGTTTAACACTTTTTGGAGCAACAACTCAAGTGCTAAAATAATTTACATGAAGATATTCGAACTAAAACACTATACGAGCAATAACTCTAATGTTCATTACAATGTTTTATAAAGATGTATATGATCATAAGTTGAGTTGCATCTTGTAGTGTTCTTCTTCATCTTCTTGTTGAGAAAGTTCTGAGCAATAACTCCTTGCTTCTTCTGAGTTCTACAAAGATGTATATGATGATAGTTGATTAGTATCTTGTAGAATCTTCTTCTTCATTAAACAAGCTACGAGCAACAACTCCTTGCTTCTTTTGTTTCATCAAAGATGTGCAAGATAATAGTTGATTAACATCGTGATGAAATATTCTTTCTTTCTTTTCTCTCTTATATGGTGGTCATTAGAATGTGTAGCATTTCAGCTTTAACATCTTCAGCATCCACTGCTTTCCTTTCATGGGATGAAGCTTGATGGCCAACAACAACTTTCTTTGAATCTTCAATCTTCTTTTATAGCTTTTGACAAAGAGAGACGTTGTGAGAATAGAAAGGACTTTTCCTGCATCAAAGGTTAGTTCCGAACGGATAGAATAAGGTGTAAGAGTTTAGATAGTATAAAATAATATTTTTGTATCCTGTCACTATTCAATGATAACTTTCCGCCTTTTCTATGAATAATGTTTTTCTATTAAGCTTGTAAACAGAGATCCGTTAAGTAAAGAAAGATAGTTGTAAATCTAGTTGTTTTTTTCCTAATGGTCACAATGAGAGTGGTTGACAATACAGTATAAAGGACCATCTTTACGCCAACCTAGAGGGTAAAGTTCACAGACATTTTATGTACCTTTTTTACAACATCACATGTTAACCATTTAAACTTTCTTCTGATCATCAGAGGCTTCAGACGTTTGAATGTTGAACACTGAAGCTTGTTGTATAAGATTCACTCTTAGGTCTTAGAACCTAAGTCTTGGAGTCTTCAGAGCTTGTCCATCAAAACCTTATCTTTAGAGTCTTCATCACTTGGGTGTAAGAACATGACTTTCTTAAGATCATTAGAACATGTTCAGAAGAACCTTGTCTTCATAATCTTCAGAACTTGTAACACATAGAAGTAAAGCTTTATAAGGCCTCCAAAGCTTAACCATAAAGTCACGATCATAACTTCTTATACTAACATTCCTTATACACGTTGCAAAAGATAGATTCTAGAATCTTGACTTTCACTGTAATATATAACCACATGTTTTCTTCCAGTATTGTATGTTTAGAACCTAATGACGTCACACACCTTGTACCAGAGTCAAAGCATTATAGCAGCAGCTACACACTAGAATGAAATCATTAGTGTATACAATTGTTCTGTAAGATAACATGTAAAATTATCATCAAAATCTTAAGGCTATATGTAGAAACACTTCTTATTCTTACAAAGAGTACCAACGCATTTATGAGATCCATATTCCAAAATTGGTTGTAGGATATTAATTCAAGTCTTTTATTTACTTCTACCTGCACAACTCCAACCAATATTTTATTAGCCTTAAATAAGCAATGTAACGATAGAAAATGATAGCTTGACTATTAGGTATCTGTGGGTTAGACACTCTTTGTATTACTCTGATAATTTTGTATACTTGTGAAAAACCACATCAAGTTTTTGGCTTTATTACCGGGGACCAATTACGTCAAATATTGTAACTTTGTTGTTACATTGTCTAGACTAAGGCACCTTTTTTGGTAAATGTAAAGAACTCGCAATACCGGAACTCTAGAAAATCTATTAGCTGAACCCGAAAGACACATACGAGTGAGACTTTTACTCTCATAAATCCGTAGGGCAATGGAAGAAGAACAAGACCTTAAGCCACTTAAGGATTTCATCCTACATTCTAACGAAGAACCTCATTCGATTATTTTTAACCCTGCAGTTTCGGCTCACAATTTCGAATTGAAACATGCTTTCCTGCAAATCATGCAATAAAACTAATTCGTCAGACTCTCGACTGAGAACCCTAACCAACACTTGAAAGTTTTTATCGAGTTGGCCGATACATGAAAAAGTAATACTGCCCCTTATAAGGCTATATGTTTATGCCTATTCTATTGTTCCCTCATAGATAGAGCAAGAACATGGATATACTCTCTCCCAACAAATTCTATCACCACTTCGACTGACCTAAAGAAAGTTTTTCATGCTAGATACTTTCCACCAAGTAAGACTGTTGTCTTACAAAACCAAATAACATGATTTACTCAACAAGACGGTGAATCTCTCTTTGACGCTTGGGAAAGATACAAAGAACTGCTAAAAGCATGTCCATGCCATAGATTAGAATAATGGGTGATTATCGTAACCTTCTATAATGGACTTCTCTATAACACAAAAATGACCATCGAAACTTCCGTTGGCGGTGCACTGATGAACAAACCCTACCCAGAAGCTTGCGCACTCATAGAAGACATGGCACAAAACCATTACCACTGGGAATTGACCGAACATCAGTAGAGAAGAAAGAAACAAAGGGGGGAATATACGAAGTGGGTAGTCTAGATCATATGAATGCTAAAATGGACGCCTTAGTGTAAAAAGTTGAAAGCTTAGTCGTAAAGCCTACAACCACTATAGTTGCGGTACAAACTGGATGCAAAGTCCATGGAACTCAAGCACACATCACTGCAGACTATAACCTTCTAGCTGAATCAAGCCTAAATCAGGTAAGCTATGCCCAGGGAAACCCATGATCAAATACCTATAACCCTGGATGGAGGAACCACCCAAACTTCACTTATAAGAAAAAAATCCTATGCAAAACACTTCACCGCAAAGATCGCAAGGTTTTCAAGCTCAAAGGTCTAACATATGATTTATGATTGATTTTAGAAACTAACACACATAGCAAGTGATTATGCATATTCAATTACAATTATTATTTATTTTGAAAGGATTTTTCTGATTACTATTTTCCAAGAAAAAGTAGAAAATAAAGACACAATTTGGGAATCAAAGACAACTTTATTAATGATTTTAGAGATCAAAGCAACAGATAAGCCCATACAATATAAATACTTTCACCTTGGGCAGAGTGAAAGATTTTTTAAAAGATTAACAAAAAAAAATTACTTTGAAATATGATTGCAAGAGGGAACATCATTACTGATCCAATTGTGGACTCCGACTCCATGCGTCACATAGTTTGGCATATCCTACTCCGTTGTGAAATATGTCTTGATATTTTCCTAAAGCAGACTTCGGCCTCATAACCTCACCTTTACCATTCTTCACAGAGAATCCTAAACCAGCTCTATTCTTATTCCCAGGTGGATCAACAATTTCCCCTCACACTTTACTAGGGCCATTACACACTACCTGCTCAACATCCTTAAATGAAGCTATATAATTCTCATTTTCCCTTATATTATCAAAGGATAAACTTACAACTGAGTTCCAACAGCAGCATCATCTTCTTCCACAACACTGAAAGAGGATAAATGAGATATTAACAAAGCTTCTTCTCCATTTATGATGACCACATTTCCTTCACGGACAAACTTCAGCTTCTGGTGCAAAGTTGAAGTAAAATCCACTGCCTCGTGTATCCACGACCGTCCCAGTAAATAGTTATAAGAGAGAACAATATCCATTACTTAGAAAGTAATCTGAAATAAGTGCGGGCCTATGTGAATAGGCAAATCTACTTCCCCGATGACAGACTTCCTTGATCCATCAAAAGCTTTCACAATTATGCCACTCGGGTGCATGGGAGTTCCTTGATACTTCAACTTCATGAGCGTGATCCTTGGTATGACACTTAAAGCGGACCCATTGTCAATCATCACATTGGACAATGAATCATTCTTACAATTCATGGAGATATGGAGAGCCAATTTATGATTCTTTCCTTCATAGGGAAGCTCGTCATCATAGAAACTCAGGTTATTACAGGATGTAATATTCCTAACAACACTACTGAATTGGTCCAAAGGCATGTCATTTTCTACGAAAGTTTGATCCAATACTCTCATCAAAGATTCCCTGTGGGCAGAAGAGTTCATTAGCAAGGCTAAAATAGATATCTTTGATGGAGTCTGCAACAATTGATATACAATCATGTAGTCGCACATCTTGATAATCTTCAATATATCGTCCACATCTTTTTTAAAGAGTAGTACCCATAGATTCCCCCACTTCTTTCTTACATTCAGTACTTTCAATAACCTTTTTATCAGCACTAACATTCCCTCGAATGACAAGTGCGAAAACACGGCCACTACGGGTTACTCAGTTGGCTTCAACAATATTCTTGACATCAGACAAAGGTTAGATGGGAACTTCCACACCATCCTCCAAGATTGTAGCATTGTATTTGTATGGCACGACTTTGTAAGATTCGTAAGGAACAAGCCCTGGTAAGCAAATCACCACTGGAGAAACAGCCGGCTTGCTATGATACTTAATCTCTATAGGGGCGAGAACACCAAAACTAGGAACAATACCATTCACCCCTTCTTCAAAATACTTAGACATCACAGAATCAACAATGGAGAACATGTCTTCATCTGAGGAAAAGAATTCATCTACGGAAGCATACTCATCATCTGACACAGTCTTGGCCAAGCAATCTTCAATCATGTTAATCCTATTGTAATCATCTCTATTTCCCGATACTTTGATAGTAATATTGTCTAATACCAACTGAACAACCTTTCTCACTATGGAACAACACCGAGAATCTCTGCAACAGATCTGGCAAGACCCATAATGGTGTTCTTCTTGACCATCCATGTGACCGAAGGTAGCATGTAATTTCCCTAAATCCTCATTCATGTGATTCACGTCAAAAATCCGGAACTCACCGGGACATCCAAAGACCATATTCACATCTTCTTCGTACTCTTCCCTAATCTTGGTTATATGAATGAGGCCCTCGTCCATCATTTCTGAAAGATCGGCTTTTATCTTATCACATCCCTAGACATCTGTACTATAAATACCACAACCAGCATGGTCATGCATATAATAACTAAACTTGAAGAGGTCATCATGCATATTTACCAAATCTCCTCTAACCAGGTTGATATAAAAAATCTGGAAGTCCACTGGACAACCAACAACCATGTTTACAACATTTGCTCCTCCATGCTTAGGCAAAGGATTATCTTTCACGTTAAGACCAAAATATTTAAAGGATAAAAGTCCAGATCTCACCATCTTTTGTACTTCATATTTCAAAGGATACTAATTCTCTATATTTTTCCCTGGTGCTCCGTGATGAAAAGCACATGTCTGGTCTGTCTTATAATACCAGGGTAGAGGTGAAGGTATAATAGGGGGTGGCCTGGTCTGAACCAACTTTTTTTGAATCAAAGCTGAAAGTAACTCTGCATAGCTCATTGAAATGGAGTCAAAAGCCTCTCTCTCCTCTGACTTTTCCCTTGATTTCCATGAGGGGATGGTCTCTGATAGGAAACAGTGGTTGGAGCTACATTGACAATTGGAATCACAAAAGAAACCTGTTGTTGGTACCGTTGATGCCTTCTAATTTCCCTAATCTTGATTTCCCCAATAAAAACATTCATTTCACTTTCTTTCTTTCGAGAGAACCCGTATGATGACTTCTTTGTCCCTTCATCTTTTGTAAAGCTTCCTTCTCTGACAGCCTCTTCCAAACGAACACCCATGCTCAACATTTCAGTAAAATCACTCGGTGCACTGGCGACCATCCTTTCATAATAAAATGATCCAAGGGTTTTCATAAAGACCTTGGTCATTCATTTTTCTCCTATAGGTGGTACTACTGATGCAACTATCTCGCATCATCTCTGCACATACTCTTTAAACGACTCCTTGTCTCTCTGGGCCATTGCCCTTAACTGGTCACAGTTAGGAGCCATGAACATATTGTACTTGTACTGTTTGATAAAAGATTCTCCCAGATCATTGAAGGTACGGATACTACTACTGTCCAGACTCATATACCTCTTTAGAGCAGCACCAGTTAAACTATCTTGGAAGAAATGAATGAGCAAACGCTGATCATCAGTATGAGTAGACATTTTCCTGATATACATCACAAGGTGGTCATGAGGAAAAGAGTTTCCCTTGTACCTCTCAAATTCCGACACTTTAGACTTCGATGGCACCTTTTCATTGGGAAATAGGCAGAGTTCACTGACATTTTGTCCAAATAATTCTTTTCCTCGAAGGGCCTTCATTTCCTTCTACATCTCATTGAACTAGTCTTAAAAGTCATTCAATCGACCATAGAAACCAACACTTTCACTCGGTGGAGGAACAAGACGATAAACTTCATCATTAACAAACAACATAGCATTCACCAAAGGAGGTGTGGCATAGTGGAACTCATTTCTAGCAGCATGAGTAACATGCCCACAGGAGGTGCAGGAGTAGCAGCAGCTTAAACAACTAGAGTGACTTGAGCATCAAGATTATACCCTTCTAGCATGAAGTTTTCAGGCATCCCCCACGGGTAACCCAGTGGCATACAATTCTGAGCAACAATAATTAGAGTAACAGAAACGGGAACTAATGGTCCCTCAGAAACAATTGTTGTTTTTTGTGGTTGAGCAAGTGCTGGCTGATTCTGAGCAGCCACCAACGATTCCAGCTTTTTCTCAATCAAAGTTGAAAGTAACTCTGCATAGCTCATTGAAATGGAGTCAAAAGCCTCTCTCTCTCCTCTGAATTTTCCCTTGATTTCCATGAGGGGATGGTCTCTGATAGGAAACAGTGGTTGGAGCTACATTGACAATTGGAATCACAGAAGAAACCTGTTGTTGGTACCGTTGATGCCTTCTAATTGCCCTAATCTTTCTTTCCCCAATAACAACATTCATTTCACTTTCTTTCTTTCGAGAGAACTCGTATGATGACTTCTTTGTCCCTTCATCTTTTGTAAAGCGTCCTTCTCTGACAGCCTCTTCCAAACGAACACCCATGCTCAACATTTCAGTAAAATCACTCGGCGCACTGGTGACCATCCTTTCATAATAAAATGATCCAAGGGTTTTCAGAAAGACCTTGGTCATTCATTTTTCTCCTATAGGTGGTACTACCTGTGCAACTATCTTGCATCATCTCTGCACATACTCTTTGAACAACTCCTTATCTCTCTGGGCCATTTCCCTTAATTGATCACAGTTAGGAGCCATGAACATATTGTACTTGTACTGTTTGATGAAAGATTCTCCCAGATCATTGAAGGTACGGATAATACTACTGTCCAGAATCATATACCTCTTCAGAGCAACACCAGTTAAACTATCTTGAAAGAAATGAATGAGAAAACGCTAATCATCAGTATGAGTAGACATTTTCCTGATATACATCACAAGGTGGTCATGAGGAAAAGAGTTGCCCTTGTACCTCTCAAATTCCGACACTTTAGACTTCGATGGAACCTTTTCATTGGGAAATAGGCAGAGTTCACTGACATTTTGTCCAAATAATTCTTTTCCTCGAAGGGCCTTTATTTCCTTCTACATCTCATTGAACTAGTTTAAAAAGTCATCCAATCAACCATAGAAACCAACACTTTCACTCGGTGGAGGAACAAGACGATAAACTTCATCATTAACAAACAACATAGCATTCACCGAAGGAGGTTTGGCATAGTGGAACTCATTTCTAGCAACACGAGTAACATGCCCACAGGAGGTGCAGGAGTAGCAGCAGCTTGAACAACTAGAGTGACTTGAGCATCAAGATTATACCCTTCTAGCATGAAGTTTTCGGGCATCCCCCACGGGTAACACGGAGGCATACGATTTTGAGCAACAATAATTAGAGTAACAGAAATGGGAACTAATGGTCCCTCAGAAACAATTGTTGTTTTTTGTGGTTGAGCAAGTGTTGGCTGATTCTGAGAAGCCACCAACGATTCCAGCAAAGCAGTCAGATTAGCCATACTGGCCTTCAAAGTAGTAACCTCTTTGCGCAGCTCACGATTCTCTTGTTCAAGATACTCCATCTTCTTCCTGGAATTAGTCTGAGTATTGTACCGGTGAGACAGCTTGCTGAACAAAGTCAGAGAAACACAGTAAGACACATGGGTATGAACATAAATGCTATAATATGTGCAAGATGATGCATGATATGCAATGCTCATGATTTATTTATCATTAAAAATATTTCAAGGGACTCAAAGAATTATAGATAATTTTCAAATATTAAAGTACTAACACATTTTGAAATACAGAAAATCTCATTATAGTAACTTAAAAATGGATGACAACTTTTAGTACAAGTTTCAACAATCCTAAGTATAAGAGAAGATAGAATATAAAATCCTAAAAAGGCAAATATAATTAAGATCACTCCACACACTGAGGCTTTCCCGTGAGTCTTGAAATTTGAGCCTTCAACTACTTATTCTCTTTTGCATACTTGTCGATAACCCCATTTCCAAGCCCCTGAGTCGGGAAATGAATAACTAAGTCCTGATTGAGCTTTAGAGGAAAATAAATCCTCTCAATTCCCCATCATTTCAACAACATGACTCTCAAGAATCTCAATTAGATCATCCTTCTCTTTTAAGTCTTCCCGGTAGGACGTCTCTAAAGTATGACACTTATTCTTCCAATCCTCTTTCTCCTGCTACATCTTGACTAGGGCAAGGTGAAGCTGTTCTACATTATCTAAAAGGGGAAGAGTGGTCTTCACAAACATATCAAGCATATGTTCTTCACGGGAATATGGCATCTTCAACTGAATTTCCCTTGTTTGTACCCATCATAGATAAGGCTCCAAAGCAACACCTCCTCTAGGCCCTAAGTCCTTTCTACTCTTCTTGTGAATATGGTGTCAAGCCTTTGCAATTTCCTCCTTAGCTTCCTTATGATCCCCTCCCTCTTTGAGAAAGAAACCACTCAGATGAATACTATTTGGCTTATCTCCCATCGGATATCCAAGCTGACATCGTGCAAGAATGGGACTGTAGTTAATTCCTCCTTTTATACCAAGAAGAGGTACATTGGGGAACTACCACAACTATCGATAATCTACACATCATGGTAAGCCTGATGATACCAAACAATATCTGACTGAGTGAGGTCCATAATCTTCAGAGCTCAACAAGGTTCCTTCTTGACATCCCAGAAAGCATCCTCCCGAGGTAAGTGAGAAATAAACCATTGATACAACAAACGCATGCAACAAATGATCATCCCTCCATGATAAGAATCCCGAAGATGAATGGAGTAATAAGCATCTCCTAATAATATGGGGACTGGATTCCCTATCAAAAAGATCCTGATGGCATTGATATCCATAAAGTTGTCGACGTTCAGAAATAAGAATAACCCATAAACAAGTAGAGCAAAGATAGCCTCAAAAGCAATTGTATTCTTCATCCTAGAAAGGTAGCGAGCTTTCTCTAATAAAAACTGAGTGGGTAATCCTCTAATTCCTCCATTTGGTAGACATGTGGGCCTCAACCTCAGACTTCCCAAATGAACCATAGCAGCTATCTCATGGTACTTTGGCTCTCTCTCTCTCTAAACCGGTGAAAGGAACATGATCGGTAATAGGTAAACCCGGTAGATAAGAATACTCCTCCAATGTAGGCATCAATTGATAATCAAGAAGAGTGAAACATTGATACATCAGATCATAGAACTGGACCAAAGTCGAGAGAATGCCCTCCTTCATCCTAAGCTTCATGAGAGAAATGATGGATCCATACTTCTTCTGAAAATCAGCAGAACTCTCGATCTCAGGAATCAGACTCATCAAATCATCTATCTTAGGGTTCTTGAAACTGTACTTCTGAGTCTTTCTTTTTCTAGAATCCATGGTCAAAAGTACCTGAGATATTTGCAAAAAGTCAACTTTAAGTCCCTTGAAATACATGTTTTAAAGGATGCTCATGGGTGCATGAATGCATGATGCAACAATCACACACAAAATCACAAACATGGGGGTTCATAGGTTTGACGTCATGAGTATGAGGTTAAAGGTACTACCCACAAGGTATGGTCTAAGAGTTTATCACCTGTCGAACAAGGTTCTAAGAGGTTCCCAAAGTCTACATCCTTCCTTCGGATATTACCAACATCCCGATTGACTCGATAATTAGTAATATTCTCATGAAAACTCATCTGAGTGTAGTATTGTGTGACAACCACTTCCAGATTACTCTGTCATAGCTTCCGCACTAAACCTAAAAGGCCAAGATGGGTTAAAGGTACTACAGTCCTCAATTTCAGCAGGCTACAAGGTTGAAAGCAACATGTCTTCCCGATTACTCGGTAAACGACACAATAATCAAAGAGGCCTCCACTGAGTGGGGGATCTCATGCCTCCTTTTTTGGGATTACTCCCTCAAAGTTAACATGACTATACCGCCCGTCCTATCTTAAGTTTTCCCAAGTCCGGGTATAGGACTTATGAGAAATCTCCAAGCATCCTAAAAACCAAGAAAATCCAGACAAATATATACAACACATAATATATAACAAATAATAGCACATACACAAATAAACAAAGATAGGCTCAACCCACTTAGGGATGGACCAACATTTGGTCGAACATTCCCCAACAGAGTCACCATTTTTTTATATAGTGGTAGAAATGTTGAGACTAAGCCATTGGATTGACTTGACTCGCACAGTTTGAATAAAAATCTCCACTGCGCTTTATTATTTCCATAAGAATGAGAAAAGAGCGAATAACCAAAAAAGAGGATGAGAGAATCTAAGTTTGGGGGTTGGTTATGCAAAGGGAAGGTATTATCATCCTAAACATCTACGGTACTCCGCAAGAACCTCTTTGAAAATTTTGTGTATTTTGGCTATAACAGTTGTATAAAAAATAGACGGTGGAGATGGGAAAAGAAGTATTTTTTACAATTTTTCACCTGTCGCGGTTGCAAAACTTTAGTTCCTACGTACCACCTTCCGTGCAATAGGGGATCAGGGTACTCGTAGTTCACCTTTAAAAAAAATTTAAAACACAAGTGCGTTGATTAATTTTAAGAGACGAGACATCATCGTCTTATCCGAGTGGAAGAACATACTTACTACCCACAATTATGAGAAAGGAGAATTTGTGTCATCTCAAAGTAGAGGATATAGCTTGGATTTTAAAATCAACAAATCCTCGCTCAACACGGAAGTGGAAAATATCTCACTTCATTATATATTGTAGAAGTATAGTAGCTCACATCACTACAAAGATTGATAAGAGTCTAATCTTTTGAGAAAATTTTAAGATATAAATCCAAAATGGAAAAAATGGTTTGAATGAGATTGATTGACTTTTAGTCTTCTCGCAAAAAATGTCAAAGTATTATTAAGTTGGTTAAAGTTTGATTAAGAAAATATTTTTTGAAAATGCATAGACCTAAGTCCAAGTTTATTGTGAAAGCGGTTCAAGTTTAAAAACAAGAAGAGTTTTCAAAAAGAGGAAGAAGATTTTTGAAATTAAAGAAGATGGGGGGAGATGAAGGGACTGTCCTAAAACATAAGGTAACAACTGTATATAGATAAATTCTCGATCACAGAAAAAGCACATACTCAGAATAACCTACACACAAATTAAACAAACAACCCAATGTATTGGGGTAAACCTCAAGAACTCCAGACAAAATAACAATAAAATTCACAAGGTCCCAAGGTAGGTCAAGGTATCTACTCCTAAGTCTAAGAAGTCCATAACTCCAAAATGCCAAGGATAGTAACCAAATATTTCAAGTAACCATAAAGCTTTTTTATTGTTCAAGTTGGTTATTAGGTATCTTCAAAAAGAAAATGAAAGCTCAAGTGATAAAAACAAAATGACATAAAGACAAATGCTCAAGTGAGCAAAGATGAATATAACATGAAATGTAAATGCTAAGATAAATGATGCTTAAAGTAAAAGCAAAAAATAAAAGCATAAAAGTAAAAGTCAATTGTTAATGAGTTAGAAATTAGAGGCTAGTTGAATGACCATCTTGAAATTTGCATTTGAAAACTCAATAGAAGATTGATAAAATCAAAGCCTCTCAATAACAAGTTACATTTTCTTTTTTCAAGTATATCATTCATTTCAAATTCACAAGGCAACAACAAATGATCAACGATGTTTAAATGATTCACTTAGTCCAAAATTTATGATGATTCATGAGAGGATTGATAAGACCAAAACCTCTTAAAAATGAGCCTCAAATTTATTAGATCAAAGCTTTCAAATTAGACATACTTGGGATTGCAAACATAGGTTTGGGCCACGAATGATTATTTCTCGAATCAGGACAAAATTTAGCGCAATGTTAAGCAATCGTAAGTGGACTTATATAGAAGTCGCACCTATTTTGAGGTCGGTTAATAGAAATCTATGTGACTTATGTTTAGAGATACGATATGTAGATCATCCTCTAACAACATGTAACACAATGCGAAAGGTATAAAATGAAGAGGGAGGGGAGATATTTGAATAAAATAATAATAAAAAATATCATTAAAATCATCCATCTATTTTAGTGGAGTTAAACTCAACACTAAAGATCTAATGATGTTAATGAAGTTTATGATCAACAATCACATAGCCAGAATATATTGAAAAACAAATTGAATTTAATGAATAAAATAAAAAAAGAAAAATGACTTTGAAATAATTTTTTAAAATGAAAATAAAAGGTAAAATAGCAAACTGTATTCAAAGTATCAAAGAAAAAATTGAAAAGACCATAGAAAAATAAGAAATGACCTTAAATATTTTTATAAATTTTTTGGTAATTTTTTAAAACAGAAAAGTATTTTTAAACTAACTAAAATCACTCAAATAAGTGAAAAAATTATAAAAAATAGAAGAAGTCAAAATAAAATTCTAGAAAATTTTCAAAAAGTCAGAAATAAGGAAAATGATTTTTATAAAAAAATTTAGAATTTAAAAAATATCAAATAGTAATTTTAAATGATTAAAACAAGTTAAAACAAAAGAAAAATTATTAAAAATATCAAATCTGAAAATAAAATCATGAAAAAAAATCAGAAAGAGAATACTTGAATATATTTTTGTCATTTTTTTCATAATTTTTGAGTCAAATGAATTTTCTATGATTTTTTGAATTTTAAATCAATTAAAATAAAATCAGAAAATAAAATAACAAACCAAAAAAATACGGGCCATTTGATCATTGTCATAACGCATTAGTAAACAGATATAATGGATCTGGCGCGTTGTGCATGTCATAGATTTTATTGAATATCACGCCTAATTATTTTTTATTAAATAAAAATAACTTAAAATGTAGCACGGTGGATGGAGTCCGAATCACTAAAGTAATTAGATCTGAGGCCTCACAACGACGCGCATGGTAAAGTGAAACACCAAATATGTTTTTAAAAAATAACGTGGCTAAGCGTCATTGGTTGAAGACGGACAAGTCATCATCTTCAACCTCCAGTCAACCTCAAATCGAATTCCACAAACTATAAAAT
Organism: Vicia faba; assembly: GCA_948472305.1. NCBI lineage: Eukaryota > Viridiplantae > Streptophyta > Magnoliopsida > Fabales > Fabaceae > Vicia > Vicia faba. Next base: position 187,363,433 of record OX451740.1, on the reverse strand, counting down.
TAGCAAATCAGACTGGTATCATTAGACTCGTCTCTTCAAGACGATTCTAATGGTACCATCGCGCCAAATTTATATAAACTGGGTAAGGCTAAAATTGAGAAAATGCAGAAATAATAGTGAGCACAAAATTATGGAATATCTCACTTAAATATCAATTAAATTTCAAATTGTAAAAAGCATGAGAACCAGAAGGATGAAGAGAGTAGATTAGTCTTTTATTTGGATTGATTTGACCAAGAAATCTACCTGAATGAAGTAGAAAAAGATGGCTCTGAAACTGAACTTTTATAGATCAATATAGGTCACAATTCTTGAAGGTAATAGTATGGTTAGTGTTGTACCCCAAAATTTTCCCTCTCATTTATCAAGAATTTTCTCACAAGATCTCCTTGGGCTCAAGACTGCACTAGGGTTTGATCAGCTCAAGACACCTCCTTAAGCACTGATGACCAAAGTTAGGGTTTGAGATTTCACAAGGATATTTGAACTTATAATGCCCCATATGGTTTTCATGGGTCATTATGGACCCTCAAGATTACTCATGACAAGTTTCAAGCCTTGGATCACTCTTTTGCTCAGTCAATTTAGCAGTTGACCTAAAAATCAACTGTATTGGGAAAAAAGTCAACTATGGCCAATTTATAGTCAAACTTCAAAAACATTTATCCACATCAAAAATTTAAACTCATATGTATCATTTGATCAAGTTTAGACCACAACTCCTCAAGAAATTTGATCAAATCTCCAAAAGGGCAAAATGGTCAAAATTAGGGTTTTGACTGGGAAACAACAATTTCTGATTTTTTAACCTAGAAAACAATCAATTGGTTTAAGGCATGATATCTAGAGTACAATTGCATCATTTTGACCTAATGACATGGCTCAAAACATTGCAAGTCCAATAGATTGACAAATGAATTTTTCAGTCAACTAGTCAAAAGTTAATTGTATACTGAAAAGTCAAACTTTGACTTTTTATTCAAATTCAAACGCCAAAGATCACAATTCATCAAAAAATGTCAAAATATGAAACTTATTCATAAAATAATCAAAAATTCAAATTTTCATTTTGAAAAGTAAAAATTTCTAAACTTAAATTTTTCTAAGTGTTGGAAATTTCTTATTTTTTCACAACTTTGAGCAAAATTTTCACCATGATGCAAGATGACTCGGGAGAAACTTACAACATGAAAGTTGTAGATATACATGAAATATACAAATTTTCTTCACACAACTTCTTCCAAAAGTTCTTGGATATCAAGTTATAATTTTAAGAACATGTGGTCATGAAACAAAACACTTAGTGAAATTTTACCCTAATTTAGTCAGGATTTGACCCAACTTCATGGAACTTTTTCATATAGTTCCAAGGAGAATATTCAAAAGCAATTCAAATATGGGTTGTATAGAATATTGCAAGCTTTCCAAAATGTCCAAGAACTCCTTGAGATCATTTTTGAGTAGGGAGAATCGAAGAGATGAAGTTAGGGTTTTATCACTTGAATTACAAGTCATTTTGTGATGAACAAAATTCAGATTCAAAGTTATGATGCATAACCTCTACTTTGAAGGCCTCAAACTTGTTAGTAACTCCATAATTAATTGCTTGAAAAGCTTATAGAGGTCTCATTTCAAGCATTCAATGCAAGGCCATGCTTTATATCCATTTTGGGAAGAAAGTGCACATTGCCATTTTGATAAAGTGACTTTTTGCACAAAACTTGTTCTTGAGCCTTGCACTTGTTCTCTTCTGATCATACAAGTCCTATAACTTATAAGAAACTATTTATACACTTACAATCACTCAACCTATGCTTGTACCCTACATTGAAACTTGGTTTCCCACTATTCTTCAAAATCAAGTAACCTAGCAATTAGCTGAAAACTTGTACTTCTGATTGTCCAAACCATTCCAATACTTTTGCTTATAGATATACAAACCATTTGCCACAAAAGAGAGGAATGTTGAAGCCCTCAAACACTTTGAAATCAGAACTTGCACCAAAAACCTCCATTACTTGTCATTTCTAACCTTGAACTTCAAATACACAATCCACTCGTGTGTTTTCACTTTTAATCAATCACAAAGCTTCTATAACTTATATAGAGGCTATCTAAACACTTACTATACAACTGTAACACCATTTGCACCATGCTCCATTTTCAAAAATAGGGGTCTACAAGTGGACTTCTCTAGAACTCTCATCCACTTCCAGCTCAAGCTAAGCATCCCTTTAGCTTCTTGGGAACTTGAGGAAGTTAACCCAATCGTTGGAACTCACTGAAAGATGTTCAAACTTCAAACCTGATACCCTCTTGCAAGGTAAGTTTTCTAACTTTGGAACTTTTCATACAAGCATCATCAATGATTTATTTGTGAATGAAACATGTTGATATGATTGTCCTAAAGCTAACCATGTTCATAGTTTTCATTAATTTTGTTTGAGCTTAGAGAATTTTAAGATTGAAATTTCTGAGATTTTTAGGGTTAAGATTAGGGCCAATGAAATTCATTTTTGTCTTTGATCTATAGCTTTAGTGCTTTACATTTCTGAAATCGTGTGGAAATTTTTTACAAGTTTCATGTTTACAGTTTTCATTTTTGTTGAGAAATGAACAAGTTACAATTGGTCTGGCTGGAGGTTGAAGATGAAGTGTAACTCTGGACGCGTTTTGTATCATATATTTATTGTTTTGCTTATGTTAACAGATGTATAGCCACCCCAGTGGTAGAAGCGCGTTCCTGTAACCTTTGGGACATGGGTTCGAGCCCGAGTGGTACCCTTTTGGTTTTCTTCACATTTTTGCAATTCTGATCTTTTCTTTTTGGCAGGCGTTGGGCCTCCCTTTGGGCCTTTTTGTTTTTTTTTCTTATCTCTAACCCTCCTTGCAGGCTATTCACGCCCCTGGCCCAATTTTATTTTCTTTTATTATTTTCATTTTATTTATTTTCTTAATATATTTTCTAATATTAAAAAAAAATCATAAAAAATACAAAAAAAAAATATTAGATTTTTATCTTGACATAATATATTTATTTTTCTCAATAAAAATTATTTTATTTAATTAATACTTTATTTATTTTACTAATTATCTTTGTAAATTTAATTAAAAAAATAGGTTTTAGTTTTTTTTACACCAATTAAAATATATTATTTTAATTTTGAAAAAGGCCAAAAATATTTTATAACACTATAATTATTTTCAAGACAAAAATACCAAAAATACCTTTCTTAAGCTTAATTTCTTTTTTAATCAATTAATAGATTTAGGGTTTTATTTAAAATATTTTCTTAGTAAATTAGGTTTACTTTTTACCAGCTTAATTAATTATTTTATTCTAGTTAATTAGGTTAAAACAAAAATCCCTTTTCTCATGAAAAATCAAACAAATATCTATTTTTCTTTGCATTTACATTCTTGCATATTTATCTATTTTTGTACATTTATTTATTCAATTCTTGTACCAATTCAATATTTTTGTAATAGATTAATTAGGTTTATTTCCTTGCAATCCCCATTTAAAATTTGTACACCCCACTCCCACAAGTATTTTAATAGCGTAGTAACTTTAAATTCCGCAATTTATCGCTTTATATATAACATGCTAGTAATTAGGGTTTGTATGGAAAGACTAAAACCAATACTTAGAAAACCCTAATTTAAGACAAAATCAAGCATGAAAATAATAAACTTGCACACAAGCACCCCTAGGATAAATCCACTTGGTTGCCTTTACAAAATGGCCATATTACGCATGCGAGGTATCTTAGCAAAAACAAGCAAAATACAATATCATAGTCCCTAGATGGCGCTATCTATGTTGCCTTTCAAATGATCTTAGTCCCTAAAAGAGAATGCTAAGATACCTTGAAACATTTCTAATCATGGTTATACAATGACCCACGCCCGTCCCGTTTACATCCAAAGATAAGATTATTTACCAAATCAATGGTAAGATAACAAAGTCAAAGGAAAAGAAAATGAACAAGAAAGACATTTGAGTAGGTAGAATGCTTCTAATTACTTGCTCCATTTCAAAACAAACATCCTTGCTATTTTCAAAACAAACACCTATACTTTCAAAACCTCTTACAAACTTGAAAATATTTTTAAAAGATCAAACATCTTTATATACATTCTTACGAACGAGAATCATTACAAAGATTTCCTAAACAATGGCCTCTTTACAAAATACTTTCAAAAACCACACAAAGCATAATTTCAAACAAAAGCAAGTGATCTAGAAAGTAATTAAGATCCCATGGAAAACCAAGGATGAAAAGGGTGCTAATACCTTCCCTTTTCATAATCTACCCCCCGAACTCAAGAAATAATCTCAAAGGTCTTTCTTGTGCTTTTTCACCTTTCCTTTTGGATAAAAGAAAAGTAGGTGGCGACTCTTGCTAACCGCAACATTTGCAATCAAACGCAAAACCTTCAAGTCAGTTCTCCCACCGTATCGCAATTAGTTTCAGAGAAGTTCAATGAAGCTAACTGAATGGAACTTTTGGTGTTTTGGAGTGAGAATGCAAGAAATTAGAAATTAAAATTCAGAGTTCGTGTGGGATCTGAATAGGGGTCAATTGGCTATCAAAAGCTTGAGAAAATGAGTGGTGGATGATCCTTATTTATAGTTGATCATAATGTAAGGCTCAAGCGTGTAAGTTGAAGGCAAAATCAATGAAATCATGTGAATCTTCTAAGCGGGAAAAGTGTGACTTCACATGGCTCAAAATACGGCAAAACAAATGGTACAAGGGTCGTTTCTCATTATGGCAAGATCCTAAACATGATTAGACGCGGAATTGATCCTTAAACAGGCTTGTAATTGGGTTTAAACTGATTTTCAAATTTGACTGAACATGAAACTTAAATTTTAAGATGCCCATTTTATCACCATGGTGCTAACAATGTAGGGAACTATATGATGTGATTTTTGAAAAATTGGAAAGATATCTTGTCAAGCTTTACAATGTGAAAAGAATGGTTAAATTTGGTCTCTTGGATCAAGAGTTGTATATCTTTGAAATCAACAAAAACACAAGGATTTTCAACACTTGGAAAAATTTCTAAGTTTGGCAATAAAAGTGACTTGTAATATTTCGAATCCAAACATGGCCTTCCACTCAAAATTTGATTTTGACCAAAACATATGGCATGTAGTATACCTCTTAAATGACATTTTGATATTTGAACCAATTAAAAACTCCAAGAATTGAGAGAGTTATGACCTTGTGAAGTTGGTGAAAATCCATGAAATGACCTATAACCTTTTGAACTCTTAAGGCATCTTCTAATCATTTTAAAGCTTTTCACATAAAAGAATAGTTGAGTTTAACATCCTTAATATCATTGTGGAAAAATATGGGCTTAAGGAGATAAAAATTGATGAAGTTATGATCTTTTGAAGTCACATAAGGGAATTTGATGGCCTATTTAGAGGACTTGTAGTCTTTATTCATCATTAAGCATCTTCCACACAAAATTTCCTTGAAAATATTGAAGTTATTAGTTGATAACCCTTTAAATAAAAGCATGTCTTTGGAATCACTCAAAAATCTCAAAAGATGAGCAAGATATAGCCCTTAGAAGTTCAAAACCCTAGCTCCTGGAGCACCAAAATGACTTGGAAAACCCTTTCAATCTTGAAAAACTTTCTTGCACAATTACTCTTTACATGTGAATAGAAGTTGTTGTGGATGATAATAAGAACCCATAACAACAAAAAAACACTTCCACATGTTAAGAACCGAGAGAGTTATGCACTTGTGATCAAGAAATCAAGAACTTGTCCAATTAGGTCAAATTCTTCAATCAACTCTTGCATATTTTGACTCTCTTTGACAAATTAAGGCATGCTGAATCATAGTAGACCTTGTCATGATATTACTTAAAAGTATCTTCAAATATTAAGCTTGATACTCAATGAAATTTTGTTGGAGAAGGCATGGAAATAAACTCATGAACCTATGAATCAACGTGATGAAATGTGTTGTGCCCTTACTTATAATATCATCAATTAGAGCAAACATTCATTGTATTTGTTATTTTAAAAGTAAATCAATACAAAACAATTATGATCACAATATACAAATCAAGGGGCTTGGTGATTCCTCATGAGCAAACCTAAAGATAGGGAGAATAACCAAACCCTAGTGTGATCTTGTTGTGATTGAGTTGATATGAGATGATAGAGGAATATTAGGTAAAAAAATTAGGGTACAACAAGGTCCAGAACATAACCAAAGAAAACCAGGTCATCAACAGAACATATGGTCACCATCTCTACCTGTAATAATGATTCATCCCTCCCCACTCACGAGTGTAAACTAGGTCAAGGTAAGGTCGGCTAACTGAGAGTCAAGGTTATTCCTGAAGTCACTATCATCAAAACACCTATGTGAAACGATAGCACCTCATTTGTACCTCATCTGAGCATGGACGACATGACGACAATAGTGAAACCTAAGTCAACTAGCCATTCATATTCCACTATATTCCTAAGGTTCCTAGTGGTATACAACTCTATCCTAGGTATTACACCTTTTACCTTATAGTAACACCCATCTAACATGGAAAACCAGATGCCAACATAGAAGATAACCAATATGGAAAGCAATAAAATATAATGCAAACATAGGCTCATATAAACATGTACAAATGAATAAACTGAAAGCATAAAAATAAACACCCAAAGAAAAGAAAATAAGAGCTAGGATCGACTCCGGGATGGACTAGCAATAGGTCAATCTATCCCCAGTGAAGTCGCCAGCTGAAACGACCGGCTGAACAAATCATCGAGATGAAATAAATGAAGTCTCCATTGAATGTTTTTTATCCCACATGAAGGGAAAGGGAAACATCGAGTAAACCTGAGAAGGGTGAAATCAAGGTTGAACGACCAAGAGATACGAGTAAGGGAGTATGTTATGCAAGCGGAAGATATTAGCACCCCACACGTCCGTAGTACTCCACGGTATCCACTCTTGTTGTTCTAATCAAAGAGTGTGTAAGAATCTATATCTAAGTTGTACAGGGAATGCATGCAAAAGAAAAGACAAAATAATGTAAGGAAAATAAATTTGTGCTCGTTTGGGCCCTACCCCACTGCCTACGTATCCCTTTTAAGGAATTAGAGAAGCCATAGTTTGTCTCAAAAGTTTTGGATTGTTTGTATTTTTTAATGAATAATATTAATTTTGGCTTCTACTGCAGCTCAACCCTTGGAGACTAACGCATCAACGCAAAAGTCAATTAACATGTTCTTTTAAAAAAGTTTGAAAGAAAATCCCAAAGGCGCAAAAAGCTTGTATTGGTTGATAGCTTTTACCTTAAAGAGGGATTTGAAAGTTATTAGATGTTTTATGCTTTTTTCAAGAAAAGACTTTTAATCTCAATGCAAGGATGAAAAAGAATGAAAAACATCTAAAGAAGACTAACCTAAATCTATCCCTAATGTTATCATACAATGATGGCCCTATGGTTGAGTTTTGAAAGGGAAATACCTACTGCAACGCGGTGGGAAAACTGACTTGGTTGTTTTGCGTTTGATCACAAATGTTGCGGTTTAGCAAGAGTCGCCACCGAATTTTCATTTATCCAAAAGGAAAGGCAGAAAAGAACTGGAAAGGCCTTTGGGATTTTTTCTTGAGTTCGGTGGGTAGATTATGAAAAGGGAAGGTATTAGAAACATTTTCATCCATGGATCTCCATGGGATATTAGTTACTTGCTAGATCACTTGCTTTTGTTTGAAATTGTGCTTTGTGTGGTTTTTGAAAGTATTTTGTAAACAGGCCATTGTTTAGGAAAACTTTGTAATGATTCTCGTTCGTAAGAATGTATACAAAGATGTTGATCTTTTGAAAATGTTTCAAGTTTGAAAGATGTTTTTTAAAGTGTTGGTGTTTGTTTTAAAAATAGCAAGGATGTTTTGGTTTGAAAATGAGAAAGCAACTAGAAACATTCTACCTACTCAAAAGTCTTTCGTTTTTCATTTCCTCTTTCCTTTGACATTGTTATCTTACCATTGATTTGGTAAGTAACCCTATCTTTGGATGTAAACGGGATGGGTGTGGGTCATTGTATAACCATGATGAGTAATGTTGCGAGGTATCTTAGAATTTTTCTTTATGGACTAAGATCATTTTGAAAAGGCAACATAGATAGCGTCATCGAGGGACTATGATCTTGTATTTTTGCTCGTTTTTGCTAAGATACCTCACATGCATAATATGGCCATTTTTATAAGGCAACCAAGTGGATTTTAGCCTAGGGGTGTTTGTGTGCAAGTGTATTGATTTTCATACTTTGTTTAGTCTTTGATTAGGGTTTGCTACTTGTTGATTTTATCTTCTCATACAAACCCTAATTACTAGCATTTATATAAAGCGATAAATTGTGAAAAGTAAAATTACTACGCTATTACATCATTAGGGGAGGGGGTGTACAAATTTACAAATGGGGATTGCAAGAAAATTAAACCTAATTATCTATTACAACCATATTGAATATTGTACAAAATTGAAAATAAAATGCAAGAATATAAATGGAAATAGAAATGATTTTTGTTGTTTTTATGAAAGGGGTTTGTCTTGACCTAATTAAAGAAAAGGATTAATTAAAATTAAATTAAATTAACTTAAACTAATTAAGAAAAGAAATTAACTTGAAAAGGATTTTTAGGGTTTTTTATGAAAACGTTTTAAATGAATGAAAATAAAATGAAGATTAATTAATTAAAATAAACCTAAGTTCTAAATTAATTTTAACTATGAAAATAAAATAATATACTAATTTAACCTAAGTCTAAAAATTAATTATTTAAGAAAAAGAAATTAATTTGTTTAAGAAAATGTTTTTTAATCTTTTTGTTTTATAGAGAAAATAAAATATATAAGTATGAATAATAAATAAAAATATTTTTTTGGATTTTTATTAATAAAAATAGTAATAATATTAATAATAGTAAATAATAAAAATATTAAGAAAAATAAAATATAATAAAATAAAAAAACAGAAAAAATGAAATAATTAAAAAAAATGGGTCAGGGGGTGCTGAAGTAAATCAAGGTTATAGGTCAGCAAAAATGGGAGGCCTAGCACAAAGGCCCAGGTGATGCAAAAAAAAGCTCAAAAATAATGAAAAATATTCAAAAGATCACTCTGGGGCTTGAACCCAGAACCTAAGAGTGACAGGCGCGCGCTTTAACCACTGGGGTGGTGATACATCTGTTAACTTGTGTGAAAGGATAAATACATAACACAAAACACGCCTTGATTAGACTTCATCTTCAACCTCCACCAAAGGATCTATAACTTGCTCATTTCTCAACCATTTGCAAAAATGTAAACATGAAAATTGCTCCATTTTGTCACACGAATTCAACCATATAAATATCATAAGCTATAAATCAAAGATGAATGGAAATTTCTAAAAGTACCAAATTCTGACCTAAATATTTCAGAAAGTTCAAACTCAAAATTCTCCTAGCTCAATCAAAATAAATGAAATCTATGGACATGTATAGATTCAGGGCAATGATGTTTATATTTTATCTTCACAAATACAAGCCTAACAATGCCTAAATATGAAGATAGAAGTTCAAGAAAATACCTCAAAACTGAAAATCGTGAAATGGATTTGATCTTGTTTTAGAAAGTGTTGATGATCAGGTTAGCTTCCTTGGACCTCTAGGAAGCTAATGCAATGGCTGGCTTGAGCTGAAGGTGGCTAGAACGGTCTGGAGAAGTCCAACTGCGATGCTCTGTTTTTGAACTTGGAAATGGATGAATATGGTGTTACAGTCGTGTAACAGGGATAGGGATGGCTTATGTATGATGTTTGGAAGCTTTTGGAAGCAAAAGGCCAGAAAATGCATGAGTGAAATGGAAGTTTGAAGTTCTTGGTCAGAATATGCAAAAATGGTGTTGTGATGCAGTTCTGGGTTTTTAGAGTTTTTAGGGCTTGTGTATGTGTGGGTTATGATGTATTTATAGGCAAGAGGTTTTATGTCTTATAACAAGTCAGAATTTGAAAATCAAATGTTGTAGCATCTTTCTTGTTTTTGAAGCAAAGTTGAAACATCTTGTTCCAATGCAAAGTACAGGGCTGCATAGAGTGGTTAGTACTTTGGACATGCTTGCTTTTGGTTTATAGGGTTTCTGTGTCTAGAAATAACAAGTTCAATGTTCAAGGAGAGTGGACTTTGTGATTAAAGCCACTTTTCAAGAATATCAATGGTGCCTTTCTTCCAAAAATGGAAATACAACTTGGATAATGGTTCAAGTGCTTGGATAATAACTCCATATGTTGTGTAAACATTTAATTAAGGAGTGAATTGCAAGTTAGAAGCCTGAAAAGTGAGATTATGCAGCATGGCTATGTGATTTGGTCCATTGTGCATCCCAAATTTTGCCTTGTAAAACAACTTGAAACCCTAACTTCTGAGCTTCAATTCTCCTTGATCACAAATGATCTCAAGGAGTTCTTGGACATTTTTGAAAGCTTGTAATATGATATAAAACCCCTATTTGAATTACTTTTGAAAATTCCCCTTGTACCTATATGAAAAAGTACCAGGAAGTTAGGTCAAAATCTTGCCTAAACTAGGGCAAAATTTCACTAAGTGTTCAATTTCATGACCATGACTTTATGAATTAATAACTTGAGATCCAAGAATTTTTAGAAGAAGTTGTGTAAAGCAATGTTGTATAAATCATGGATATCTACAACTTTCAGGTTGAAAGTTTCTTTTGAATCATCTTGCATCATGGTGAAAAATTGGCTCAAAGTTATGAAAAAACATGAAGTTTTAAATACTTAAAAAAATTTCTAAGTTAGAAAACATTGACTTTTCAAAATGAAATCTTGACTTTTTGATTTCTTGATGAATAAGTTTTATATTTTGACATGTTTTGATGAATTGTGATCTTTGACATTGGATTTTGACCAAAAAGTCAAAGTTTGACTTTTCAATGTACAATTGACTTTTGATCAGTTGACTGAAAATTCACTATCAATCCAATTGATCTTGAGAAATGTTTTAGGTCATGATATTAGTTAAAAATGATGCAATTGAACTGTTGAGATCATTCTTCAAACCAATTGATCATTTGCTAGGTCAAAAAATCAGAAATTTCCCCTTCTCAGTCATAACCCTAATTTTGACCATTTTGCCCTTTTGTTAATTTGATCAAACTTCTTGAGGAATTGTGGTCAAAACTTGATCAAATGATACATATGAGTTTATAATATTGATGTGGATAAAAATTATGAAGTTTTACTGTAAATTGGTCATAGTTGACTTTTTCCCAATACAGTTGATTTTTAGGTCAACTGCTCAATTGACTAAGCAAAAGTATGATCCAAGGCTTGAAACTTGACATGAGTAATCTTGGGGGTCCATAATGATCCATGAAAGTCATATGAAGCATTGAAAGTTAAATTATCCTTGTGCAATCTCAAACCCTAATTTTGGTCATTAGTGCTTAAGGAGGTGTCTTGAGTTGATCGATCCTAGTGCAGTCTTGAACCAAGAGAGATATTTGTGAGAAAATAATTGATAAGTGAGAGGGAAAATTTTGGGGTATAATAGCTGCCCATGTTCAATCTTCTTAAACCTGGAGATTTAGATTGGCGGATTTGCCATTCGTGACTTGAAGGTGGAAGATGATTGGACACTAGAGTGCCCAAAAATTTGCACTCGAGGATGTGATGGTTAATGGTGTGGTGAATGAGCTTAAATATGCCATTTTGAGAGGAGATGAGAAGTTGTTAGAGATGGGCTTGTAGATGCCATCCAAAATGATTGTTGGACTGTATCTGAAAGAGAATTTGAATGAGTATCAGAATAGCGTCCGTGTCTGGAGCGTATCTGAACTGTATCTGAAGGCTGAATTTGTATCAGGATGGCATTCGTGTCTGGAGCGTATCTGAACTATATCTGGAAGCTCAGTATGAATGAGTATCAGAATGTCGTCCGTGTTTGGAGCGTAGATGTATTGTATCTGAGAGAGAATATGTATCAGAATGGCATCCGTGTTTGGAGCGTATCTGAACAATATCTGGAAGTTGAGTCTGAATGAGTATCAGAATGGCGTCCGTGTCTGGAGCGTATCTGTACTATATCTGAGAGAGAATCTAAATGAGTATCAGAATGGAATTCGTGTCTGGTGCGTATCTGAACTGTATCTGAGAGCAGAATCTGAATGAGTATCAGAATGGCATCCATGTCTGGAGCGTATATGAACTGTATCTGGAAGCTAAATCTGCATGAGTATCATAATGGCATCCGTGTCTGGAGCGCATCTGAACTCTATCTGAAAGCTGAATCTGAATGAGTATCAGAATGGCATCCTTGTCTGGAACGTATCTGAACTGTATCTGAAAGATGAATCTGAATGAGTATCATAATGGCATCCGTGTTTGGAGCGTATCTGAACTGTATCTGAAAGTTGAATCTGAATGAGTATCAGAATGGCATTCGTGTCTGGAGCGTATCTGAACTGTATCTGGAAGTTGAGTCAGAAGAAACCCGTGTAAGATTGCTTCATCTGGTCGTGTAGATAATTGTCCTGGCTTGCTTCAGGTATCAATCTCTGATCTTTGTAAATTGTTGATGATAGCCATCTGTTGATTGATATTTCCTGAAAATATGAAACATTAGTTGTATGCAATGTCATGATGTATGAAATGCATTGTATAATGATGTTCTTAATAAAATGAATGAAATCATGTTGTATGCGTTCATTTTGTCAATGGCATGACGTAAGGATGCGATGTATGGGTATGTAAGCTATGTTGTTGTAACACTGTTGGATTAGGGGAAATAAATCCCTGACTGTTGTTAGGGCCGTGTAAGTCTTCATGTTTTGAAGTGTTGATGAGTTGATGAGCTCCTATTTGTTAAAGAAATAAACTCTGTTGTAAGGGAAACATCGTGTATGGCTTGTGAAATCTGTTGGGGAATCTTGAGAAAATGGTCAACCTTTATTGGGGAGTGATAACTGGAAGTCCCGTTCCATTGGGGATACGAGAGAGCTTGGTATCGTTAAGCTGCACACTGTGGGGCATTTTATGGAATATTCTAAAGATGTCATCCTATTTCTTAAAGCCATTAGTGATTGTCTTCTATTTTTTGCTCATTTTTAAACAGTAACTATGTTCAAATGCATATTCTCAAAAATAAATCATTGGACGTTTTTGTAAACAAAACACAAATAAAGAAAAACAGATAGTTTTGCACTTTCAAAGGGGTATCTTTGTATTTACTTGAATAAGTATTTTGTACAATGAGACGAACATCCTAGTAAGAGAATGTCGTTGTAAAAAATGAAAATTTGATACAAAGAAAAGATAGCCATGTGTAATAATCCCAAGGGGTTCCAATTTTCCAATAGCCTTCGTGTCTTTGAGCGTCTTGTCCACTTGTTGTCTTGTCTGAAGTTGATTGGATTGATCAGAACCGCTGGGTTTGTCAGTCGAAGCCAAAGGTTGTCCGTAAAGGTGATCCAACGGGACATATTCATACGCTTTAATTCCCTAACTTTTTACTGGACCGCCCTTTCGGGTTTTCAGTCCACCGGGATACCCTTTTTTGCCCAAATCACCCTTTCGGGTTTTCAGCTTGCCGGGTGTACAGAGATTTTTTTTATGCCTAATTTTTTCCCGAACCTTTTTGGTTCGCCAGGATGCCCTTGTTTTTCCTAGGTGTGTCAACCTTGCGGGTCTCTTATGCATAGTATCTTTTGACTATGTCTGCGTTCACAGGGTTCGACAGGTCGTCGCCATCCATAGTGGTCAAGATCATTGCTCCACCAAAGAATATGCTTTTCATTACAAACGGTCCTTCATATGTAGGAGTCCATTTTCCCCTAGGATCACCTTGCGGCAGTATGATGCGCTTGATCACAAAATCCCATACTTGATACACTTGGCGTCTGACCTTTTTGTTAAAAGCCTTGATCATTCGTTTTTGATACATCTGACCATGATAGACAGTAGTAAGCCTTTTCTCATCAATCAAGTTCAGTTGATCAAGTCAAGTTTGGATCCAATCGTCTTCATTCAACCCTGCATCCTTCATAATCCTTAGAGAGTGGATCTGGACTTCAATAGGAAAGACAACTTCCATGCTGTATACCAGAGAGTAGGGTGTTTCCCCGGTTGATGTGCGGGTCGTGGTACGGTAACGGTGGAGAGAGAATGGTAGCATCTCATGCCAGTCTTTGTACGTGACTGTCATTTTCTGTATGATCTTTTTGATGTTCTTATTTGCGGCTTCGACAACACCATTCATCTTTGGCCGGTAAGGGGAATAATTGTGGTGCTGAATCTTGAATTATGCATACAGTGTGGTGATCATAGTGTTGTTGAGATTCGTACCATTGTCTGTGATGATCCTCTCTGGGATACGGTAACGATAGATGAGATTCTTCTTGAGGAACCAGGCGACAACATTCTTGGTAACAGAAGCGAAAGAAGTCGCCCCAACCCACTTCATGAAATAGTCAATGGCCACCAAGATGAAGCAGTGTCCATTAGAGGTTGTTGGCTTGATTTCCCCAATCATATCGATGCCCCACATAGCAAAGGTCCAAGGAGCCGTCAAGACATTCAAAGGAACGGGAGGTAAGTGCACCTTGTCAGCATAGATCTGAAACTTGTGGCAAGTTCGAGAATGTTGGTTGCAATTTGCTTCCATGGTAGACCAGTAATAACCTTCCTGTAGGATTTTCTTTGCCATCGCATGCCCACTGGAATGGGTGCCAAAAGTTCCCTCATGTAAATCAGCCATGATCTTTTCTGCTTCAACCTTGTCTACGCAATGGAGCAAAACAGAGTCATGGTTGAGTTTGTAGAGAATGCCATTACTAAGAAGAACATAGCAGAGAATATCCTTAAGAACTTCTTATCATTGACTGAAGCTCCTTCCGGATATTCTTGAGCCTCGAGATACCTCTTGACTTCGTTAAACCAAGGCCGGTCCACTACTTCTTCAGTATTAATCTCGTGACATTGTGTTGGTTCATCCATTCATTCAATGGTGATTTGGGGAGCCTCATTATCCCATTTAAGTTTAAACATGGATGACATTGTGGCTAGCGCGTCTGCTAGCTGATTTTCTTCTCGCGGGAAATGCTCGAAGGTAATTTTCTCAAAATGTGGGATCAATGTCAACACATGTTCTTTATATGGGATAAGGTTAGGGTGTTTGGTGTCCCATTCCCCTTTGATCTGGCTGATGACCAAAGCTGAATCTTCGAATACATTTAAGGATTTGATCCCCAAATCTATGGCAGCTTTGAGACCAAAAATGCACGCTTCATATTCTGCCATGTTATTTGTACAATTGAAGTAGAGTCTTGTCGTAAAATGAGTATGACATCCTTCTGGAGATATGAGTACAACACCTATACCATTGCTGAGTGCGTTGGACGCCCCATCAAAAACCAGGGTCCATCAATATCCTTGTTCAGGTATGTTATATGGTCTGAATTCATCTCAGTTGTTTACCATCATGATGTCTTCATCTGGGAATTCGAACTTCATGGACTGGTAGTCATCTACAGCTTGATGAGCAAGGTGATCAGCTAGTACACTGCCCTTTATTGCGTTTTGGGTAGTATACTGAATGTGATATTCCGTCGAGATCATTTGCCATCTTGCTATTCTCCCAGAAAGGGCAGGATTCTCTAAGACATATTTTATGGGATCTATTTTGGATATCAATAAAGTAGCATAGGTCAGCATATACTGTCTTAGCCGGCGAGCAGCCCATTCCAGAGCGCAACAAGTTTTCTCGAGCAGTGAATATCTTGTTTCACAGTCGGTAAACTTTTTGCTCAGGTAATAAACAACATGCTCTTTTCGGCCAGACTGGTCATGCTGCACCAGCACACACCCCATTGAATTTTCCAAAACAGTTAGATACATGATCAAGGGTCTTCCCTCAACTGGTGGCATCAAAACAGGAGGCTCTTACAGGTACTCTTTGATCTTGTTGAAGGCAGTTTGGCATTCATCATTCCATTTGACTACTTGATCTTTCTTGAGTAATTTGAAGATTGGTTCACAAGTAGTTGTTAGGTGAGAAATGAATCTGGAAATGTAGTTTAATCGTACCAAGAACCCTCTAACTTCCTTTTCAGTACGAGGAGCAGGAATTTCTTGTATAGCTTTCACCTTGGTAGGATCCACTTCGATACGTTTATCGCTGACGACAAATCCTAGGAGTTTACCAGTCCTCACCTCAAATGTGCATTTATTCGAGTTCAACCTCAGCTTTTATTTCTTTAGTCTCTCAAACAGTTTCTGTAAATGATCAAGATATTCTTCTTCTGTTTGAGATTTGGCTATCATATCGTCCATATAGACCTCTATTTCGTGATGTATCATGTCGTGAAATAGAGCTACCATGGCACGTTGATAGGTTGCCCCAACATTCTTCAACCCAAATGGCATAACCTTGTAACAAAATGTGCCCCACTGTGTAACAAAGCTCGTTTTCTCCATGTACTCAGGCGCCATTTTGATTTGGTTGTAGCTTGAGGATCCGTCCATGAAGGAAAACACCTTATGTTGTGATGTATTGTCAACCAAAATATCAATGTGGGGAAGTGGGAAATCATCCTTAGCGATTTCCCTATTCAAATATCTATAGTCCACACACATTCGTACCTTGCCGTCCTTTTTAGGCACAGGAACAACATTGGCGACCCATTGCGGATAGGAGGTTGTGATCGGTGGATCTGGAACTGACTGTTTAACGCTGGTTCGCGAAATGTCGCGGAAGCAAGAGTCGCCACCGTCTTTTATTTTCTCCAAATGGAAAGGACAAAAGCACAGAAAAATTCCTTAAAGAGATTGCTCTCGGTTCGGGAGGTAGGTTATAGAAAGGGAAGGTGTTAGCACCCTTTCTATCCATGGTTATCCATGGGCTCTTAGATACTTGCTCATTTGTGTTTTCAAAAATGGTTTGTTTGCTTTTCAATGTGGGTTTAAAAAGTTTCTTCGAAAAAATTTCAGATCGACTCATACGTCAGAGTGTTTGAAATGTTTGCTTTGAAAGCTTTTGAAAATGTGTCAGTGTGAAAAGTATGTTTTGATTTGTTTTGAGATTAGAGCAAGTATCCTTGAGAACCTACCTACCCTAAGGAATTCGTCTGTGTAGATGTCCTTTAAAAGTAGTGCCATCCCACCATTGAGAGGTAGGTAGCACCACCGTTGGAGGTGTTCGGGTCAATTCGATTTTTAGGGACGTGGTGATCACCAGAGCAATGGGAAGACACCTTAGAAGCTACCCTCATGCCAGGTTCCCGGATCATGAGGACTTACTAAGACGTTTTCTACTCGACGACCACCTTTCGAAAGGCAACAGTGTGGCGTACCCTAGGGGTGGTGTGTGCGAATTGTGTGTCATGTTTCAGTTATTTTTGTCTTGTCATGTTTGTCGTGATTTACGCTTGATTTTATTTTGTCCATTCATTCTTGCATGCATATTTAACAGTTATAAGTTGCGAGGAAATAAAGCTAGACTATTACAAATGGCGCGGGTCCACATCGCCAAAATTAAACCGGACCCGATTTAGCGGAAAATAAATAACGCGAAGTAAATAAAAGTGCGAAAAGTAAATTACAATGCTTTGGGGCAATTACATAATTATAATAAGCGATAATAAAATAAATGCGCGAAATAAGGGAATTAGAACAAAACTAGGGCGTTGGACCCTTTTGCAAACAATTGAAGTTAATAATGAATTACAAATTAAATGATTAAATGTTTTTTGTTATTTTTTGTGTTTTTTTATTTATTAAAAGAAAAAGGAAATATTAATTAAAATTAAAATACTAAACCCTAGTTCTAATATTTTTTATGTTTATTATGAAAGAATTAAATTATGACCTAAATTAAATCTAATTCATTTATGTAATTTAAATAGGAAAATAAATAAATAAATAATAATTATTATTGTGGAAAAAAGGGAAATAAAAAGAATTAACAATTAAAACCTAAATTCTACATTTTTGGATTATTATTAAAAAAAAAAAAGAATTAAAATTAAAACCTAATTATACTACATAATTTACATTCTAATTTATTTATGAAAATAATTATAATAAAATAAATACTATATTTTTTTTTGTATTTTCTGATTTTTATAATGTTTTTAGGTATTTTGTAAAAAAAAAATTAAGACAAATAAAGTAAATAAAATGGCAAAAATAAAATAAGAAGAAAAATAGAAAAAAAATGCAAACCAGGGGGGTGTTCTGTCCCATTGTGGAGGTTCAAATTTAAGAGGCCTGGCCCAATAAGCTGGAACTTGGTTGACTGTTTGGATTATGTGCAACGCGTTGACTGGTGCTTATGGCATTCTTTGGATCCTGGCCCTTGATCTGGGTGAGATGGACGCGTGTGTGGCTTGAGAGGGTGAGCGTATGGTGCACTGGGACACTAGCGCTGCATTGAATCAGTTATTGAAAAATAATGTTAAGTATTTGCCAGACCTGGGACTTGAACCCAGGTCTTGAAGGTTACAAGCGCAACACCTAGCCACTGAACCACGCGCGTCTCAATTAACATGTAATAGACAATAAATAATATAATAAGAACGCATTAGTGTTTTGGAATTTCGCGCGAAATTCAAACTATCCAATGGTTGATGGACACGATGTCATCTCCTTCCCCTACCCTGTAACACAAACACTATGGGAACGGTTTTCACAGCGTTGTCAAAAGGTATCTACTGAAAAATAGCGATTAGCAACATGGGCATCATAAATTGTTCGCGAGGGTTCAGACACCTTCGTCTTAAGATGCTGAATCCATCCATGGTATTGAGATGGCCTAATTTTACTTGTATTGGGAAACCCCCTTTTTGAGTTCCTGAAACCCTAAAGACCGTTCATGGCAGATTCACGTATATTGCTCAAAAATAAAATCAAACGTATCAGTTAGTTCAGAAACATCAATATAAACATGAATCCATGAAAAAAAATGCAAAATAATGCTTAATTCATGCTATGCGATTTCAAGATTTTTCTTGGTACAGTTGGACTCATAGATACCAATTCAGGACCTTTTGGTTGTTGTTATTGATTGAGAAAGGTTCAAGAATGTCTCAGGATGCGACTGGAATCAAGGTTGAAGCTTGAATCGACCTCTAAGGCACTTTTCAGTTTTGAGTTTTTTATGAAAAATTCCAATATGCAATGGAGTTGTGGGGCGCAGCTTGCAGTCTTCTAGCATTAGGGTTCTCATCTAGTACTTGTATGGAATGGTTTAGGTTAAAAAGATTCAATAAAATCCATGTCCATAATTGTTTTCAATCTTTGATTTGTTAAGAATCTTTTCCAATCTTTTTCTCATGTATCTTGTACCAAATCTGATCAATTAGCACCAAAGCTTGCCTATTTGAGATATGCACGAATTGTAGAGATTAGAATGTGCACAAAAAGATTTTTTTTAGGTTAGTTTGATATTTTTCATATATTAAAATCATTTAAATGAATATAAATTAATATTAATTCAAATAAATAATTAAAAAATATGAGAATACTTCCCTTTGGGCCTAGTGGTCGTGCATAGGCTTGGCATGAAGAAATTTGGAAGAAAAATGGGCCCATTTGCATTTTTAGGCCTTTTGCATCCATGTTGACTTTCAAAAATTTCCAAATATTTCCCAACTTCCACAAGGCATAACTTGGTCAATTTTTAAGCTTTTCACATGTTCTTGGACATTTTGGAAAGGTCTTTGAGTCCTCTAACCAATGCCTTTGGTCCCATGTCATTTTGATTTACCAATCTCAAGTTATGGCCTTTGACTTAAAGTCACTTTTTGTTGACTTTTGAAAATGACCTATAATGTTGAAATTGATAACTTTTTGTGAGAGCATTTCTTGGACTTGGAACATGAAGATGAATTGTAGGAAATGTCCTTCTCTTCAAAATGAGCTTTGGATGGAATTTTTCTGATAATCCATGTGAAAGTTATGCCCTGGTCAATTTCAGTTGACTTTTTCAGCTGTCCAAATATAGCAACTTTTGTATCTTGATGATTTCTGAGCCAAATTTTGAGAATCATGATCAAGCATTGATCAAATGATGTTTGTGGCTTCAAAATGATATGTTGACCAAAAATTTGAACTTTTGACTGTCAAATGACCATTTTGCCCCTACAGTTGACTGTAGTGCAATCTAGGGTTTTGACTGTGCAATTTTGAGCTGAATGCCTTGAAACTTGATATGAGGATACTTGACCATCTTTGTAGGCATATGAGACTTGATTGGGCCTTTGAAAAGTTCATTTGCTTGACCAGAACTCAAACCCTAGTTTTGACTGTCTAGGAGACAGTTGAGCTGCACAACCCTTAGGGAATCTTGTGACCTTGACTTTGACAATTCTTGATGAATATGGGAGGGCAAATTTTGGGGTACAACAGTTGCCCCTGTTCAATCTTCTTAGACCTGAGGATGCAGATTGGCTGACGTGCCTTTCGTAATCCGAAGGTGGAAGATGATTGAATACTAAAGTGCCCAGAAATTTGCGCTCACATAGTAACAGTGTGATGGGGGAATGGGCTTATAGATGCCATTTAGAGATTGCTGGATAGGATGATGGGCTTATAGATGCCATCTGGACGTTGATCGCGTAGGAGATTCCTTAGCGAGAACCTGCATACCTGCAAAACAGAAAAATGAGTACCTGACACGTCGCAGGAGCTGATTTTAGATGCTTGATATAGATATGTCCTGACTGGTTACAGGAGCTGAGATCTGGAGCTTCAAACGTTGATGAATGAACCAGGGATGGTTACTGCCTTAGCATGAATGGTAAGAGAATCCTGAATGATTTCAACCTCAACAACGCTCGTTGAGAAAATCTTGGTGAGGATTACCATCTTCGTAGTGTCAGGAAGAGAACCAAAGGCCATTATAATCTCAAAGGGAGTCACCTCACTCACCGCTGGAGAGGGAACTATAGGAAATTATAATCTGGAAGGAAATATCACCTCACTCGCCGTTGGAGAGGGGACCATAAGAGAATATCACCTCACGCTCATGCCGGAGAGGGGAACATCTGAAAAAGGAATCACCACCTCACACGCCGTTGGAGAGGGGACCATAAGAGAATATCACCTCACGCTCATGCCGGAGAGGGAACCATCTGAAGAAGGGATTACCACCTCACACGCCGTTGGAGAGGGGACCATAAGAGAATATCACCTCACGCCCATGCCGGAGAGGGAACATCTGAAGAAGGGATTACCACCTCACACGCCGTTGGAGAGGGGACCATAAGAGAATATCGCCTCACGCTCATGCCGGAGAGGAGAATATCTGGAGAAGGAATTACCACCTCACACGCCGTTGGAGAGGGGACCATAAGAGAATATCACCTCACGCTCATGCCGGAGAGGAGAATATCTGAAGAAGGAATTACCACCTCACACGCCGTTGGAGAGGGGACCATAAGAGACTATCACCTCACGCCCATGCCGGAGAGGGAACATCTGAAGAAGGGATTACCACCTCACACGCCGTTGGAGAGGGGACCATAAGAGAATATCGCCTCACGCTCATGCCGGAGAGGAGAACATCTGAAGAAGGAATTACCACCTCACACGCCGTTGGAGAGGGGACCATAAGAGACTATCACCTCACGCTCATGCCGGAGAGGAGACCATCTGAAGAAGGGATTACCACCTCACACGCCGTTGGAGAGGGGACCATAAGAGAATATCACCTCACGCTCATGCTGGAGAGGAGAATATCTGAAGAAGGAATTACCACCTCACACGCCGTTGGAGAGGGGACCATAAGAGAATATCTCCTCACGCTCATGCCGGAGAGGAGAACATCTGGAGAAGGAATTACCACCTCACACGCCGTTGGAGAGGGGACCATAAGAGAATATCGCCTCACGCTCATGCCGGAGAGGAGAACATCTGAAGAAGGAATTACCACCTCACACGCCGTTGGAGAGGGAACCATAAGAGAACTTCTACTGAGTCTTTATCAGAAAAATCTGTTTGGAGTCGATTAAACTGGACTAGAGAAGTCCTTGAAATATGTTTGAGAATTTCAACTGCATCTTTCCTGCAAGGTAGAGGTCAGTTATATGCGATGCATGATATGGATCAAACAAACATGGATACGATTTATATGATATGATGTGTACATGCATGCTATAATGATGTATGTGATGATTCATGTATGTTTTCGTCTAGGAAAATAAATCCTTGACGGGTGCCGGGAAGTCGCATCCTGGGATGATGTGGAAGGATAGCTTTTGCTTCCGCTGGGGATGATAGTTGCAAGTATACCGGTAGGAGAAGATAATTCCGTTGGGGAATAAACTTGGCGAATGGAGGATCCTGTGGGGAGAACAAGATATTCTAGCGACCATGCTGGGGAGAAATACTCTGTGGGGAGATGCTCTTGCTGAATTGTTGAGGATGACTCGTCGAGGATACCTTGCTGTATTGGAAGTATGAATGGACTTCGCTGGGGATAAGAAAATTTTGTTGACGACGCTCTTTCCTTGGCTTTTAGCTGAGGATAACCCAGTTATATCCTGGTAAGGAAATAACTCTTTAAATAAAGCCGGACTACGCGTTCGTGCTCTGTGAGGATAAGCTTCCAGAATCTACTGGGGATAAGCTTACTGCTTGGGGGAGATGGATTCCACTTTCCTGGGGACACTGGGCTGGACTCCTCTGGGGAAGTTTTGATATGCTGGGGAAGTGATTTCTTTGAATATTGGTACGTCGCCGGGGAACAATCTTTAGACCAGGACTGTCGGGGATGCTTGTTAAAAATACATATGTTGTTGGGGAGGGTTGGGATCCGCTGGAGGATACCCAACTTCTTTAAGTTTGATTGTAGCTTTGCTCGGGGAAAGTGTATTGCTTGCTGGCTCACTCTCTGGGGGGATTAGGATGTCTAGTTATGTTCTTTAGCTGAACCTACCTTGGTACTTTGGAGGACCGAACAATTAGATTGCTTGGACAACTCTTTATTGCCCCTGTTTCTATGGGGGAGGCCCATGTGGGATGCTGATAGTTGTTGATGGACCAGCCTTCTTCTGGTAGGCAGGTGACAAGATGACAGGACATAGTCGTACGCTTTGATCCCTAACTTTTGCCCGGACCGCCCTTTCGGGTTTTCAGTCCACCGGGATACCCATTTTTGCCCAAGCCGCCTTTTCAGGTTTTCGACTTGCCGGGTGTACAGATTTTTCATTTTCATCCCTTATTTTTGCCCGAACCCTTTTGGTTCGTCGGGAAGCCCTTATTTTTGCCTAGGTATGTCAACCTAGCGGGTCTTTGATTATGCGTAGTATTTTTTCGACTATGTCCACGCTTTCAGAATGTAGGGAGTTGCCCCTGTTTAGAAGTGTTTTGTCATGCCACCAGAAGGTGTTTGATCAGGCCAGATTCGTTGTTGAAATGCCCCCAGTGACTCGGGAGGAGATTTGCCCCAGGCTATTTGGCCTTTGAGAGATTCTCCGAATCTTGATTGGACTGCCCCAGATGATGGACCATGATTAGGTCGTGCCCCTTGATTGGAGATGCTCTTGTTCACTAGGTATTTCTCGTGCGAATTTCCCGGCTGTTCAAACAAAAAGTCATATGAAAACAAAGTTATGTCAAAAACGCAAAGCTTATGTCTGTCTCGAAGATTTTGAAAATGCATCTTTTCATAAAACAAGTGAATGTTTGTAAAACGTGATGTCAACTCCGTATTTACCGTAAGCCTTAAGGAGTCAGGATACCTTTCGTAACAGTATGCTTTCGAACTAACCCATGCTTCAGCTAGGACTTTTAAGGGTTATAACGTGGCCTGGTTCACGGTTTAAGAAACAAAGGATAAAGGCTCAAATTTTATTTGTACCCACCCGCTCTTCGTGATGTTCTTCAAACCTAAACTCAGTTGATCATACGTTAGACCTTGTTTGAGTCTTTGCTTTGATTTTCCGGTGATGGTTCAAACATTGATGATTTATTCTGACTAGGCAGTCATTTTTTGTTGAGGGTTTGTGAGACCTCTTTCTCGATTTTTGTTATCCCTTTCTTTTTTGCCTGAACTGTTTCCTTTTTGGAATTACAGTCAGCGGGATGCCCCAGTTTCATAAGTCCCTTTTATAGGTTTTGACTTTTTGGGCTTTTTGTTTATGATGATTTTTTTTTGATAACAACTGCCTGTCTTTATGATTGTTCTGAACCATCACTGTTTTTTCGTAAGGATCTCTTTGGTGCCATTCGTTATGCACTTGGATCAACTGAGAAGACTACCCTGCCCCGGGTTATGATAAAGGGTTTCAATTTTCGAAAATAAAAACTCCTACTTCTTTGGCTCAGATGGGTTGACGAGGGTTTATCATCCTTATAACTCCAGTGTTTAGGGATTGAAACAATGCCTGTACCTCATCAGCGGGGTCTGTTCAAAAGCATACTGTAATGATTGTGGTATCGTTTTCGTCATCCTCCCTCAAGAGGCTTAGAATTGTTAATCGAGCGTTGATCATCAGAAAAAATATGAAGATAATTTGCATATAGTGAATACGAATATATTGCTTCAAAACAGACGTATGCGATGCATTAACGAAATAACAACGTTTAACAATGAACAAATGTTTGAATAATCAAAAGGGAATTACAACTTGAAAAATCCTAATGAACAAAAATTTCTGGTTTGAGATAGCTATCCTAGATGGAGAATTCTCAGTGGAAGATTTTCATCTCGCCATCCGGCATGAACTCTATCACCCCTTCGTCAATCAAATCCTGAATTTTATTCTTCAAGGTCCAACAGTCGTCTGTAGCATGCCCCGGGCTGTCTGAATGATAAGCGCAGTGGGCGTCGGGGTTATACCTTGGAGCTGTCCTGTTGGGATTCTTGGGAGGGTCCTTTAGAGTGATCAGATCGACCTCCAGCAAGCGCTTCAGTATAAAGGATGAGGGTATATCAGTCTCCGAGAAATGTCTTCCGGGCGCATTTCGTTTACGTTGACTACCCCGTTGAGGCTGGGCTCGTGACCCTGAAGCAAGCTGAGGAGATTTTCCTTTGTCTTCTTGCCCCGCATGTGGTTGAATGATGGCTGGAGTTTCCACCTTGACTGTTTGCCCTACTGGATTAATTTGAAGCAGCTTGGTGACGAGAACCCGGAGCTCTTCTTGTTTTTGAGCTAAGTCCTGAATGAGAGTCGTTTGGCCCACCAACTGCCCCATCATTTGGATCTTCATGGTTGCCAACTCGATTTGTAGCCCTTCCAGCTGATCGTTCCTGATGCCCCCTGCATTCCTTAGGGTCAAGTTCCTGGTGAGGAGAGTCTTTATTTCTTCTTGCCCCTGGGATAGGTTCAAGAACATTTCTCGCAGTTGGGCGTTCTGAGCACGGAGATCTTGGTTGTCTGGTTGGAAAGCCATTGCTGAAATAAACAGCGAAGATGGTGAGTGACCTGTCCAAGGGATACCTGCAATGTAATGAGATGTATGATATGCATGCAATGTTTTCAAGGACCTCGCGGGATAAACAAGAAAACTGTTAGTATTGAATCCGGTAGCTTGACTGAAGGCACTGCATATTGTTGAGAGTCCTTCATCAAGGGTCAAAGGCTCACCATATCCAGTGGGTCATAGCCCCTGACAACCTTGGCTAGAGGAAAATAAATCCTCTTTGCCCCTTGCTAGATGTTTGATTCATCATGACCTGCATCACAAGCCCTAGAGATCCTTGAAATGGGTTAGGATGTATGCAATGGTATGATGTCATGATGCATGGGGTGATATGAATAAACCCTGCTATGAGTCCCAATTAAGGACTATAAACAGACCCTGCAAGAGATTTAGTACCCTGTTATGAGTCCCAATTAAGGACTATAAACAAGACCTGCAAGAAACCTAAGTAAAACCTGTCATGAGTCCCAATTGAGGACTATAAACAGAACCTGCAAGTGGTTAGTACACCCTGTTATGAGTCCCAATTAAGGACTATGAACAAAACCTGCAAGACATCAAGGGTCAGATAATAAGCATGCCAGTAGTCAAGTACGAAGGCACACAAGTCACACAGAAGAGCCCTTAGAGTTTAGGCCAGCATGAGGTCTGGGTATTACCCTCTTTCAGTTTGTTGGTTAAGACCTGTCCTATCAGAAGTAACCGGGTTCTAGAGGATCCCAATATCACTGACTACCCTCAATCGGTCATAACTCCAGCATCGCAATCTTTTCTTGCGGCCAGAACCATCACGAGAGTTTAGCCTCAATGGGCGTAGCATACTGCTACCGTTTCTATTGGCCAAGTTGGGTCATTTAAGGTTCTAAGGTCTGTTGGTGCTTAATGACTCCTTAGAAGACCCATATTCTCCTCGCTGCGACACAAGGGATATCGGTACAGACTAAGGTGTCACACCAACGTAACCACTGCTTCACCTGTGTCGGTCTACGCCGGACAGGTCCCTCACAGCTTATGCTACCTAAACAGGGTATTCCCCAGATCCGGGTCAGGATCTATGTATCTCCGATGCAACCCACAATAGTAAAGCAAGCAAAACAATACAAGTGAAAACATAGTTATGACTTAGCCCTAAGGTACACCTCACTCTATAAAGGATCCCCAGCAGAGTCGCCAGTTCTGTGATCGGTGGATCTGGAACTGACTGTTTAACGCTGGTTCGCGAAATGTCGCGGAAGCAAGAGTCGCCACCGTCTTTTATTTTCTCCAAATGGAAAGGACAAAAGCACAGAAAAATTCCTTAAAGAGATTGCTCTCGGTTCGGGAGGTAGGTTATAGAAAGGGAAGGTGTTAGCACCCTTTCTATCCATGGTTATCCATGGGCTCTTAGATACTTGCTCATTTGTGTTTTCAAAAATGGTTTGTTTGCTTTTCAATGTGGGTTTAAAAAGTTTCTTCGAAAAAATTTCAGATCGACTCATACGTCAGAGTGTTTGAAATGTTTGCTTTGAAAGCTTTTGAAAATGTGTCAGTGTGAAAAGTATGTTTTGATTTGTTTTGAGATTAGAGCAAGTATCCTTGAGAACCTACCTACCCTAAGGAATTCGTCTGTGTAGATGTCCTTTAAAAGTAGTGCCATCCCACCATTGAGAGGTAGGTAGCACCACCGTTGGAGGTGTTCGGGTCAATTCGATTTTTAGGGACGTGGTGATCACCAGAGCAATGGGAAGACACCTTAGAAGCTACCCTCATGCCAGGTTCCCGGATCATGAGGACTTACTAAGACGTTTTCTACTCGACGACCACCTTTCGAAAGGCAACAGTGTGGCGTACCCTAGGGGTGGTGTGTGCGAATTGTGTGTCATGTTTCAGTTATTTTTGTCTTGTCATGTTTGTCGTGATTTACGCTTGATTTTATTTTGTCCATTCATTCTTGCATGCATATTTAACAGTTATAAGTTGCGAGGAAATAAAGCTAGACTATTACAAATGGCGCGGGTCCACATCGCCAAAATTAAACCGGACCCGATTTAGCGGAAAATAAATAACGCGAAGTAAATAAAAGTGCGAAAAGTAAATTACAATGCTTTGGGGCAATTACATAATTATAATAAGCGATAATAAAATAAATGCGCGAAATAAGGGAATTAGAACAAAACTAGGGCGTTGGACCCTTTTGCAAACAATTGAAGTTAATAATGAATTACAAATTAAATGATTAAATGTTTTTTGTTATTTTTTGTGTTTTTTTATTTATTAAAAGAAAAAGGAAATATTAATTAAAATTAAAATACTAAACCCTAGTTCTAATATTTTTTATGTTTATTATGAAAGAATTAAATTATGACCTAAATTAAATCTAATTCATTTATGTAATTTAAATAGGAAAATAAATAAATAAATAATAATTATTATTGTGGAAAAAAGGGAAATAAAAAGAATTAACAATTAAAACCTAAATTCTACATTTTTGGATTATTATTAAAAAAAAAAAGAATTAAAATTAAAACCTAATTATACTACATAATTTACATTCTAATTTATTTATGAAAATAATTATAATAAAATAAATACTATATTTTTTTTTGTATTTTCTGATTTTTATAATGTTTTTAGGTATTTTGTAAAAAAAAAATTAAGACAAATAAAGTAAATAAAATGGCAAAAATAAAATAAGAAGAAAAATAGAAAAAAAATGCAAACCAGGGGGGTGTTCTGTCCCATTGTGGAGGTTCAAATTTAAGAGGCCTGGCCCAATAAGCTGGAACTTGGTTGACTGTTTGGATTATGTGCAACGCGTTGACTGGTGCTTATGGCATTCTTTGGATCCTGGCCCTTGATCTGGGTGAGATGGACGCGTGTGTGGCTTGAGAGGGTGAGCGTATGGTGCACTGGGACACTAGCGCTGCATTGAATCAGTTATTGAAAAATAATGTTAAGTATTTGCCAGACCTGGGACTTGAACCCAGGTCTTGAAGGTTACAAGCGCAACACCTAGCCACTGAACCACGCGCGTCTCAATTAACATGTAATAGACAATAAATAATATAATAAGAACGCATTAGTGTTTTGGAATTTCGCGCGAAATTCAAACTATCCAATGGTTGATGGACACGATGTCATCTCCTTCCCCTACCCTGTAACACAAACACTATGGGAACGGTTTTCACAGCGTTGTCAAAAGGTATCTACTGAAAAATAGCGATTAGCAACATGGGCATCATAAATTGTTCGCGAGGGTTCAGACACCTTCGTCTTAAGATGCTGAATCCATCCATGGTATTGAGATGGCCTAATTTTACTTGTATTGGGAAACCCCCTTTTTGAGTTCCTGAAACCCTAAAGACCGTTCATGGCAGATTCACGTATATTGCTCAAAAATAAAATCAAACGTATCAGTTAGTTCAGAAACATCAATATAAACATGAATCCATGAAAAAAAATGCAAAATAATGCTTAATTCATGCTATGCGATTTCAAGATTTTTCTTGGTACAGTTGGACTCATAGATACCAATTCAGGACCTTTTGGTTGTTGTTATTGATTGAGAAAGGTTCAAGAATGTCTCAGGATGCGACTGGAATCAAGGTTGAAGCTTGAATCGACCTCTAAGGCACTTTTCAGTTTTGAGTTTTTTATGAAAAATTCCAATATGCAATGGAGTTGTGGGGCGCAGCTTGCAGTCTTCTAGCATTAGGGTTCTCATCTAGTACTTGTATGGAATGGTTTAGGTTAAAAAGATTCAATAAAATCCATGTCCATAATTGTTTTCAATCTTTGATTTGTTAAGAATCTTTTCCAATCTTTTTCTCATGTATCTTGTACCAAATCTGATCAATTAGCACCAAAGCTTGCCTATTTGAGATATGCACGAATTGTAGAGATTAGAATGTGCACAAAAAGATTTTTTTTAGGTTAGTTTGATATTTTTCATATATTAAAATCATTTAAATGAATATAAATTAATATTAATTCAAATAAATAATTAAAAAATATGAGAATACTTCCCTTTGGGCCTAGTGGTCGTGCATAGGCTTGGCATGAAGAAATTTGGAAGAAAAATGGGCCCATTTGCATTTTTAGGCCTTTTGCATCCATGTTGACTTTCAAAAATTTCCAAAAATTTCCCAACTTCCACAAGGCATAACTTGGTCAATTTTTAAGCTTTTCACATGTTCTTGGACATTTTGGAAAGGTCTTTGAGTCCTCTAACCAATGCCTTTGGTCCCATGTCATTTTGATTTACCAATCTCAAGTTATGGCCTTTGACTTAAAGTCACTTTTTGTTGACTTTTGAAAATGACCTATAATGTTGAAATTGATAACTTTTTGTGAGAGCATTTCTTGGACTTGGAACATGAGGATGAATTGTAGGAAATGTCCTTCTCTTAAAAATGAGCTTTGGATGGAATTTTTCTGATAATCCATGTGAAAGTTATGCCCTGGTCAATTTCAGTTGACTTTTTCAGCTGTCCAAATATAGCAACTTTTGTATCTTGATGATTTCTGAGCCAAATTTTGAGAATCATGATCAAGCATTGATCAAATGATGTTTGTGGCTTCAAAATGATATGTTGACAAAAAATTTGAACTTTTGACTGTCAAATGACCATTTTGCCCCTACAGTTGACTGTAGTGCAATCTAGGGTTTTGACTGTGCAATTTTGAGCTGAATGCCTTGAAACTTGATATGAGGATACTTGACCATCTTTGTAGGCATATGAGACTTGATTGGGCCTTTGAAAAGTTCATTTGCTTGACCAGAACTCAAACCCTAGTTTTGACTGTCTAGGAGACAGTTGAGCTGCACAACCCTTGGGGAATCTTGTGACCTTGACTTTGACAATTCTTGATGAATATGGGAGGGAAAATTTTGGGGTACAACAGAGGTGATGGCCAAGAATCCGGCGTTGAATTGTTTCATGACTTCCGCTTTGATCTTTTCTGACATGTATGGTCGCATGTGTGATCGGTGGATCTGGAACTGACTGTTTAACGCTGGTTCGCGAAATGTCGCGGAAGCAAGAGTCGCCACCGTCTTTTATTTTCTCCAAATGGAAAGGACAAAAGCACAGAAAAATTCCTTATAGAGATTGCTCTCGGTTCGGGAGGTAGATTATAGAAAGGGAAGGTGTTAGCACCCTTTCTATCCATGGTTATCCATGGGCTCTTAGATACTTGCTCATTTGTGTTTTCAAAATTGTTTGTTTTCTTTTCAACTGTGGGTTTTAAAAAAAGTTTCTTTGAAAATTTCAGTTCGACTCTTGTATCAGTCCTCAAGAGTGTTTGAAAAGTTGCTTTCGGAAGCTTTTTGAAAGGTGTCGGTGTGAAAAGTATTTTTGATTTGTTTTGAAATTAGAGCAAGTATATATGAGTTCTCTACCTACCCTAAGGAATTCGTCTATGTAAATGTCCTTAAAGTAGTGCCATCCCACCATTGAGAGGTAGGTAGCACCACCGTTGGAGGTGTTCGGGTCAATTCGAAGGTTCGGGACATGGTGATCACCGGAGCAATAGGAAGACACCTTAGAAGCTACCCTCATGCCATGTTCATGGACATGAGGACTTACTAAGACATCCTCTACTCGACGACCACATTTCGAGGGGCAAGGCAACAATGAGGCGTACCCTAGGGGTGGTGTGTGATTTATGTGTCGTTTTCAGATATTTTTGTCTTGTCATGTATTGGTGATCTACGCTTTGCTTTTATTTTTGACATTCATTCTTTCATGCAAATTATTAACAATTAAAAAAGATGCGAGAATTAAAAGTCCTACGCTATTACAAAGGCGCGAGTCTACATCGCCAAATTAGTCCAAGACCCGATTTGAAATAAAATAAAAATGCGGAAAAGATAAATATCTAATTAAGCTATTACATGGCTTTGGGAGAATTACATGAATATTCACAAAAGGAAATAAAAATGCGAAGAGAATTAAAGTCGGGAATACGAGGGCGTTGGACCCTTTTTTAGGAAATTAAATTATAATTAACAAATTAATTAAATTAAATAAAAGAAAGAAATTGTTTTTTGGAATTTTTGTATTTATGGATTTTTAGTAAGAAAATTAAATTGGAATTAAAAAAAGAAAAGTTAATTAACCCTAGTTCTAACTATTTTTAATTTATTAAGAAAATATTTAAATTAGACCTAATTTACGTTAATTATTTACATGGCAAATTTTATTTACAAAATAATAATAAATAATTAAATAGGGTGAAAAAGAAAAAAAGATAAAAGTATAAAACCCTAATTCTACATTTTTTAGTTTATTACAAAAAATATTAAAGTTTAAACCTAGAATTAACTAAATTAATTAATACAATTTATTTACAAAAAATCATTAAATAAATATATTTCTATTTTTGTCTTTTCTGATTTTTATTATTTTTATATTATGAAAATATTAATTTATGAATTAAAAGGAAATAATCAAATTAAAGCAAATAAAAATAAAATAGGAAAAAAAAAAGAAAAGAAATGCAAACCCTTGGGGGTGTTGACCCCAGTTTGGAGGTATTTGACCAGTAATTAGGCCCAATGTTTTAAGGCCTTCAGTTGACTTTTCAGGGCGCGTGTGGCTTCATTGACCCAGGCGTATGGAGTTCTCCAGATCAAGGCCCTTGGATTGAGATTATTGGCCATGTGGCAAGCTTGGATGGTGGGTGTATGATGAACCCCTGGAATGTGCGCTACGTAGGAATATGGAAAAGCAAATAATATGAGAAAGGGAGGGGACCTGGGAATCGAACCCAGGTCCCAGAGTTTACCAAACCAATGCCCTGCCAATTGTGCTGTTGATCTTCTTTGTTAATTATATGGAACACAATTATTATAAGAAAAAACAAAAGTTAGTGGTCTGAGTCAGTAAAACGCGCGCCAATCTTTGAATAACCCAATGAGCGCTAGCTACGCATGCTTCTTCTCCACTCGTTCTGCATTTTGCCTGAAAAAACAAACTGGATAGCGGGGGTTTTAAACCCCCACTAAATGATGCACACAAAAATAGCGAATAGAATTTTGTTAATCATAAATTTATCGCGAGGTATGGAATCAATTAGTCATAAGCTTCTGATTTTAATGGCGTGGGTCTCGTGTCTCAATTTTTCCTAAAGAGGAAACCCCTAATTCGTGACCTCTGAAAACCTAGAAGGCTCCAATGGTGGATTTCCATACAATGCACGAAAACTCAATTGAAAGGCATGGTTAGCTTCAGAATGATTCAATTAATATAAATCAAGCATTAGAAATTGAAGACAACGCATGAATCATGAGACACGAATATGCAAAAAGTTTGAAAAAGTTTGATCTCCATATACCAATTCTTGATGCTGGAAGCGTGGAAAAGGATTCAGTTAGGTTCCTTGATGTCTTAGGAAGCTTTTGGGATAGTTCTTTTGTCTTGAAACTCTCTGCAATATCGTTTTCAGTTTTGAAAAATTTGATAAAAAATGCCAAGTTGGTTTTGGTTCTTGGGCGCAGCTTTCTGGTTGTGTGCATTAGGTTTAGCTTCTGACTTATATGAGGGATGAATTAGGGTAACAATTTGAGCCAAAAGATCCATGTCTTGATGAATCCAATATTTGATTTTAATGGCATATTTCTTCAAATCTTTTCCATGTGTTTTGATGCCAATCATGACCAAATCACCTTGATTCTTTCCATATTGGATAGTGCACGAAATCTTGAAGGTATTCTATGCACAAAAAGATTTGAAAAGCATGGATGAGTATTTTTTTCATATTTTATTTAATTAAATGAATTAATGGTGATTAAAAATTCAAATAAATAATAAAAAATAATGAAATAACTCCCCTTGGGCCAAATGGTCGTGAATAGCCTTTGGATGATGAATCTTGGAAGAAAATGTGGCCCATTAGCAATTTTGAGGCATTTGAAGCAAAGTTGACTTTTCAAAATTCCCAAAAATTTCCCAACTTCAACAAGGCATATCTTGCTCAATTTTTAAGCTTTGATCATGTTCTTGGACATTTTGGAAAGGTATTGAAGTCCTATAACCAATGCCTTTGGTCCCATGTCGTTTTGATTTACCAATCTCAAGTTATGGTCTTTGACTTAAAGTGCCTTTTTGTTGACTTTTGAAAATGACCTATAATGTTGAAATTGATAACTTTTTGTGAGAGCATTTCTTGGACTTGAAGTGTGAAGAGGAGTTGTAGAAAATGTCTTTCTCTTCAAAATGAGATTTGGATGGAATTTTTCTGATAAACCATGTGGAAGTTATGCCTTGGTCAAGTTACAGTTGACTTTTTCAACTGTCCAAATATGGAAACTTTTGCATCTTGAGACTTTTTGAGCCATGCCTTAAAAATCATGATCAAGAATTGATCAAATGATGTTTGTGGCTTCAAAATAAGATGTTGACCAAAAATTTGAACTTTTGACTGACAAATGACCATTTTGCCCCTGCAGTTGACTGTAGGGCAATTAGGGTTTTTGACTGTGCAATTTTGTGTTGTGAGTCTTGAAACTTGACATGAGGATGCTTGACCATGTTTATAGGCATGTGGGACTTGATTGGACCCTTGAAAACTTCAATTTCTTTGCCATAACCAAAACCCTAGTTTTTGACTGTTAGGAGGCCCTTGAACTATGCAACCCTTGGGGAGATTTTAAAGCATGTTCTTTGCAAATCTTAGAGAATATGGGAGGGCAAATTTTGGGGGTACAACAGTTGCCCCTGTTCAATCTTCTTAGACCTGAGGATGCAGATTGGCTGACGTGCCTTTCGTAATCCGAAGGTGGAAGATGATTGAACACTAGAGTGCCCAGAAATTTGCGCTCACATAGTAGTGTGATGTCGGGAATGGGCTTACAGATGCCATTTGGAGATTGATGGATAGGTGTATTGGCTTATAGATGCCATCTGGGTGTCGATCGCGTAAGAGATTCCTTAGCGAGAACTTGCGTACCTGAAAAAAGAAAATGATTACCTGGCCTGTTACAGGAGCTGGTCTTCAAACTCTTTGTATAGATGCGTCCTGACTGGTTACAGGAATTGAATCTGGAGCTTCAGAAGGTGATGAATGAACCAGGGATGGTTACTACCTCAACGGGACGGTGAGAGAACCTTGGACGATTACTACTTTAACAGGAACGATGAGAGAATCTTGGGCGACTTCAACCTCAACAGTAACGCTGAGAGAATCTTGGGCGACTTCAACCTCAACAGTAACGCTGAGAGAATCTTGGATGTCTTCAACTGGATAAGAAACAGGGATATCTTAGGGGAGATCTGACTGAACCAGAGAAGGCCTTTGACTGGATAAGAAACAGGAAAATCTTAGGGTCGATTTAACTGAACCGGCCAAGGTCTTGAAATCTTCAACTGGATAAGAAACAGGGAGATCTTAGGGTTGATCTGACTGAACCAGAGAAGGCCTTTGACTGGATAAGAAACAGAAAAATCTTAGGGTCGATTTAACTGAACCGGTCTAGGTCTTGGAATCTTCAACTGGATAAGAATCAGGGAGATCTTAGGGGCGATCTGACTGAACCAGAGAAGGCCTTTGACTGGATAAGAATCAGGAAAATCTTAGGGTCGATTTAACTGAACCGTTCTAGGTCTTGGAATCTTCAACTGGATAAGAAACAGGGAGATCTTAGGGTCGATCTGACTGAACCAGAGAAGGCCTTTGACTGGATAAGAATCAGGAAAATCTTAGGGTCGATTTAACTGAACCAGACTAGGTCTTGAAATGTAGCTGAGAACTCGACTGGATCTTTCCTGAAAGGTAAAGGTCAGTCATATGCAATGCGTGATATGGATCAAGCAATGATGTTCTCAACATAAATGAGATTTGTAAGATATGATGCATATATGCATGCTATAATGTATGGAAATGTGATGTTTATGAATGTATCTTTTTGTCTAGGGAAATAAATCCTTGACGGGTGCCGGGAAGTCACTCCTGGGCTGATGTTGAAGAATAGATCTTTGCTTCGTTGTTTCCGCTGAGGATGATAGTTGCAAGAATACCAGTAGGAGAAGATGACTCTGTTGGGGAATAAACTTGGCAAATGGATTACTCTGCGGGGAGACAAGTACTCTAGTGATCTTGCTGGGGAGAAATACTTTGTGGGGAGAGAGGTACTTTGCTGAAATGTTGATGGTAACTTCGCTGGGGATACCGTTGTTATGTCAGATGTTTTAATAGACTTCGCTGGGGATAAGAAGACTTCGTCGTGGACGATCTTTCCGTGGCTTTTGGCTGAGGATAACCCAGTTATATCCTGGTAGGGAAATAACTCTTTGAATAAAGCCGGGAGACGCGTTCGTGCTCTGCGAGGGATAAGCTTCCAGAATCTACTGTGGATAAGCTTACTGCTTGGGGAAATGGATTCCAACTTTCCTGGGGAGACTGGATTGGACTCTCCTGGGGGAAGTTTTGAACTATACTGGGGAAGTGACTCCATTGAATGTTTGATATGCCGCCGGGGAACAATCTTTAGGTCAAGACTGCCGGGGATGCTTGTTAAGAATACCTGTATATTGCTGGGGAATGTTGAGATCTGCCGGAGATACCCAACTTCCTTAAGGCTGATAATAGCTTTGCTTGGGGAGAGTGCACTGACTTGCTGGCTCACTCTCTGGGAAATTGAGATGTACTGGTTATGTTCTTCAGCTGAACCTACCTTGATACCTTGATGGCAGAACGATTAGATTGCTTAGACAACTCTTTATTGCCCCTGTTTCTACTGTTACCTATAATTAATCCTTTGTTTCGTATGCAAATATTCATGAGTTAGCAAATTATTGTCAATGCATATATCACAAATCGAACCTTGGACGTTCTTCGCAAAACAAAACAGAAAAAGGAAAAACAAAAGGCAATTTGTAACTGAAAAGTGATTTTTGTATTGATTTTTGAATTGCCTGTAAATAGGCTTTTTATGTACAAGAGGCTGACGTCCTAGTAAGAGAACGCTGCCGAACAAAAGAGTTTATACAAATTTGTACAAGAGAAGATAAAACAGCTGTGTGAAATGAATAATCCCACTGGGTTCCAACTCTGCTATCGCCTTTATATCTTCGAGCGTCTCATCACTTGATGACCTAGTTGAGGATGAAGTTGATTGATCGATACCGTCTGAACTTGATGTAGATACCGGATTCTGGATGCAGAGTGATCCAATGAGACATAGTATTACGCTTTATCCCTAACTTTTGCCTGGACCGCCCTTTCGGGTTTTCAGTCCACCGGGATACCCATTTTTGCCCAAGCCGCCTTTTCAGGTTTTCGACTTGCCGGGTGTTGTACCCCAAAATTTGCCCTCCCATATTCTTCAAGAAATTGCCAAGTCAAGCTTCAAAATTCCCCAAGGGTTGCACAGTGCAAAGGTCTCCTGAACAGTCAAGATTAGGGTTTGTGTTCTGATCAAGAAAATGAAGTTTCCAAAGGTCCAATCAAGCCCCACATGCTTATAAATATGGTCAAGCATCCTCATACCAAGTTTCAAGACATTCAGCTCAAAATTGCACAGTCAAAAACCCTAATTGCACTACAGTCAACTGTAGGGGCAAAATGGTCATTTGACAGTCAAAAGTTCAAATTTTTGGTCAACATATCATTTTGAAGCCACAAACATCATTTGATCAATGCTTGATCATGATTCTCAAAGCTTGGCTCAAAAATCATCAAGATGCAAAAGTTTCCTTATTTGGACAGTTGAAAAAGTCAACTGTAAATTGACCAGGGCATAACTTTCACATGGATTATCAGAAAAATTCCATCCAAAGCTCATTTTGAAGAGAAAGACATTTCCTACAACTCATCTTCATACTTCAAGTCCAAGAAATGCTCTCACAAAAAGTTATCAATTTCAACATTATAGGTCCTTTTCAAAAGTCAACAAAAAGGGACTTTAAGTCAAAGGCCATAACTTGAGATTGGTAAATCAAAATGACATGTGACCAAAGGCATTGGTTAGAGGACTCAAAGACATTTCCAAAATGTCCAAGAACATGAGAAAAGCTTAAAAATTGAGCAAGTTATGCCTTGTAGAAGTTGGGAAATTTTTGGGTATTTTGAAAAGTCAACATTGATTCAAATGACCTAAAATTGCTAATGGGCCCATTTTTCTTCCACAATTCATCATCCATGGCATGTGCCCGACCACTTGGCCCAAAGGGAAGTATTCCTTCATTTTTTATTTATTTATTTGAATTTTTATTTATAAGAATTCATTTAAATCAAATTAAATACATGGAAAATATTTAACCTAAGTTTTACAATCCTTTTTTGCATGAAATCCACTCAATAACTCGTGCATGATCCAATATGGAAAGATTTGGAGAGAATTGATATGATTGAGAGCAAAAACACATGGAAAAAGATTGAAAAATAATGCTTGAAAATCAAATCTCAAAAAACATCATTGCAAGAGATTTTGATCAGAATTGTTGACCTAATTGATTCATACATAAGCATAGAATGAAAACCTAATAAAAAAGAACCACAAAGTTGCGCTAGAAACCAATTGCCAAACTTGAAAATTTTGCCAAAAAACTCAAAACTGAAAACCTCATTCTAGGACGATTCAAGACACGATTTTTGTTTCATCAGCTTGCTGAAGGTTCACTGAACGATTCCCAATCAAAAACATTCATCAAAACCTCAAGAATCGGTATACAGAACTCAAAATATTTCATGAAAAATGCATGTTCGTGTTTTGATTTGCAAGCATCCTCATAACATTTTGTTCATTGATTCATACTCCTTATGCAATTCTGAATCTAACCCATATGTTTAATTGAATTTTTGCAAGCTATATACGATTTCGCCATTACCGTTTTCTAGGGTTTACAGGACCTTGGATTAGGGTTTTTCAAATAAGGAAAAATTGGCCTTTCAGACGTGGACCATTGAATCCAGCATGCTCAAACGATCATAAACCCACCATCGCGCCTAATTTATGAAGCCCCTAGGGCTAGTCGCTATTTTCTGATATGTGGTCTTAGGCAACGCGTGAAAACCGTTGCCAATGTTTTGTGTATTTCAGGAAAAAGAAAACCAACGAAGGAGATGATGCAGTGTCAAGGCGTGAGTGGTTCGTTCAAATTCTACGCGCGTTTTTAGTTATTGACTGATTTTCCTTTATAATATTCATAGGTTATTATATATCAAACGCGCATGGGTTGATTCAGTGGCAAACGTGTTGGCTGGTAAAGTGCATGACCTGGGTTCGAGCCCCAGGTCTTCAGTATTCTCATATTATTTTTCAATTAACAATCACATGCAGGTTAATGTTATTGTTCCATGATACACCTTCATAATCAAGCGTCCACGCGTCCAATGGAATCCAATCAAAGGCCAGGAATTGAGATACATGATGAGTCCCAGTCCACGCGCCAGCATACTCCCTGGAGAAAGTCAACAAGGCCATGCTAAATGGGCCAGAATTCTTGGACTTAACCTCCATGTTGGGGACTACAACCCCCCTTGGTTTGCAAATTCTTTTAACTTTATTTATTTTTTTTATTTTTTATAAATTGCTTGTTTAATTAATTTAATATTTTCATAAAATCACAAAATACCATAAAAATCAGAAAAGATCAAAAATTAAATATATTTAATTAGTTAATATTTTGTAAATAAATTTGCATGTAAAGTAATTAGTTTTAAATTAGGGTTTAATTTAATATTTTCATGATAAATTAAAAAAACATAGAATTAGGTTTGATTAATTTTCATCTTTTTATTTTTCTTTCATGATAATCAAATATTTAATATTATTTATTTTATTTATTTTTATAATTAAATTTGTATATAAATATTAGGGTTAATTTAGGTTAAAATTCAATGTTTTCTTAATAAATTAAAAGCCACTAGAATTAGGGTTAGTATTTATTTTAATTAATTCTTTTTTCCTTGAAACCTTAAAAACCATAAAATACCAAAAACAATTTCCTTTTCTTTTTAATTAATTAATTCCATGTTAATTTAATTTTGCAAAAAGGGTCCAACGCCCTCGTTTCGATTTAATTCTTATTCGCATATTTATTTCGTTTAAATATT
The DNA here is from genome assembly GCA_948472305.1 of Vicia faba. Taxonomy (NCBI): domain Eukaryota; kingdom Viridiplantae; phylum Streptophyta; class Magnoliopsida; order Fabales; family Fabaceae; genus Vicia; species Vicia faba. The sequence continues at coordinate 187,323,930 of OX451740.1, read as the reverse complement.
TATGTATCTCTCCCAAGGCCATGTAACCTTTTAATTTAATTCTTTATTTACTTTATTTATTTATTTTCCGTCAAATCGGGTCCTGGTTTAATTTTGGCGATGTGGACCCGCGCCTTTTGTAATAGCTTAGAATTTTACTTTTCTCGCAATTTTTAACTGTTAACAAATGGCATGAAAGAATGTATGGACAAAAATAAAAACAAGCGTAGAACACCAATAACATGACAAGATAAATGCAAATGAAAACAACACACGAATCGCACACACCACCCCTAGGGTTCGCCTCACTGTTGCCTTGCCTCGAAAGGTGATCGTCGAGTAGAGGATATCTTAGTAAGTCCTCATGATCCGGGAACCTGGCATGAGGGTAGCTTCTAAGGTGTCTTCCCATTGCTCTGGTGATCACCATGCCCCGAACCTCGAATTGACCCGAACACCTCCAACGGTGGTGCTACCTACCTCTCAACGGTGGGATGGCACTACTTTAAAGGACATTTACACAGACGAATTCCTTAGGGTAGGTAGGTTCTCGTAGATACTTGCTCTAATTTCAAAACCAATCAAAAAATACTTTTCACACCGACACCTTTTCAAAAAGCTTTCGAAAGCAATTTTTCAAACACTCTTGAGGACCGATACAAGAGTCGAACTGGAATTTTCAAAGAAACTTTTTTAAAACCCACAGTTGAAAAGCAAACAAACAATTTTGAAAACACAAATGAGCAAGTATCTAAGAGCCCATGGATAACCATGGATAGAAAGGGTGCTAATACCTTCCCTTTCTATAACCTACCTCCCGAACCGAGAGCAATCTCTATAAGGAATTTTTCTGTGCTTTTGTCCTTTCCATTTGGAGAAAATAAAAGACGGTGGCGACTCTTGCTTCCGTGACATTTCGCGAACCAGCGTTAAACAGTCAGTTCCAGATCCACCGATCACACCGGGTGTACAGATTTTTTCATTTCATCCCTTCATTTTGCCCGAACCCTTTTGGTTCGACGGGAAGCCCTAATTTTTGCCTAGGTATGTCAACCTAGCGGGTCTTTTTTATGCGTAGTATCTTTTTACTATGTCTGCATTGGCGGGGTGAGGAAGGTCGTCACCATCCATGTTGGTTAGAATCATGGCTCCTCCTGAGAACACATGTTTAACCACAAATGGCCATTCGTACGTAGGGGTCCATGTGCCCCTTGGATCACTCTGAGGAAGGATGATACGCTTGATTACCAGATCCCCAACTCGATATTCTTGTGGTCTGACTTTTTTGTTAAATGCCCTAATCATCCGTTTCTGGTACGTTTGACCATGACAAATAGCAGCAAGTCTCTTTTCATCAATAAGGTTTAGCTGATCAAGTCGTGTCTGGATCCAATCATCTTCGCTCAGATCTGCATCCTTCATTATCCGGAGAGAGGGTATCTGCACTTCGATCGGTAAGACTGCCTCCATACCGTAGACCAAGGAGAAAGGAGTTGCCCCGGTTGACGTCCTTGCTGAGGTACGGTACCCATGTAGTGCAAACGGTAACATCTCGTGCCAATCTTTATAAGTCACTGTCATCTTCTGCACGATTTTCTTAATGTTCTTATTTGCTGCTTCTACAACCCCATTCATCTTCGGTCTGTAAGGAGAAGAGTTGTGGTGTTGTATCTTGAACTGCTCGCAGAGCTCAGTGATCATCTTGTTATTCAGATTGGTACCGTTGTCTGTAATGATCCTTTCCGGGATGCCGTATCGACAGATCAGGTTATGCCGAATGAACTGTGCCACAACAGTCTTGGTTACCGTAGCGTAGGAAGCTGCTTCAACCCACTTCGTGAAGTAATCAATTGCTACCAGGATGAAGCGATGCCCGTTGGATGCCGTAGGTTTAATCTCGCCGATCATGTCTATGCCCCACATTGCAAACGGCCAAGGCGCAGTCAGAACATTTAGAGGAACTGGAGGAACGTGCACCTTGTCTGCATATATCTGGCATTTGTGACATGTCCGAGAATGTTGGTAGCAGTCAACTTCCATTATGGACCAGAAATACCCTGCCCGAAGGATTTTCTTTTCCATAGTGTGTCCACTGGAATGTGTTCCGAAGGTCCCTTCATGTAGCTCTTCCATGATCCTTTATGCTTCAGTTTTATCCACACAACGCAGTAAGGTCGAATCATGGTTTCGTTTGTACAGAATGTCGTTGCTGAGGAAGAACTTTGCTGCGAACCTTCTCAGAAACTTCTTATCGTTGACAGATGCACCTTCAGGGTATTCCTGAGCTTCCAAGTATCTCTTCACCTCATGGTACCAAGGCTTCTCAGTCACCAACTCAGTCTCGAGATCACAACAGTATGCCGGTTCGTCCAATTTCCAGATGGTGATCCGGGGAGCCTCATTGTCCCATTTGACTTTGAACATGGAAGACATCGTAGCTAACGCGTCTGCTAACTGATTCTCCTCTCTTGGGAAATGTTCAAAGGTTATCTTTGTGAAGTGGGGGATCAAGGTCAACACACATTCTCTGTAAGGAATAAGATTCGGATGTTTCGTATCCCACTCCCCTTTGATCTGATTGATCACGAGAGCGGAATCTCCGAAGACACTCAGAAACTTGATCCTTAAGTCGATCGCAGCTTAGAGACCCATGATGCACGCCTCATACTCCGCCATGTTGTTGGTGCAGTTGAAACATAGCCGGGCAGTAAGTGGAGTATGAGTGCCTTGAGGAGATATGATCACAGCACCGATGTCGTTACCCAAAGCGTTGGAGGCTCTGTCAAAGTGCATAGACCATCGGGATCCTTCCTCAGGTCCTTCATCCGGTCCAGGTACTTCACAATCAGTCACAATCATGATGCTCTCGTCTGGAAACTCGAAGTTCATTGACTGATAGTCGTCTATTGCCTGATGTGCCAAGTGGTCTGCCAATACACTTCCCTTGATGGCTTTCTGAGTTGTGTACTGGATGTCGTATTCTGTCAAGATCATTTGCCATCTTGCTATTCTCCCAGACAGAGCAGGCTTTTCAAATATGTACTTTATAGGATCCATCTTTGAGATCAACAAGGTAGTGTGAGTCAGCATATACTGTCTCAGCCGGCGAGCAGCCCATACCAAAGCGCAGCAAGTTTTCTCAAGCAGTGAGTATCGGGTCTCACAGTCGGTAAACTTTTTGCTAAGGTAATAAATGGCATGCTCTTTTCGGCCAGACTCGTCATGCTGCCCCAGCACACACCCTATTGAGTTGTCAAGTACTGCCAGGTATAATATCAGAGGTCTTCCTTCAACCGGTGGCATAAAAATGGGTGGTTCTTGGAGATACTCCTTGATTCTGTCAAAAGCAGCCTGACATTCATCATTCCAACGTACTACCTGATCTTTCTTCAGCAGCTTGAAGATTGGTTCACAGGTAGCGGTTAGGTGCGAGATGAATCGAGCAATGTAATTCAGGCGTCCTAAAAAGCCTCCGACCTCTTTCTCTGTCTTAGGAACTGGCATCTCTTGAATAGCTTTAACCTTGGCAGGGTCCACTTGAATACCTTTATCACTTACCACGAAGCCTAGCAACTTTCCGGATCTAACCCCGAAGGTGCACTTGTTCGGGTTCAACCTCAGCTTGTACAATTTCAGATGGTCAAACTGTTTCTGCAGATGATCTAGGTGTTCTTCCTCAGTCTGGGACCTTGCGATCATGTCGTCAACATACACTTCTATCTCATGATGGATCATGTCATGAAATAAAGCAACCATGGCACGTTGGTAGGTTGCCCCAGCATTTTTCAGTCCAAAAGGCATGACCTTATAGCAGAAGGTGCCCCACTGAGTAACAAAGGTAGTCTTTTCCATGTCTTCAGGTGCCCTCTTGATCTGATTGTAACCTGAGAAACCATCCATGAAAGAGAACACCTTATGCTGAGCAGTATTATCAACCAGGACATCAATGTGAGGTAGAGGGAAGTCATCCTTGGGGCTGGCCCTGTTCAGATCCCTGTAATCGACACACATTCTAACCTTACCGTCTTTCTTAGGTACCGACACCACATTAGCAACCCACTGAGGGTAAGAAGTCACTGCAAGGAACCCAGCATCAAACTGTTTCATAACCTCGGCTTTGATCTTCTCAGACATCTCTGGACGCATACGGCGGACCTTTTGCTTGACCGGAGGACAGTCTTCCTTGGTAGGCAAATGATGGACCACAATGTCAGTATCCAAACCAGGCATGTCTTCGTAGGACCAGGAAAAGATCTCCACATACTCATGTAGCATCTGAGTCAACCGTTGCTTCACGCTGAGCTCTAGGTTGACACCAATCTTTACCTCCTTTCTGTCCGTATCAGTACCCAGATTTATTGTCTCCACCGGCTCTTCATGTGGTTGAATTTCCCTCTCTTCCTGGAGTAACAGTCTTGCAAGTTCTCCAGGCACTTCACAATCATCTTCACCTTCGTCTTCGGCTAAGTTGATCGGATTTTCGAAGTCATAACTGGCAGTAGCAGAGTCATTACCAGTGAGATCTAGAGTGGATTGAAACCTGTATGAGTGAGTGTGTGTAAATACAACTGTTTTGCAATATATAAAGAAAGGAAAGAAAGAAAAGGAGCATAAGATTTGAAATGCGAGAAAACGTCCAAGGTCTTTATTCATGATATATGAAATGACAATTAATATGCCCTCACAAATGAAGCCACGGTGCCCCGGGTAAGACACCGGGCCATAGAGTTTTAATTCATTGTTTATTACAAATAACAAAAACAAAGGAATACATTACTCTGTAACAAAAGTAACAGGTAGGTTGTCCTTCGCAGTCCAATTGCTAGGTCCACTGTTGGCCGTCGGATAAATCCAGCTGTCGAACTCAGCTTCGTCCACTTCATCATCCTCCCTGATAGCATTCACTCCATGAGCAGGCAGGGGAGCTGTCACCACGTTGGGCTTCTCAGGTGTCTCAAACTGTACCTCCTTGGCATCAATAAGGTCCAGCACCTTGTTCCTTAAGGCCCAGCGGTCATCAGTAGAATGCCCCGGGCCATCGGAGTGATAAGCACAGCGAGAATTTGGATTATACTTGGGGGAAGCAGTATTCATAACCTTCGGGGCCTCCCTGAATGTCACCAAATTGGTGGATAGCAACTGCGGCAAGATTTGCGACAAGGTCATACTCAGCCGGGTAAACTCTCTTCTGGGTCTTTCAGCCCTTTGAGGATTGGTTTGCCGAGGAGCGGCAGCAGGCTTAGCAATCATCACCGTGTTGACAGATTGGCGGCGTTCGGGTTTCTCTTGTCTTCTAGACCCATATACAGCACTGGCCTCCTTCTTAAAGGGCTTCTTCTCAGAACTTGCAGATGCACCCTTCTGAATTTTCCCGGACTTCATTCCAACCTCTATTCTCTCTCCAGTCAGAATGAGATAAGTAAACCCTGCCGATGAGTTACCGATAAGATGATTGAAAAATGGCCCAGATAGGGTCCCCAAGAACATGTCTACCAACTCCCGGTCAGTTAACGGAGGCTGCACCCTGCCAGCCAGATCCCTCCACTTCTGTGCATACTCTTTAAAACCTTCACTTGAACCTAACGACATACCCTGGAGTTGGGTACGTGTAGGGGCAAGGTCGGCATTATATTGATACTGCTTATAAAAAGCAGTAGCCAACTCCTCCCAGTTACGAACTTTGGTCCCATCCAGCTGATAGAACCATTCGAGATGAGTCCCTGAAAGACTCTCCTGGAAGAAGTGGATCCACAAGTTCTTGTCCACTGAGTACGGTTGAATCTTCCTCACATAAGATCTGAGGTGTAGCTTGGGACAAGACGCCCCGTCATACTTGGTGAAAGATGGTGCCTTAAACTTATGAGGAATGATCACACCAGTAGACAAACCCAAGTCTCCGAAATCCAACCCAGGCACTTGTTGGATCTCCATAGCATTCAGTCTGTCCTCCAACTGCTTGTACCGGTCTTCAGTCGGAGGATACTGTTCCTCATTAAAATCAGTCTCGTTGTCAGAGACTACCGGACTAGGACCTTTTCCCCCTTGGGGACTGCTCTTGCCTATAGAAGACCCAGCCTCTTCATTCTGCAGAGTGTTGCCAAACCTTCGGCCCGAGTTGAAAAGAACAGTTTTCTTCTTCTTCTTCTTCTCCTTCTTCAGGAGCAAAGCTTTCAGCTCTTCTTGGCCCTAAGCCAAACCCATGATCAGTTCTTGAAATTACGCGTTCTGCGCCTGAAGAGCCTTGATAGACATCTCGGTTGATGATGAGTCAGGATTCATGATGTTGAAATAAACAGCGAAGAACAGTAAGCAACCTGAAAAGAAGAAAACCTGCTATGCACATGATGAATGATATGTGTTTATGCAATGCATTCAAGGGTTCGAAAGTTCAAGTTTGTTGTAGACAAAAAAGGGAACACACGTTATCATTAAGGAAATAATTGTTCAGTACATCAAAGCCTCATGGGCACATGTTACAAAATCAAATCAATCCCAAAAGACACTACGCATCCTCTTTGGAGCTATGTAGGTGTTGAGATTCCTCTCCTCATGCAATAGGCGGGTGAGCTCCAAGACCTTCTTTTCACTAGCATGTAGACTGGTCTCAAGAGAATTTCGTTCTTCCTTAAGCTGGATCCAGCTCTTCTGCATCTCTTCCCAGGACGTGGGCATGTCAGGATGTTGAATGGTGTAGGACACCTCTCCTTCCAAGACTGGCTCTTTGATCACAGGGAGCACATGAGGATAAGGCATCATTAACTTCTGGGAGCGGGCCCGTACCCACTTGAGATAAGGTTCCAATGGGATGGAATTCTTGTGCCCCAGTGTCTTGCTGTCTATCTTACTGGGCATCATCCAAGCTCTGATAAATCTCTGGCGAAGTCCTTGCGCATCATTGTCGAAGTCAAAAACTATGTCAGGAATTAGCATGTCATGAGGGTCGTCCCTCCGAGCATAACCAAACTGTCTCCAAGCTAGGCATGGGTTGTAAGTAATACCTCCTTTGTTTCCAAGTAAAGGAACATTAGGATACTCCCCACAACGATCAATGATAGTGACATCCTCTCTGGACCGAGGGCACCAATGTATATCTGCATGTGTAAGAGTCATCAACCGTTGTGACCATCTCAAACCCCGCTCGTTCTTCAAAACTGATTGTGGAAGGTGCGAAATAAACCACCTTCCTAGAAGAGGAGTGCAACACATAAGGACACCTCTTTTTCTCATGGTTCGAGTGTAACATGAGTGAAGGATGTCCCCCAGCAACGTAGGTATAGGATTCCTGGACATGAAGATCTGGACAGCGCTGATATCTATAAGCTGATCTGGGTTAGGGAACAACACCAAACCATAGACAAGGAGGGCCACCACTTCTTCAAAAGCTTGTAAGTCAAGGGAGTTCCAACATTCATGGGCCTTTTCAAACAGAAACCTGGCTAAGAACCCTTTGATACCACTTCTAACTTCCCAATGTCCCCTGAGGTCAGATGATTGTAGGTGTAAGTCTTTAGCAATCTCTTCAAGCTTGGGTTCCTTTTCCATACCGTTGTAGGGTAGTTGATCAAGGATAGGGATCTTCAGAAGCCGGGAGAACTCCTCCAATGTAGGTACCAGCTAATAATCCAGGAAAGTGAAACAGTGATGCAGAGGGTCAAAGAACTGGAACAGGACCTTTATCATATCTTCCTCAATGTTGGTGTTGACCAAGCTGATGAGTCTTCCATGTCTTTCACTGAATGAAGAGCTCTCGGGAATCCTGGATATAAGCTCCTTAAGCTGGGGAGGGATCCTTACAAGGCTGATTTGAATTGTCTTTCTGCGAACAGTTTCCATGTCCTACAAAACAAGAACAAAGATGAAGATTCGAACCCCTGAAATGGTTAGTCAATGCATATGATGTTGTATGATGTCATGATGCTATGAAAACACACCACAGATATTTACAAAGGCAAACATGTAAAGCACACAAGTCACACAAGACAAGCCCTTAGAGTTTAGGCCAGCATGGGGTCTGGGTATTACCCTCTTGAAGTTGGTGGGCTCAACCTATCCTATTAGAAGTAATCGGGTTCTAAGGGTCCCAATATCACGAGATTGCTTTCATTGTTCATCGTTTCGATTTAGCCACTGAACTGGTGACCGAAATATTCCAGGAAAGCAACCCTCAATTGAGTGTAGTATCGAGTATCAACCAACCTCGGACTGCACCAAAGTCAGTTATCTCACTACCCTAAAGAGGCCAAGATAGTTCAATTAACGTTCCTAAGGTCAGTTGATGCTTCACGACACCACGCGGAGGCCCCGTACTCTCCTTGACTGAACTCAAGGGTTACCAGTACACACCAAAGTGCCACATCAACGTAGCAGACTGTTTCAACCATGTCGGTATACCCCACACAGTTCCCTCACAGCCTTGTTGCTACTTTCTAAGAAGGTATCCCCAGATTCGGGTTAGGATCTATAGAACTCCCAAGACAGTCCCACAATTTAAAGCAAACAAGTCAAAGCAATTGAAAACACAGTGATCTTAGTCCTAAGGTACACCTCACTTTAAATTTAGTCCCCAGCAGAGTCGCCAGTTCTGTGATTGGTAGATCTGGAACTGACAGTTTAACGCTGGTTCGCGAAATGTCGCGGAAGTAAGAGTCGCCACCGTCTTTTATTTTCTCCAAATGGAAAGGACAAAAGCACAGAAAAATTACTTATAGAGATTGCTCTCGGTTCGGGAGGTAGATTATAGAAAGGGAAGGTGTTAGCACCCTTTCTATCCATGGTTATCCATGGGCTCTTAGATACTTGCTCATTTGTGTTTTCAAAATTGTTTGTTTGCTTTTCAACTGTGGGTTTAAAAAAAAGTTTCTTTGAAAATTTCAGTTCGACTCTTGTATCAGTCCTCAAGAGTGTTTGAAAAGTTTCTTTCGGAAGCTTTTTGAAAGGTGTCGGTGTGAAAAGTATTTTTGATTTGTTTTGAAATTAGAGCAAGTATCTATGAGTTCTCTACCTACCCTAAGGAATTCGTCTGTGTAAATGTCCTTAAAGTAGTGCCATCCCACCATTGAGAGGTAGGTAGCACCACCGTTGGAGGTGTTCGGGTCAATTCGAAGGTTCGGGACATGGTGATCACCGGAGCAATAGGAAGACACCTTAGAAGCTACCCTCATGCCATGTTCATGGACATGAGGACTTACTAAGACATCCTCTACTCGACGACCACCTTTCGAGGGGCAAGGCAACAATGAGGCGTACCCTAGGGGTGGTGTGTGATTTGTGTGTCGTTTTCAGATATTTTTGTCTTGTCATGTATTGGTGATCTACACTTTGCTTTTATTTTTGACATTCATTCTTTCATGCAAATTATTAACAATTATAAAAGATGCGAGAATTAAAAGTCCTACGCTATTACAAAGGCGCGAGTCTACATCGCCAAATTAGTCCAAGACCCGATTTGAAATAAAATAAAAATGCGGAAAAGATAAATATCTAATTAAGCTATTACATGGCTTTGGGAGAATTACATGAATATTCACAAAAGGAAATAAAAATGCGAAGAGAATTAAAGTCGGGAATACGAGGGCGTTGGACCCTTTTTTAGGAAATTAAATTATAATTAACAAATTAATTAAATTAAATAAAAGAAAGAAATTGTTTTTTGGAATTTTTGTATTTATGGATTTTTAGTAAGAAAATTAAATTGGAATTAAAAAAAGAAAAGTTAATTAACCCTAGTTCTAACTATTTTTAATTTATTAAGAAAATATTTAAATTAGACCTAATTTACGTTAATTATTTACATGGCAAATTTTATTTACAAAATAATAATAAATAATTAAATAGGGTGAAAAAGAAAAAAAGATAAAAGTATAAAACCCTAATTCTACATTTTTTAGTTTATTACAAAAAATATTAAAGTTTAAACCTAGAATTAACTAAATTAATTAATACAATTTATTTACAAAAAAGCATTAAATAAAATATATTTCTATTTTTGTCTTTTCTGATTTTTATTATTTTTATATTATGAAAATATTAATTTATGAATTAAAAGGAAATAATCAAATTAAAGCAAATAAAAATAAAATAGGAAAAAAAAAGAAAAGAAATGCAAACCCTTGGGGGTGTTGACCCCAGTTTGGAGGTATTTGGCCAGTAATTAGGCCCAATGTTTTAAGGCCTTCAGTTGACTTTTCAGGGCGCGTGTGGCTTCATTGACCCAGGCGTATGGAGTTCTCCAGATCAAGGCCCTTGGATTGAGATTATTGGCCATGTGGCAAGCTTGGATGGTGGGTGTATGATGAACCCCTGGAATGTGCGCTACGTAGGAATATGGAAAAGCAAATAATATGAGAAAGGGAGGGGACCTGGGAATCGAACCCAGGTCCCATAGTTTACCAAACCAATGCCCTGCCAATTGTGCTGTTGATCTTCTTTGTTAATTATATGGAACACAATTATTATAAGAAAAAACAAAAGTTAGTGGTCTGAGTCAGTAAAACGCGCGCCAATCTTTGAATAACCCAATGAGCGCTAGCCACGCATGCTTCTTCTCCACTCGTTCTGCATTTTGCCTGAAAAAACAAACCGGATAGCGGGGGTTTTAAACCCCCACTAAATGATGCACACAAAAATAGCGAATAGAATTCTGTTAATCATAAATTTATCGCGAGGTATGGAATCAATTAGTCATAAGCTTCTGATTTTAATGGCGTGGGTCTCGTGTCTCAATTTTTCCTGAAGAGGAAACCCCTAATTCGTGACCTCTGAAAACCTAGAAGGCTCCAATGGTGGATTTCCATAAAATGCACGAAAACTCAATTGAAAGGCATGGTTAGCTTCAGAATGATTCAATTAATATAAATCAAGCATTAGAAATTGAAAACAACACATGAATCATGAGACACGAATATGCAAAAAGTTTGAAAAAGTTTGATCTCCATATACCAATTCTTGATGCTGGAAGCGTGGAAAAGGATTCAGTTAGGTTCCTTGATGTCTTAGGAAGCTTTTGGGATAGTTCTTTTGTCTTGAAACTCTCTGCAATATCGTTTTCAGTTTTGAAAAATTTGATAAAAAATGCCAAGTTGGTTTTGGTTCTTGGGCGCAGCTTTCTGGTTGTGTGCATTAGGTTTAGCTTCTGACTTATATGAGGGATGAATTAGGGTAACAATTTGAGCCAAAAGATCCATGTCTTGATGAATCCAATATTTGATTTTAATGGCATATTTCTTCAAATCTTTTCCATGTGTTTTGATGCCAATCATGACCAAATCACCTTGATTCTTTCCATATTGGATAGTGCACGAAATCTTGAAGGTATTCTATGCACAAAAAGATTTGAAAAGCATGGATGAGTATTTTTTTCATATTTTATTTAATTAAATGAATTAATGGTGATTAAAAATTCAAATAAATAATAAAAAATGATGAAATAACTCCCCTTGGGCCAAATGGTCGTGCATAGCCTTTGGATGATGAATCTTGGAATAAAATGTGGCCCATTAGCAATTTTGAGGCATTTGAAGCAAAGTTGACTTTTCAAAATTCCCAAAAATTTCCCAACTTCCACAAGGCATATCTTGCTCAATTTTTAAGCTTTGATCATGTTCTTAGACATTTTGGAAAGGTCTTGAAGTCCTCTAACCAATTCCTTTGGTCCCATGTCATTTTGATTTACCAATCTCAAGTTATGGTCTTTGACTTAAAGTGCCTTTTTGTTGACTTTTGAAAATGACCTATAATGTTGAAATTGATAACTTTTTGTGAGAGCATTTATTGGACTTGAAGTGTGAAGAGGAGTTGTAGGAAATGTATTTCTCTTAAAAATGAGCTTTGGATGGAATTTTTCTGATAAACCATGTGGAAGTTATGCCTTGGTCAAGTTACAGTTGAATTTTTCAACTGTCCAAATATGGAAACTTTTGCATCTTGAGACTTTTTGAGCCATGCCTTAAAATTCATGATCAAGAATTGATCAAATGATGTTTGTGGCTTCAAAATAAGATGTTGACCAAAAATTTGAACTTTTGACTGTCAAATGACCATTTTGCCCCTACAGTTGACTGTAGGGCAATTAGGGTTTTTGACTGTGCAATTTTGTGCTGTGAGTCTTGAAACTTGACATGAGGATGCTTGACCATGTTTATAGGCATGTGGGACTTGATTGGACCCTTGAAAACTTCAATTTCTTTGCCAGAACCAAAACCCTAGTTTTTGACTGTTAGGAGGCCCTTGAACTATGCAACCCTTGGGAGATTTTAAAGCATGTTCTTTGCAAATATTAGAGAATATGGGAGGGCAAATTTTGGGGTACAACAGCATGCGACGGACTTTCTGCTTTACCGGAGGGCAATCTTCTTTTGCTGGTAGACGATGGACCACGATATCGGTATCCAATCCTGGCATGTCTTTGTACGACCAGGAAAAGACCTCGACATAATCATGTAGCAACTAAATCAGACACTTTTTGACACTGGGTTCCAGATTGGCACCAACCTTGACTTCTTTCCTTTCCTCCTCGGTACCTAGGTTAACCGTGTCCACTGGTTCTTCGTGGGGCTGAATGGTCCTCTCTTCTTGTTATAGTAACCTTACTAGTTCCCCTGGAACCTCACAATCTTCCTCACCTTCGTCTTCGGCTTGGTAGATTAGATTTTCAAAGTCATAAAAGGCCATAGCAGAATCGTTACCCATGGGATCCCGAATGGATGTAGATCTTCATTTTGAATGTGAGTGTGTGTAAGATTATAGCTATCTTTGAAAGAGAATAAAAATGTAAAAGAGAAAGATAAAGAACACAAAGTTTGTGTGCAAAAACGTCCATGATTCATTGATGACATGTGAAAATGAGATGACAATCCTTACAAATGGACCATTGTGCCTCGGGTAAGACACAAGGTTTTAAAAGTCTGAATTGTTTAATTATTACAGATCCGACTAAATTTAAAGACAAATACTGTTGGATAAAAGTAATTGGGATAAAATCTTTAGCTTCCCAGTTGTTGAGTCCTCCATTGACAGTTGGGAAAATCCATTCCTCCAGATCGTAGTTGTCCTCATCATCCTCCACTGTGTTGACTCTGTGGTTGCTGATCTTCAAAGCGGATCCCTCGACACGAGCACGGCGTATAGCTTTCTAGGCTCTTGAAGTGAAACCTAAACCAAATTTGTTAGACTTGTATGAGATATCCGGGAGTTGGCCCCAAATAGTGCACCCACCTTCTTCTATCACTGCCTTGGCATCTTTCAAGGAAGACATCTTTAGTGGAGGTCTTGTAATATTCGGGATTTGGGGACCAGCTTTGATTACTTCCACGGTTGGTGGGACTTCCTCGAAATGCTGAAATGGAGTTTCAATGAATTTGCCTTCCAATTCCACGTATCTAAAGGAGTTTAAATGACTAACCATATATTCCTCTTCTCCATGGACAGTAATGATCTTCCCCTTAGTTGGGTATTTTAGCATTTGATGTAACGTAGAGGTGACATCACCAGCATTGTGAATCCATGGTTAGCCCAATAATCAGGAGTAGGAAGGGAGAATGTCCATCACGTAAAAATTTGAATCAAAGGTTTGGGTTCCAAATTTTATAGGGATGTCCACCTCCCCATGCACCATTCTCTTTGAACCGTCGAAGGCCTTTACCACTATATTACTGAGTTTTAAGGTCAAACCTTCACAGTCGAGTCTATCAAGAGCCTTCTTAGGCAGCACATTCAAAGATGAACCAGTATCCACCAAGACATGGGCCAAAGTTGTGCCCCGACATTCGACAGAGACATGCAATGCCTCGTTGTGCTTCCTCCCTCTAGGTGTCAAGTCAGCATCAGAAAAGCCTAAAGCATTGTCTGCGGTCAAGCTGGCCACACAGTATTGGAACTGATCAACAGAGGTTTCTTTTGGTACATGGTCAGTTTTAAGGAATTTCACCAAGGCCTTTGCATGAGCCTCGGAACACAATAATAAAGCCAGCATGGAAATCTTTGATGGAGTCCGCCCTAGCTTCTCGACTACGTTGTAGTCGCATCTATTTATAATCTTTATAATTTATTCCATCTCCTTTTTGGAGGCCTCGGGGATGGATACTGTTTGCGCCTTCATTCAGACAAGCTCAACCAGAATGCCTTTGCGCCGAGTCTCAGTCGATTCGGCGGTAGGAGTATCAGCAAGTGTAACTATAGGAATTGTAGTAGTAGTGTCAGTAGGGGTAACCAAAGGGATTGTTGTAGTAGTAGTGTTAGTAGGAACAGGAACAAGGATGATCACAGGACCGATGACAGTCTTTGGAGGAGCAATCTCTAGAGAGAAAATTCTTCCACTTCGAGTTATCTTGTTGGTTCCCGCAATATTACTGATGTCTGGATTATCTTCCTCAAAAATTGAGTCTTCAACAACCGGCCAATCTTGCTTGACACCGTGATAGTAGACATCGCCCCCATAATTCCATGGGACGGTCTTATCTGATGAGTACGGGATTGGCCCAGGCATAGTAATTATTAGTAGAGCTACTTTAGGAACCAATGTAATCCTAACAGGTCTTTTGGTGGAGATCCTGGAAGGATTGGCGGAAATGGTTATTATTGGAACATCTTTGTAAGAAATAGTTGGAACAGGAGTCTTTTCAAACAAAATCTCTTTGTCATCCATCAGGCGTTGAACACCTGCTTTCAATAAATGACAACTGGTTGGTCGGGATAAACAGAAGTGGCAGCCTTCATCACAGCCCGAAAATAAACTGGCTTTTAAAAGGTTCTTCTTGACGGTTAGGAGAGGAGTAACAAGTTGATCAACAGTAGAAACAAACATATCATCTTCAACAGCGTTAACACCGCGGCCATGCTTGGGCATAGGAGCGGTGATAACATTTGGGATTTCAGGAGCATCGAACTCAATTTCTTTTGCTTTAAGAAGGTCTTGCACCTTGTTTTTCAAAGCCCAACATTTGTTAGTGTCATGGCCTGGGCTTTCTGAATGGTATGCACAGCGAGCATTAGGATGGTAGTGAGGAGATGTGGTGTTAGGATTCTTCGGAGTTTCTTTCAAAGTTACCAGATTGGATCTCAACAAATGTGGCAGTACTTGAGATAGTGTCATATTAATCCGGGTAAATTGTTTTACTGGTTTTCTGTTCTAGGCTGATCGTTCCTTTGTTGAGTAAGCACATGCTTAGGGATCATGACAGCCCCCACCATTGGACGGTGTTCACTTCTTTCTTGATTCCTTTGAGGATACACATCACCAACTTCTTTCTTCCAATAAATGGTTTTCTTACAGCGGCGGAGAACGTGTCTTTCTGGATCTTCCCACTCTTAATCCCAGCTTCCACTCTTTCTCCGATCAGGATTAATTCCGTGAAGCCATCTGAGGAGCTTCCAATTAAATGATTAAAGAAAGGACCGAACAAGGTACCCCAAAACATGTCTACTAGTTTTGTTTCAGAAAGAGGAGGTTGGACTCTTCTCTCTAAGTCTCTTCATTTCTGAGCGTAGTCTTTGAAACCTTCATTTGAAACCATAGCCATACTCTGGAGTTGAGTACGGGTAGGAGCAAGGTCCATGTTGTACTGATACTGTTAATAGAAGGTAGCGGCAAGGTCTTCCTAATTGTGGATGTTGGACCTTTCTAGTTGATAGAACCAATCAAGTTGAGTTCCAGATAGACTGTCTTGGAAAAAGTGGAACCATAAATCTTTGTCCGTAGTGTGAGGCTGTATCTTCCTCACATAGGATCGGAGATGAATTTTGGGGCACGAAACTCTATTGTATTTAGAAAATATTGGCGCCTTGAATTTTGGTGGAATGATAATCCTAGACACCAGACCTAACTCCTCAAAGTCTAGCCCAGGCACTTTCTGGATTTCCATTGTGCTTAGTCGTTCTTCCAGATGCTTATATTTATCGTCGACCGGAGGATACTGCTCTTCAGAGTAATCCTCCTCTTCTTCCTCTTCAGACTCTTGTTGGACAACTGCTTCCTTGCCTTTCCCATCTTGATTGTCTTTTTCACCAGATGATATTGCAAAGTCTAGGGTCCTTCTTGCTTGTCCTTGGAATCTTCTTCCCGTATTCAGAACTCCGGTTACTTTCTTTTTCTTCTTCTTTTCTTCAATTAGTAAGGTTTTTAGATCTTCTTGTGCTTTGGCTAGAGTTAAGAACAACTGCTAAAATTGAGCATTCTGTGCTTGGAGGTCTTTTACCGTATGTTTGAGATCCATCTTACTGAAATAAACAGTAGAAAGATGAGGAGACTTGTCGTAAGAAACCTGCTTATGTTATGATGAATGGTAAATGCATATGCAATGATTTCAAGGAAATTAGAGATTTAAATTTGCTTTAGACCAAAAAAGGAACACACGTTGTATTAATAAATTAAAGCTTGAGTAAATCATGCCTTTTTTGGGCTTACAAAGAAGTACAAAAACTCTAAGATAAAAAAGTTGTACGCATCCTCTTTGGTGCGATGTAGGCATTCAGGCTCCGCTCCTCATGAAGTTGCTTAGTGAGTTCCAAAACCTTCTTCTCGCTGGTGTAGAATTGGGCTTCGAAAGTGTCTCGCTCCCCCTTAAGTTGTATCTAATCCCTTTGTAAGTCTTCAAGAGAGGTGGGCATGTCAGGATGCAGGATAGTGTACGGAACATCTCCTTCCACAACAGGGTCTATGATTACCGGGAGAATGGAGGGATAAGGCATCATAAGACTTTGAGCACGAGCTCATACCCATTTGAGGTAAGGCTCAAGAGGGATGGAATTCTTATTCCCCAATGTCTTGCTATTTACCTTGTTCAACATCCTCCAAGCTCGGATGAATCTCTGGCGATGACCTTGATCGTTATTCTCGTAGTCAAATACCAAACCTTGAATGAGCATCTCATGTGGGACATACCTTCGGGCGTAACCAAATTGTATTAAGGCTAAGAAGGGGTTGTAGGTAATACCTCCTTTAATGCCAAGTAAAGGGACATTAGGGAATTCTCCACAACGGTCGACAATAGTAACATCCTCTATGGATCGGGAACACCAATGAATGTATGAATGTTTGAGCATCATCAACCTATGTGACCACCTTGAACCTTGCTCGTTCTTCAATACAGATTGGGGAAGATGTGAAATAAACCATCTTGCCAAGAGAGGAGTACAACATATAAGGATACCTATTTTCCTCATAGTACGAGTGTGAAAGGAATGTAGGATGTCTCCTAGAAAAGTAGGCATCGGGTTACGAGACATGAAGATTTTGATGGTGTTCACATCTATGAGTTGGTCAGGATTTGGAAACAAAACCATCCCGTAGATGAGGAGAGCCACAATTTCCTTAAAATCTTGCAAATCCAAAAAGTTCCAACAGTTTTGGGCTTTCTCAAACAAGAACTTTGCTAGGAAACCCTTGACACCACTCCTTGTTTCCCAATTAGTTGTGATATCAGATGGTTGCAAGTGTAGAGCTTGAGAAATCTCTTATGGATTTGGATCTCTTTCTGTATCGTTGAAAGGTAGTTGATTGAGAATGGGAATCCTCAAGAGTTGGGAGAATTCTTCCAAAGTTGGCACAAGTTTATAATCTGGAAATGTGAAGCAATGGTGTAAAGGATCAAAGAATTGAAATAACACCTTCATCATGTCTTCATCAGTGTTGGAGGTGACCAAGTTTAGTAGGCGACCATGGCTTTCGGTGAATGGAGAATTTTCAGGAATCCTTGATGCTAGCTCTTTAAGTTGAGGAGGGATCCTTACAAGATTGACTTGAATAGTTTTCATGCGAATATAATCCATGTCCTACAAAATAGAACAAAGATAAATCCCAAGATCCTTGAAATGGTTAGTGAGTATGAGTATGATGTTATGATGTTTATGATGTTATGTACAAGTCAATATACACAAACAAAGCAAACAAGTCCTTAAGTTTAGGCTTGCATGGAGTCTTATAGGTAAGTTCCCTCTTGAAGTTTAGTTAGCTTAAACATGTCCTAGTAATAGTAACCGGGTTCTAAGGAGCTCAATATCACTTATTTGTTTCTTTGGTCATTGTTTCAGCACAAGCCTCTTTAATGGCGACCAAAATATTCCAAAAAACCAAACCTCAATGAGTGTAGAATCGAGTATCTACCAACTTAGAACTGCACCAAAGTTGGTCATCTCACTACATCCTAAAGGCCAAGTTGGTCAAGTAAAGGTTCTAAAAGTTCATTAGTGCTTCATGACATCACTCAGTGGCCCCGTATTCTCCTTGACTACTCAAGAGCTACTGGTACCCACAAATATGTCGTACTAACGTAGCTATTGCTTAGACCATGTCGGTATACCCCACACAGTTTCCACAATGTATTGCTACTTACCTATAAGGTATCCCAAATCTGGGTAGAGGATTCAAACCCAAACAAAGAACCATAATATAAAGCATACAAGTCAAACAAATAAATCAAGTTAATGTGATCTAACTATAAGGTAACCCAACCTTTAGAATTATCCCCAGCAGAGTCGCTAGTTCTGTGATATGGTGGGAGAACTGACTTGGGTGTTTTGCATTTGATCGTAAATGTTGCGGTTAGCAAGAGTCGTCGCCGACTTTTCTTTTATCCAAAAAGAAAGGTGAAAAAGCACGTGAAAGACCTTTGAGATTTTTTCTTGAGTTCGGGGGGTAGATTATGAAAAGGGGACGTATTAGCACCCTTTTCATCCATGGTTCTCCATGGGCTCTTAGTTACTTGCTAGATCACTTGCTTTTGTTTGAAATTATGCTTCGTGTGGTTTTTGAAAGTATTTTGTAAAGAGGCCATTGTTTAGGAAAACTTTGTAATGATCTCGTTCGTAAGAATGTATACAAAGATGTTGATCTTTTGAAAATGTTTCAAGTTTGAAAGATGTTTTTGAAAGTGTTGGTGTTTGTTTTGAAAATAGAAAGGATGTTTTGGTTTTAAAATGAGCAAGCAACTAGGAACATTCTACCTACTCAAAAGTCTTTCATGTTCATTTCCTCTTTCCTTTTAAATTGTTATCTTATCATTGATTTGGTAAGTAACCCTATCTTTGGATGTAAACAGGACGGGCTATGTCATCGTATAACCATGATTAGCAATGTTGCAAGCTATCTTAGCATTTTTCTTTAGGGACTAAGATCATTTTGAAAAGGCAACATAGATGGTGTCATCGAGGGATTATGATCTTGTATTTTTGCTCGTTTTTGCTAAGATACCTCACATGCATAATATGGCCATTTTTATAAGGCAACCAAGTGGATTTTACCCTAGGGGTGCTTGTGTGCAAGTGTATTGATTTTCATGCTTTGTTTAGTCTTTGATTAGGGTTTGCTACTTGTTGATTTTATCTTCTCATGCAAACCCTAATTACTAGCATTTATATAAAGCGATAAATTGCAAAAAGTAAAATTACTATGCTATTACATCATTAGGGGGGGTGTGATACGGTGGCCAGAACCGGGAAGTGGTTTCCCTATTTCGTTAAGGAAATTTTGCTGGTTTTCGTTTTGCGTTTGTGTTTGCAAAATGTCGCGGTAAGCAAGAGTCGCCATCGTATTTTATTTTATCCAACAAGGAAAGGAAAAAAGCACTGAAAAATTCCTTTTTCGAGATATTTATGAGTACGGGGGTAGATTTATAGAAAGGGAGGGTATTAGCACCCTTTCTATTCGTAGTTATCTACGGGCTCTTAGGTACTTGCTCATCATTTTCAAAATTGTTTTATTTGTGTTTGTGCGCTTTGAAAAGTTTTTGTTTTGACTTTGATTTAACTCTTGCTTCTGTCTTCAAGAGTGTAATGAAGTGTTTTTGAAAACTTTGTTTATAAAGGAGTGTAAGTGTGAAAAATTTGTTTGGAATGAGCAAGTACTTAAGAACTAATCTACCTACTCAAAAAAAGAATCGTTATGTATTCGTTTCTTTAGACAACGCTATCCCACTATTAGTGAGTAGGTAGCACCGTCGTTGGAGTTTGAGGTTCAATTCGAAAGGGACGCACGATCACTAAAGCAATGTTAGGACGTCTTAGTAATAACCCTAATGTCTTAGATCAATTATTCGAGGCAACAATTCCGAGGCAACCATTTCGAGGCAACTTTTCCGAATCG
Source organism: Vicia faba (assembly GCA_948472305.1). NCBI lineage: Eukaryota > Viridiplantae > Streptophyta > Magnoliopsida > Fabales > Fabaceae > Vicia > Vicia faba. The sequence continues at coordinate 187,303,877 of OX451740.1, read as the reverse complement.
GGACTTTGATCTTTGTTTAGACAAAAGGACGACCACTAAAGCATCCTATACTCAATGACCATTTACCGAAGGCAACCAAGTGGGAATGTACCCTAGGAGTGCGCATGTGCGAATGATTCAATTTCAGTTTATTTATCTTTGCACATTTAGGGTGATCAAACTGTTTTAAAATTAATCATACATTCTTGTCATGCATCCCTATATCATACATCTAACAGTTAATAATTTGTGGAATTTAAAGTGCGGAATTTAAACTACGCTATTACAAGGCTTCATGTATTTACATAGCCAAAAACAAACCCTTTGAAAATAAACGATAAATGTAAATAAACGTCCTAATTAAACTATTACAAACTGTAGGCAGTTACATCAATATGGTAAATAATAAAAATAAAGCGCGCGAGAAGAATTAAGATCGACGAGAATTTAAGGTTTTAACCCTTCTAACCTAATTAAAGGAAAAAAATTGTTTTTTTTTTGTTGTTTTTAATAAAAGAAATAAGTTTTCTAAATTAAATATGCAATTAATTAGTTAATTAAATTAATTAATAAAAATAATTACATGACCTATTTTGGTTTCTTTGGTTATTTTAGGAAAAAATAAAATATAATTAAGTTAATAATAAAACCTATTTATTTTAATTATTTTTAAGTTATTTACAAAAAGAAATTAAAGTTTTACCTAAAATTAAAATTTAATTAAGAAAAAATCCTAAATCTATTTTTATGTGATTTTTATATTTGTTTATTGATAAAAAAAATAAAAGGGATTAAAAGAAATAAACAAAACGAATAAAACATGAAAATAAAGATTGGCCTAGTAGCAAAAGTAAACAGGGGGTGCAATCATCAGAAATCTCTAGGCCCGAATCTTCAAAAGCTTCATGCTCTAACTATGGTGTTTTTTTATTCTTACGTGGAACCTATGATTCAACCATCCATAAATATTCTATATAAACTCAAACAAACGTTATCATACCATAAAATGTGATTAAAATTAGAGATTTAAAGTTTAAAATTTTACCAAACCGGTGTTGTCAAATGGGGGGCGTGCTAGGCGTGTGATGGATTTCTCTTGGGCCTTGTAATACTCTTGAGGACTTCAAGAGGGTGGTTTGAGGCTTGATGTCAATTGAGAGAGACCGGAACCTCGAGATATGACTTGCACCAATTTTTGATTTTTGGAGAGCTTTTTGAAGAGCTTTTGGAGAGCTTTTTAAAGAGCTTTTTAGAGAGGAATTTTCGTCCCTTTCAATCTTGTATGGCTCTATATTTATAGAGGAGAATGAGGAGACAAGAAAGCATGGAAAGAATCTCCCTCATAATGTTGTGTTTTAAGACCATGATCAAAAATTGAAAAAAATGCCATATTTGATTATTTTATGCCATTTTTACATGTGGATGAACCTGGACATATTTTAAAAGTTATTGCATGAAATCAATTGACATAAACCAGCATAAAACGTTCCCAAAATGGATTCACATCAAAATTTATATTATTTCTATTATTTATTTAATTCTGAATTTTAATGAATAAAATATCAAAATAAATAGCATAAATAGTAGAAAAATGTATGGTGGGCTTAGAGGTCGTGGACCATGTTAGGAATGAGTTTCAAACTTGAAAAGATAGGCCCATTTGGATAAAATCCATGTTTGGTCAATATTTGCTTCATGCATTTTTTCAAAAATTGTCCAACTTTGACAATGCATATTTCTCTCAATTTTAACCTTATGAGGGTGTTCTTGGACTTTTTAGAAAGCTTACGATGTCCCCTAAGATACCTCTTTGTTTTCATCTCAATTGGATCTTCCATGTTCATGTAAGAAGCTTTGAACCAAAAGGTGTTTTTGTTGACTTTCCAAAATGACCTATAATGTGCAAATTCATAACTTCTTGAGAGTGCATTTTTGAACTTGGGAGATGAAGATGGATTGTAGGGAATTGCATCCTCTTCAAAATGATATTTTTATGGGTCATTTCTCATAAAGTATGAGAAAGTTATGCTTGGTCAAAGTTGAGTTGACTTTTCTTGCAAAACCCTAATTTAGCAACTTTTGAGTCTTGATGAATTATGAGCAATCCTTGATGAATCATGATCAACCCTTGATCAAATGATGAAATATACTTAAAAATGAGGATGTTAACCAAAAATCTTGAAGTTTGACTGTATGTGGGCCACAGTTGACTTTTGCCCTAGCACAGTCGATTTCTAGGCCTTTGAGCAATTGACTGAGCAAACTTCCTCTGCAAGGCTTGAAACTTGACATGGATGATCTTGAGAACATATTAGGACAATGTTGAGCATTTGGGGTCCCTTGGACTCAAGTATCTTGATGCAACATGAAACCCTAATTTGAGGTAGACTGCCTTAGGAGAAAGCTTGTATGGCCAACCCTTGGACTACCTTGAGCAACTTGGGGATCTTTCTTGAAATGTTTTGAAAAATATGGGAGGGCAAATTTTGGGGTACAACAGAGGCGGTGTACAAATTTACAAATGGGGATTGCAAGAAAATTAAACCTAATTATCTATTACAACCATATTTAATATTGTACAAAATTGAAAATAAAATGCAAGAATATAAATGGAAAAAGAAATGATTTTTGTTTTTTTATGAAAGGGGTATGTCTTGACCTAATTAAAGAAAATGATTAACTAAAATTAACTTAAACTAATTAAGAAAAGAAATTAACTTGAAAATAAATTTTAGGATTTTTTATGAAAAGGTTTTAAGTTAATGAAAATAAAATGAAGATTAATTAATTAAAATAAACCTAAGTTCTAAATTAATTTTAACTATGAAAATAAAATAATATACTAATTTAACCTAAGTCTAAAAATTAATCATTTAAGAAAAAGAAATTCATTTGTTTAAGAAAATATTTTTTAATCTTTTTGTTTTATAGAGAAAATAAAATATATAAGTATGAATAATAAATAAAAATATTTTTTTTTGGATTTTTATTAATAAAAATAATAATAATATTAATAATAATAAATAGTAAAAATATTAAGAAAAATAAAATATAATAAAATAAAAAAACAGAAAAATGAAATAATTAAAAAAAATGGGCCAGGGGGTGCTGAAGTAAATCAAGGTTATGGGTCAGCAAAAATGGGAGGCCCGACACAAAGGCCTAGACTCTGCAAAAAAAGCTCAAAATGTCAAAAATTATGAAAAATATGCAAAAGGTCACGCTGGGGCTTGAACCCAGGACCTAAGGGTGACAGGCGCACGCTTTAACCACTGGGGTGGTGATAAATCTGTTAACTTGTGTGAAAGGATAAATACATAACACAAAATGCGCCCTGATTATACTTCATCTTCAACCTCCACCAAAGGATCTGTAACTTCCTCATTTCTCAACCATTTACAAAAATGTAAACATGAAAATTGCTCCATTTTGTCACACGAATTCAACCCTATAAATATCATAAGCTATAAATCAAATATGAATGGGAATTTCTAAAGTACCAAATTCTGAACTAAATATTTCAGAAAGTTCAAACTCAAAATTCTCCTAGCTCAATCAAAATAAATGAAATATATGGACATGTATAGTTTCAGGGCAATGATGTCTATATTTTATCTTCACAAATGTAAGCCTAACAATGCCTAAATATGAAGATAGAAGTTCAAGAAAAATACCTCAAAATGGAAATCGTGAAATGGATTTGAGCTTGTTTCAGGCAGTATTGATGATCAGGTTAGCTTCCTTGGACCTCTAGGAAGCTAATGTAATGGTTGACTTGAGCTGAGGGTGGCTGGAATGGTCTAGAGAAGTCCAACTGTGATGCTATGTTTTTGAACTTGGAAATGGATGAAGATGGTGTTACAGTCGTGTAACAGGGATAAGGATGGCTTATGTATGATGTTTGGAAGCTTTTGGAAGCAAAAGGCCAGAAAATGCACGAGTGAAATGGAAGTTTGAAGTTCTTGGTCAGAATATGCAACAATGGTGGTTTGTGATGCAGTTCTGGGTTTTTGGAGTTTTCAGGGCTTGTGTATGCATGGGTTATCTTGCAAATAGTGTATGTAGTTATAGGCAAGAGGTTTTATGTCTTATAACAAGTCAGAATTTAAAAATCAAATGTTGTAGCATCTTTCTTGTTTTTGAAGCAAAGTTGAAACATCATGTTCCAAGGCAAATTACAGGGCTGCATAGAGTGGTTAGTACTTTGGACATGCTTGCTTTTGGTTTATAGGGTTTGTGTGTGCATAAAAAACAAGTTCAATGCTCAAGGAGAGTGGACTTTGTGATTAAATCCACTTTTCAAGAATAACAATGTTGCCTTTCTTCCAAAAATGGAAATACAACTTCGATATTGGTTCAAGTGCTTGGACAATGACTCCATATGTTGTGTAAACATTTAATTAAGGAGTGAATTGCAAGTTAGAAGCCTGCAAAGTGAGATTATGCAGCATGGCTATGTGATTTGGTCCATTGTGCATCACAAATTCTGCCTTGTAAAACAACTTGAAACCCTAACTTCTGAGCTTCGATTCTCCTATCTCACAAATGATCTCAAGGAGTTCTTGGACATTTTGGAAATCTTGTAATGTGCTCTACAACCTCTCTTTGAATCACTTTTTAAAATTCCCCTTGGAACTATATGAAAAAGTTCCATGAAGTTAGGTCAAAATCCAGCCTAAACTAGGGCAAAATTTCACAAAGTGTTCAATTTCATGAATTAATAACTTGAGATACAAGCATTTTTAGAAGAAGTTGTGTAAAGAAACGTTGTACATATCATCTAGATATACAACTTTCATGTTTAAAGTTTCTTTTGAATCATCTTGCATCATGGTGAAAAATTGGCTCAAAGTTATGAAAAAAAATGAAGTTTTAAATACTTAGAAAAATTTCTAAGTTAGAAAACTTTGACTTTTTAAAATGAAATCTTGACTTTTTGATTTCTTGATGAATAAGTTTCATATTTTGACGTGTTTTTATGAATTGTGATCTTTGACATTGGATTTTGACCAAAAAGTCAAAGTTTGACTTTTCAATATACAGTTGACTTTTGATCAGTTGACCGAAAATTCACTATCAATCCAATTGTTCTTGAGCAATGCTTTAGGTCATGCCATTAGGTAAAAATGATGCAATTGAACTTTTGAGATCATGATTCAAACCAATTGATCATTTTCTAGGTCAAACAATCAGAAATTGCCCCTTCTCAGTCAAAACCCTAATTTTGACCATTTTTCCCTTTTGATGATTTGATCAAATTTCTTGAGGATTTGTGGTCTAAACTTGATCAAATGATACATATTAGTTTATAATGTTGATGTGGATAAAAAATTATGAAGTTTGACTGCAAATTGGTCATAGTTGACTTTTTCCCCAATACAGCTGATTTTTAAGTTAACTGCTAAATTGACTGAGCAAAAGTGTAATCCAAGGCTTGAAACTTGACATGAGTAATACTGAGGGTCCATAATGATCCATTAAAGTCATATGAAGCATTGAAAGTTCAATTATCCTTGTGAAATCTCAAACCCTAATTTTGGTCATCAGTGCTTAAAGAGGTGTCTTGAGTTGATCAATCCTAGTGCAGTCTTGAACCAAGAGAGATCTTTGTGAGAAAATAATTGATAAGTGAGAGGAGAAATTTTGGGGTACAACAGACACGAAACCCCGTCGTACTTGGAAAACAATGGTGCCGTGAACTTTGGTGGAATAACAATCCCAGACACCAAACCCAACTCTTCAAAGTCCAGCCCGGGCACTTTCTAAATTTCCGTTGCACTAAGATGCTCTTCCAGATGTTTTTATTTGTCGTCGGCCGGAGGATATTGTTCTTCAGAGTAATCCTCTTCTTCTTCCTCTTCAGATTCTGGCTGGGCAATCACTTCCTTGCCTTTCTCTTCTTGATCATCCTTTTCACCAGATGATTTTGCGAAGTCTAGGGTTCGTATGGCTGGCCCTGGGATCCTTCTTCCTAGATTTAAAACACCGGTTGCTTTCTTTGATTTCTTCTTGTTTTCTTAGATCAGCAAAGTTTTCAAATCCTCTTGTCCTTTGGCTAGAGTCAAGAACATTTGTTGAAACTGAGAATTCTGCGCTTGGAGATCTTTTACTGTATGTTCCATGTCCATCTTACTGAACTAAATAGTAGAAAGATGAGGAGACCTGTTGTAAGAAACCTACTTATGTTATGATGAATGGAGATGCATATGAAATGATTTTAAGGAAATTAGAGACTTAAATTTGCTTTAGACCAAAAAGGAACACACATTATATTAATAAATCAAAGTTTGAGTACATCATGCCTCTTTGGGTTTACACATAAATACAAAACTCTAAGATAAAAAAGTTGAACGCATCCTCTTTGGTGCGATGTAGGCGTTCAGACTCCGCTCCTCATGTAGCTGCCTGGTGAGTTCCAGAACCTTCTTCTCACTGGCGTAGAATTGGGTCTCGAAAGTGTCTCACTCCCACTTAAGCTGTATCCAATCCCTTTGCAAGTCTTCGAGAAAGATGGGCATGTCAGGATGCAGGATAGTGTATGGGACATCGCCTTCCACAACAGGCTCTATGATAACTGGGAGAATGGAGGGGTAAGGCATCGTAAGACTTTGATCATGGGTTCGTACCCATTTGAGATAAGGATCAAGAGGGATGGAATACTTGTGCCCCAATTTCTTTCTATCTACCTTGTTCAACATCCTCCAAGCTCGGATAAACCTCTGGCGGTGACCTTGATCGTTGTTCTCGTAGTCAAATACCAAACCTTGAATAAGCATCTCATGTAGACCATCCCTTCGGGCATAACCAAACTGTCTTAAGGCTAAGCAGGGGTTGTAGATGATACCCCCTCTAATGCCAAGTAAGGGGACATTAGGGAATTCTCCACAACGGTCAAAGATACTAACATTCTCTATAGATCGGGAACACCAATTAATGTTTGAATGTTTGAGCATCATCAACCTATGTGACCATATTGAACCTTGCTCGTTCTTCAATACAGATTGGGGAAGATGCGAAATAAAACATCTTGCCAAGAGAGGAGTACAACACATAAGAATACCCCTTTTCCTCATAGTGAGAGTGTGAAAAGAATGTAGGATGTCTTCTAGCAAAGTAGGAACCGGGTTACGAGACATGATGATTTTGACGGTGTTTACATCTATGAGTTGGTCAGTATTTGGAAACAAAACCATACCATAGATGAGGAGAGCCACAACTTCTTCAAAAGCTTGCAAGTCCAAGGAGTTCCAACAGTTTTGAGCTTTCTCAAACAAGAACTTGGCTAAGAAACCTTTGACACCACTCCTTGTTTCCCAATTAGTTGTGACATTAGATGGTTGCAAGTGTAGGGCTTGAGCAATCTCTTCTGGATTTGGATCTCTTTCCGTACCGTTGAAAGGTATTTGATTGAGAATGGGAATCCTCAAGAGTTGAGAGAATTCTTCTAAAGTTGGCATAAGTTGATAATCGAGAAATGTGAAGCAATGGTGTAGAGGATCAAAGAATTGGAAGAGCACCTTCACCATATCCTCATCAGTGTTGGAGGTAACCAAGTTTAGGAGGCGACCATGTCTTTCGGTAAATGGAGAATTTTCGGGAACCCTTGATGCTAACTCTTTAAGTTGAGGAGGGATCCTTACAAGATTGTCTTGAATGGTTTTCCTGCGAATAGAATCCATGTCCTACAAAACAGAACAAAGATAAATCCTTAAATCCTTGAAATGGTTAGTGAGTATGAGTATGATGTTATGATGTTTATGATGTTATGTACAAGTAAATATATACAAACAAAACAAACAAGTCCATAGGTTTAGGCTTGAATGGAGTCTCATAGGTAAGTACCCTCTTGAAGTTTAGTTGGCTCAAACATGTCCTAGCAATAGTAACCGGGTTTTAAGGGAGCTCGATATCACTGGTTTGTTTTCTCGGGCATTGTTTCAGCGCAAGCCTCTTTAATGGCGACCTAAATATCCAAAAAAACAAAACCTCAATGAGTGTAGTATCGAGTATCTACCAACTTCGGACTGCACCAAAGTCGGTCATCTCACTATGTCAAAATGGCGAAGTTGGCCAAGTAAAGGTTCTAGAAGTTAGTTAGTGCTTCATGACATCACTCAGCGGCCATGTATTCTCCTTGACTACTCAAGGGCTACTGGTACCCACAAATATGTCACACTAACGCAGTTATTGCTTAGACCATGTCGGTATACCCTACACAATTTCCACAATGTATTGCTACTTACCTATAAGGTATCCCAAATCTGTGTAGAGGATTCAAACCCAAACAAAGAACCAAAATATAAAGCATACAAGTCAAATAATGAAAGAAAATAAATATGATCTAGCCCTAAGGTAATCCCACTTTTAGAATTATCCCCAGCAGAGTCACCAGTTCTGTAACACTGTGCGAGAACTGACTTGGTTATTTTGCGTTTCATTGCAAATGTTTCGGTTTAGCAAGAGTCGCCATCGACTTTTCTTTTATCCAAAAGGAAAAGCTGAAAATAACAAGAAAGACCTTTGAGATGTTTTCTTGAGTTCGGAGGGTAGATTATAAAAAGGGAAGGTATTAACACCCTTTTTATCCATGGTTTTCCATGGGCTCTTAGTTACTTGCTAGATCACTTGCTTTTGTTTGAAAATATGCTTTGTGTGGTTTTTGAAAGTATTTTGAAAAGGTTCCATCGTTTAGGAAAACTTTGTAATGATTATCATTCATAAGAATGTATACAAAGTGTTGATCTTTTGAAAATATTTTCAAGTTTGAAAGATGTTTTTGAAAGTGTTAGTGTTTGTTTTGAAAATAGCAAGGATGTTTTGGTTTTAAATTGAGCAAGCAACTAGGAACAATCTACCTACTAAAAAGTCTTTCATGTTTATTTCCTCTATCCTTTGACATTGTTATCTTACCATTGATTTGGTAAGTAACCCTATCGTTGGATGTAAAAGAGATGGGCATGGGTCATTGTATAGCCATGATTAGTAATGTTGTAAGATACATTAGCATTTTCTTTAGGGACTAATATCAATTGTAAGGCAGCATTCGAAGCGTCATCGAAGGACTATGATCTTGTGTTTTGTTTGTTTTTGCTAAGATACCTCACATGCATAATATGGCAATTTTTGTAAGGCAACAAAGTGGATTTACCCTAGGGGTATAAGTGTGCAAGTGTATTATATTTCATGCTTGATTTGTCTTTGAATTAGGGTTTGCTACTTGTTGATTTTAATCTTTTCATACAAACCTTAATTACTAGCATTTGTATATAAAGCATTAAATTGCGGAAATTAAAATTACTATGCTATTACATCATTAGGGGAGAGGGTGTACAAATTTACAAATGGGGAATTTCAAGAAATTAAATCTAAATAATTATTACAACCATATTGAATATTGTAGAAAAATGAATAAATAAAATGCAAGAGTGTAAATGTAAAAAGAAATATGATTTTTGTTTGGTTTTCATAAAAAAAAGGTTTTTTAACCTAGTTAACTAAAATAAAATAATTAACTAAAAATAAAAAAAATTAAGATTAAGTTAATGAAATAAATTAATTTAAAGAAAACAAGTTTTTTTTAGGGTTTTTTGTGAATTTAATTAGTAAATAAAATTAATCAAATAAAAGTCCTAAGTTCTAAATTGATTTTAATATATAAGAAAAAATATAATAATATAAAGATTAAAACTAATTATCTAAGTATTTAAAAAAGTAAATTAATTTATTAAAGAAAATGTTTTTTGTTCTTTTAGTATTTATGAAGAAAAATAAGTTAAATAAATATAAATTAAAAAATATAAATATTTTTTTGGATTTTTTATTGATAAAAATAATAATAATAGTAATAAAAATGATAATAATAAAAATAATAAAGAAAATAAAATAACAATAAAATATAAAGAAAAGTTAGGGAGGTTAAAGAAGGGAAATGGGAGTTAACAAAAGTAAAAGGGCCCAAGTCACGTTTTTGTGGTAATCAGAAAAAAGTAAATAAAATGGAATTTGGGCTTGGTTGTGGTATGAGCAAACAGGGGAGTATTAGTGAGTAAATGACTCAGGCCTAGGGGAGAGAGCCTAAACGCTTCATGAAAGGAGAAATGACAAAAAATGTGGAAAATAATGCAAAAGGCAGCGCTGAGGTTCGAACCCATGACCTCTACGAATAACGTGTGTTGCCTTACCACTGGGGTGGCTGTACATCCGTTAACTTAAATGAAATGATAAATATATAATACAAAATAAGTCATGAATACACTTCATCTTCAACCTCTAGCCAAAGGACCTGTAACTTCATCATTTCTCAACAAAAATGAAATATGCAAACATGAAAATTGCTCCATTTTTCCATACGAATCCAACCATATAAATATCATAAGCTATAAATCGAAGATGAATGAGAATTTTTGAAAGTACCAAATTCTAACCTAATTATTTTATGAGGTTCAATCCTAAAATTCTCCTAATTCAATCAATATAAATAAAATTTATGGACATGTACAGCTTCAGGGCAATGATGTCTACATTTTATCTTCACAAATGCAAGCCTAACAATGCCAAAGTAATGAGATAGAAGTTCAAGAAAAATACCTCAAAATTGGAAATCGTCAAATGCAAATGATTTTGATTCAAGGTGCTGCAATGATCCAGTTAGCTTCCTCAAGTTCCCAGGAAGCTAATGCAATGGTTAGCTTGAGTTGAGAGTTGCTGAAATGGCTTGGAGAAGTCAATGTGCAATGATCTGATTTTGGCTATGGAGGAAGATGAAAATGGAGTTACAGTTATGTAACAGGGACAGGGATGAGTTGTATTTGATGTTTAGAAGCTTTAGGAACCAAAAGGCTTGAAAACACACGAGGGAGATGTGAGTTTCAAGTTTTTAGTCAGAATGTGCAACAATGGTGATTTTTTATTCAGTTATGAGTTCTTGTGAGTTTTAGGGCTTGTGCATGTGTGTGTTTTCTTGCAAATTACTTGTGTATATGTATGGAAAAGGTTTGGATACTTGAGGTGGTCAGAAGTACAAGATCACGTGTTTTGGCTTCTTGGCTTGTTTTTGAAGTAAGGTTGACAAACATGGTTTCAGTGCATAGTACAAAGCTATCTAGAGTGGTTACCAACTTTAAACAAGATTATCTGACTTTGTAGAGGAATTTTATGCAGAAGGAACAAGTGCAAATCTCAATGCAAGTTGACTTTGCATAAAGCTTGCTTTATGTAAATGGCAATGGTACCTTTGTGCCATTAATGGTAAATTATCTTGAATAAAGCTTGAATAAAATGGATAATAGCTCAAAAGAAAGTGTAATCTTCTTATTAGGGAGAGGTCTTGAGGTTTATAGGCCTGCAAAGCAATTTTGTGCAGCATAGGCTTGAGATTTGAATTATGTTGCATCACAAATTTTGCCTTACAAAACAACTTGAAACCCCAACTTATGGCCTTCGATTCTCCTTTCTCACAAATAATCTCAAGGAGTTCTTGGACATTTTTGAAATCTTGTAATGTTCTCTACAATCCCTCTTTGAATCACTTTTGCAAAATCCAAATGGAACTATGCGAAACTTGGGTCAGAAGTTAGGTCAAAATCCTGACCAAAAATGTTCAAAATTTCACTAAGTGTTTTAGTTTCATGACCATGACTTCACGGATTAATAACTTGAGATACAAGCATTTCTTTGAGAAGTTGTGTAAAGCAATGTTTTAGATCTCATGGAGATCTACAACTTTCATGTTAAAAGTTTCTTTTGAATCATCTTGCATCATGGTAAAAAATTGGCTCAAAATTATGAAAAAATATGAAGTTTTCAACACTTAGAAAAAAAATTTTGTTTGAAAACTTTGACTTTTCAAAATGAAATCTTGAATTTTTGATTTCTTGATGAACAAGTTTCATATTTTGACATGTTTTGATGAATTGTGATCTTTGACACTTGATTTTGACCCAAAATTCAAAGTTTGACTTTTTAGTGTACAATTAACTTTTGATCAGTTGACTGAAAATCAATTATCAATCAAATGATCTTGAGGGATGTTTTAAGTCATGCCATTAGGTAAAAATAATGCAATTGTACTCTTGAGATCATGCCTCAAACCAATTGTGATACGGTGGGAGAACTGACTTGATTGTTTTGCGTTTTATCGCAAATGTTGCGGTTAGCAAGAGTCGCCACCGACTTTTCTTTTATCCAAAAGGAAAGGTGAAAAAGCACAGAAAATACCTTTGAGATTGTTTCTTGAGTTCGGGGGGTAGATTATGAAAAGGGAAGGTATTATCACCCTTTTCATCCATGGTTTTCCATGGGCTCTTAGTTACTTGCTAGATCACTTGCTTTTGTTTGAAATTGTGCTTTGTGTGGCTTTGAAAGTATTTTGTAAAAGAGGTCATTGCTTAGGCAATCTTTGTAATTATTCTCGTTCGTAAGAATGTATACAAATATGTTGATCTTTTTTGAAAATATTTTCAATGTTTGTAAGATGTTTTGAAAGTGTGTACGTGTTTGTTTTGAAAATAGCAAGGATATTTGTTTTGAAATGGAGCAAGTAACTAAAAGTAATCTACCTACTCAAATGTCTTTCTTGCTCATTTTCTTTTCCTTTGATATTGTTGTCTTATCATTGATTTGGTAAGCAACCCTGTCTTTGGATGTAAACGGAACGGGCGTGGGTCGTCGTATAGCCATGATTAGCAATGTTACAAGGTACCTTAGCATTTTTTGAGGGACTAAGATCATTTTGCAAGGCAACTTTGAATAGCGTCATCGAGGGACTATGATCTTATATTTGTTTGTTTTGCTAAGATACCTCACATGTGTAATATGGTCATTTTTGTACAAGGAAACCAAGTGGAGTAAACCTAGGGGTGCTTGTGCGCAAGTGTGTCATTTTCATGCTTGATTTTATCTTGAATTAGGGTTTTCTATTTGGTTGGTTTCATCTTGCCATGCAAACCCTAATTACTAGCATGTTATATAAAAGCGATAAATTGCAAAATTTAAAGATTACTACGCTATTACAACACTTTGTGGGAGGGGGAATATACAAATTTACAAATTTACAAAAGGGGATTGCGAAAAAATTAAAGCTAATTAATTGTAACAACCATATCGAATTTGTACAAAAATTTAATCAAATGAATAACCATAATAATGTAAATAAATATGCATAGGATAATGAAAATGATTTTTGTTTGGTTTTTATATAAAGGGAATTTTGATTTTTTTTTGTCCTAATTTATTTAAGAAAATAATTTTAATTAGAAAATAAATAAATTAAACCTAAACTAGTTAGAAATTATTTAGGTTTTTTTTAGAAAAGAGAATTAAATTCTAAGTCATTTTTAAGAAAATAAAAAGTATAGAAAGTTAAATTAAAGACCTAAATTCTAGATTAATTTAACTTATGAAAAAAGAAATAAAAACCCTAAATTTATCTATTATATTTTTAAGAAAGGAAATTAACAAATAAAATTGTTTTTTGTTTTTTTTTTTAATTTTAAGAGAATATAATATAAATTATATTTTTACCTAATATAATAAAAATAAATATTTTTGGTTTTTTAATGATAAAAATAAAATAATATTAATTTTGAATAAAAATAAAAAGAAAAAGAAAATGAAAATATAAATATAAAAATAAATTAATCAGGGGGGTGAAAAAATAATTTTGAGAGTTTTGTAGCAAAAATAAACAAATATGTAAGGGCTGATGTGGTGCAATAGTAATGCAGGGGTGTATTGGAGCAAAAATGACCAAGCCCAAGTCAGGAGGCCCAACGTGCTGGAAGTTGGCAAAAAGAAAATCTTCAGAAAATAAAAGGTAGTGCGCTGGTTCGAACCCACGCCCTCTTGCTTACCAGCGCGCTGCCTTGCCACTGGGGTAGCTTGTACATCTGTTAGTCTAAATGAAAACACAAATACATAACACAAAACATTGCCTTGCCTTGTTCTTCATCTTCAACCTCTAGCCAACAGGACCCCCTGTAACTTTTTCATTTCTCAACAAAAATGGAAAGTGATAACATGAATATTATAGCATTTTACTTCACGATTCTAACCATGTGCATAACTAAAACTATAAGTCTAAGATCAGAGAGAATTTTGTTGGCCCTAATTCTTAACTTAATTTTTTCAGAAACTTCAAACTTAAAGTTCTCTAAACTCAAGCCAAATAAATGCAAGTTATGGATATGTACAGCTTCGTAGCAATGATGTCTACATTTTATATTCACAAATGGAAAGCTAACTATGCCTGTATTAAGAGTTAGAAAAACAGAAAACTCACCTTGAAAATGGAAATCATGTTTTGAAAATGAGCTTGCTTTAGGATGTTGTGATGATCATGTTAGCTTCCTTGAACCTCTAGGAAGCTAATGCAATGCTTAGCTTGTCTTGAGGGTGGCTGGAATGGTCTGGAGAAGTCCACCTGTGTTTCTCTGTTTTTGAACTTCAACAATGGGTAAGATGGAGTTACAGTGATGTTCCAGGGTGTGGGATGGTTTACTTGTAAGGTAAGGAAACTTGGGAAAGAAAAAGGCCTGAAAACGCACAAGTGAAATGGAAGATTCAGTTCACAAGTTAGAAATGGCAGGTTTAAAGGCTTGGTATGCAACTTCTGATTCTAGGGTTTTTCAAGGCTTGGGCATCCATGGTTTTAGTTTCAAAATGACGGCTTTATAAAGAGCAAAAGGGTGGAGGACTTGTGCTTGCTCAGAAGTACAAGATCACATGTCTTGCTACATTTCTTGTTTTTGAAGCAAGTGTGAGAAGTGACTTCTTAAGGCATGATTCTGATCTGGTAGGGTGGCTTAAAGCTTTAAACATGTTTTGTTCAGGTTTAGAGGCTTGGTTTGTGCAGAAAGAACAAGTCCAAGGCTCAAGAAAATGGAAAAATGCAAAAAGCATGCTTTTCCAAAACGGCAATGTTGCCTTTCTTCCAAAAATGGCTATTTTCTTGTACAATGCATTGAATGCTTGGCTTTAGGGCATGAAACCTTGTGCAATCCATTAATTGTAGAGTGACAAATGATTTTGAGGCCTTAAAAGTGAAGATTGTACAACCAATTTGCAAATTTGGAAATTTGTTCTTCATGAAAATGACCTATAATCAAAGTGATAAAACCGTAACTTCATCTCTTCGATTCTCCCTACTCAAGAATGATCTCAAGGAGTTCTTGGACATATTGGAAATATTGTAATGATCTCTACAACCCATCTTTGAAATGATTTTGAAAATTCCTCTTGGAACTAGGTGAAAAGTTTCCATGAAGTTAGGTCAAAAACCTACCTAACTAGGGCAAAAGTTCACTAAGTTATTTTAGTTCATGAGCATGTATTCACAAAATTATATCTTGAGATCCAAGCATATTTAGTAGAAATTTTGTGAAGCAAAGTTTCAGATTTCATAGAGATCTACAACTTTCATGTTGGGAACTTCCTTTGAATCATTTTGTATCATGGTGAAAATTTGGCCTAAAGTTGAGAAAAATTAAGAAATTTTCTATACTTGGAAAATTTTCTAAGTTAAGAAATTTCAAATTTCAAAACAAGATCTTCAATCCTTGATTTCTTGATGAACAAGTTTCAAATTTTGACATGTTTTAATGAATTGTGATCCTCGGCACTTGAATTTGACCAAAAAGTCAAAGTTTGACTTTTCAGTATACAGTTGACTTTTGATCAGATGACTGAAAAATTCATCTGTCAATCCAATGAATTTGTAATGTTTTGAATCATGTCATTAGGTCAAGATGATGAAATTAAACTCTTGAAATCATGCTTCAAACCAATTGATCATTTTCTAGGTCAAAAATCAGAAATTGCCCCTTCTCAGTCAAAACCCTAATTTTGACCATTTTGCCCTTTTGATGATTTGATCAAATTTCTTGGGGAATTGTGGTCCAAACTTGATCAAATGATACATATGAGTCTAAGATGTTGATGTGGATAAAAAATTATGAAGTTTGACTGAAAATTGGCCATGGTTGACTTTTTCCACAATACAACTAATTTTTAGGTCAACTGTCCAATTGAATGATCAAAAGTGTAATTCAAGGCTTGAAACTTGACATGAGTAATCTTGGGGGTCCCTAATAATCCTTGAAAGTCATATGGAGCATTTATAGTCCTAAAATCCTTGTGCAAACTCAAACCCTTATTTTGGTCATCAGTGTATGAGGAGGTGTCTTGAGCTGGTCAAACCCTAATGCAGTCTTGAGTCAAAGAGATCTTGTGAGAAAATTGTTGATAAGTGAGAGGACAAATTTTGGGGTACAACAGCTGCCCCTGTTCAATCTTCTTAAACCTGAAGAGTTAGACTGGCGAGTTTTGCCATTTGTGACTCGAAGGTGGAAGATGATTGGACACTAGTATGCCCAGAAATTTTCACTCGGCGATGCGATGATAGAAGAAATGGTCTTAAAGATGCCTTCCAAAAGTGATTGTTGAATTGTAATTTGTAATCTGGAAGAATGAGTATTAGAATGGCATCCGTGTCTGGAGCATATCTATATTATATCTAAAAGTCGAATTCGAATGAATTTCAGAATGGCATCCTTGTTTGGAGCATATATGTATTGTATCTGAAAGTTGAATCTGAATGAGTATCAGAATGGCATCCGTATCTGGAGGGTATTTGTACTGTATCTGAGAGTTGAATGAGTTTCAGGATGGCATCCGCGTCTGGAGCGTATCTGAACTGTATCAAAAGGTTGAATCTGAATGAGTATCAGGATGGCATCCGTATCTGAAGCGTATCTGAGTTGTATCTGAAAACTCTGAACATTGTTAATGATAGTTGTTAATCTTATCCTAAAAAGTGTAAAATGTTAGCTTAAAATGCCAAGTCATGATACATGAAATGTATGCGTAATGGGATTATGTTGTATGCATTCGTGTTTATCAATGTTTATGATATATGAATGCGATGTATGCGTATGTGAGTTGATTTGCTACATTGTTGTTTGATTTAGGGAAAATAAATCCCTGACTACTGCTGAGGATATGTAAGTTTTCACGTCTTGAAGTTGAAGTATTGGTGAGTTTTGTTCCGAGAGAAATAAACTCTGTCGTAAGGGCAATGCCATGTACTGCTTGTAAAATCCTATTGGGGAATCCTGAGAATTTTAACGACTTTTACTGGGCATCAATAATTTGAAACATTGTTCCGCTGGGGATTTAAATGGTGTACTGTAGGGGATTACTTATGGAATAGCCTAGAGATATTTTCCTATTCTTTTAACCTATCAGTAATTGTCTTTCCCATTTTGTTTATTTGTAAACAGTAATTATGTTCAAATGCATATGTTCAAAAATAAATCATTGGACGTTTTTGCAAACAAAACAACAACGTAAAGAAAATAAAGACCAATAGTTTTTGCACTTTCAAAGGGATATCTTTGTATTGTCTTTGAGTAAAATATTTTTGTACAAAGGGGACAAACATTCTAGTAAGAGAATACTGTCATAAAAAAAGAAAATTTTGATACAAAGAAGGATAGCTAGGTGTAATAATCCCATGGGGTTCCCATTTTGCTTTAGCCTTGGTATCTCTGAGCATCTTGTCTATCTATCGTCTCGTCCGAAGATGACTGAATTGATCAGGACCTCTGAGTTTGTCAGTGGAAGTCAAAGGTTGTTTGTAAAGTGATCCGATGGGACATAATCATACGCTTTAATTCCCTAACTTTTTCCTAGACCGCCCTTTCAGGTTTTCAGTCCAACGGGAAACCCTTTTTTGCCCAAGTCGCCCTTTCAGGTTTTCAACTTGCCGGGTATACAGATTTTTGTTTTATCCCTAACCTTTGCCCGAACCTTTTGGTTCTTCGGGATGCCCTTGTTTTCCCTAGGTATGTCAACCTAGCGGGTCTCTTATGCGTAGTATCTTTTGACTATGTCCGCGTTCGCAGGGTGCGACAGGTCTTCGCCATCCATGGTGGTCAAGATCATTGCCCCACCGGAGAATATTTTTTTATTACAAATGGTCCTTCATAGGTAGGAGCCCATTTTCTCCTGGGATCACTTTGTGGCAAGATGATGCGTTTGATCACTAGATCCCCAACTTAATACACTTGGCGTCTGACTTTCTTGTTAAAAGCCTTGATCATTCGTTTTTGATACATTTGACCATGGCAAACAACAGTAAGTCTCTTCTCATCAATCAAGTTTAGTTGATCAAGTCGAGTCTGAATCCAATCGTCTTCGTACAGTCCTGCATCCTTCATAATCCTTAGAGAGGGGATCTGGACCTCGATAGGCAAGACAACTTCCATGCCGTAAACTGAAGAATAGGGTGTTTCCCTGGTTGATGTGCGAGCCGTGGTACGGTACCCGTGGAGAGTGAATGGTAGCATCTCGTGCCAGTCTTTGTATGTGACTGTCATTTTCTGTATGATATTTTTAATGTTTCTATTTGCAGCTTCGACAGCACCATTCATCTTTGGCCGATAGGGATAAGAATTGTGATGTTGAATCTTGAATTGCTCGCACAATGCGGTGATCATAGTGTTGTTGAGATTTGTACCATTGGCAGTGATGATCCTTTCCGGGATATCGTACCGGCAAATAAGGTTTTGCTTGAAGAAGCGGGCAACAACATTCTTGGTAACAGAGGTGAAGGAGGCTGCTTCAACCCACTTTGTAAAATAGTCAATGGCCACTGGGATGAAGTGATGTCCATTGGAGGTTGTCGGCTTGATTTCCCCAATCATATCAATTCCCCACATAGCAAAAGAACAAGGAGCTGTCAAAACATTCAGAGGAACCGGGGTTACATGCACTTTATCGGCATAAATCTGGCATTTATGACAGGTTCGAGTGTGTTGATAGCAATTTGCTTCCATGGTATACTAATAATAGCATTCCCATAGGATCTTCTTCACCACCGTATGCCCACTGGAATGGGTGCCAAAAGTACCTTCATGTAATTCAACCATGATCCTTTCAGCTTTAACCTTATCTATGCACCGAAGCAATACGGAGTCATGATTGTGTTTGTACAGGATGCCATTACTAAGGAAGAATTTAGAAGAGAATCTCCTTAAGAACTTCTTATCATTGATTGAAGCTCCTTCTGGATATTCTTGAGCCTCGAGATACCTCTTGACTTCATAAAACCAAGGTTGGTCCACTACTTCTTCAGTATTAATCTCGTGACGGTGTGTTGGTTCATCCATTCGTTCGATGGTGATCTAGGGAGCCTCGTTATCCCAATTAAGTTTAAACATAGATGACATTGTGGCTAGAGCTCCCGCTAGTTGGTTTTCTTCTCGTGAGAAGTGCTCGAAGGTAATCTCCTCAAAATGTGGTAGCAATATCAAAACATGTTCTTTATAAGGGATAAGGTTAGGGTGTTTGGTGTCCCATTGCCCTTTGATCTGACTGATGACCAAGGCTGGGTCTCCGAATACATCCAATGATTTGATCCCGAAGTCTATGGCAGCTCTGAGACCAAGGATGCACGCTTCATATTCTGCCATGTTGTTCGTACAATTGAAGCAAAGTCTGGCAGTAAAGGGAGTATGACACCCTTCTGAAGATATGAGTACAACACCGATACCATTACCAAGTGCATTGTATGCTCCATCAAAGAACAAGGTCCATCGAGATCCTTGTTTAGGTCCGTCATATGGCCTGATTTCTTTGCAATTGTCTAATGTCATAATGTCTTCACCCGGGAATTCAAACTTCATGGACTGATAGTCTTCTACAGCTTGGTGAGCAAGGTGATCAGCTAGCACACTGCCCTTTATAGCTTTCTGGGTAGTATATTATATGTCGTACTCTGTCAGAATCATCTGCCATCTAGCTATTCTCCCAGAAAGAGCAGGCTTCTCGAAGATGTATTTTATCGAATCCATTTTAGATATCAACAAGGTAGTATGAGTCAGCATATACTGTCTTAGCCGGCGAGCAGCCCATGCCAGAGCATAGCAAGTTTTCTCGAGAAGTGAATATCTGGTTTCACAGTCGGTAAACTTTTTGCTCAGGTAGTAAATAGCGTTCTCTTTTCGGCCAGACTCGTCATGCAGCCCCAATACACACCCCATTGAATTTTCTAAAACAGTCAGATACATGATCAAAGGTCTCCCCTCGATTGGTGGCATCAATACAAGAGGCTCTTGTAAGTATTCTTTTATTTTGTCAAAAGCAACTTGGCACTCACCATTCCATTTGACTACTTGATCTTTCTTCAAGAGCTTGAAGATTGGCTCACAAGTAGATGTCAGGTGAGAAATGAATCTGGAAATATAGTTCAAACGTCCCAGGAATCCCCTGACTTCATTCTCAGTACGGGGAGCAGGCATCTCTTGTATTGCTTTAACTTTGGCAGGATCAACCTCAATACCTTTGTTACTGATGATAAATCCTAGGAGTTTACCAGACCGTACCCCAAATGTACACTTGTTTGGATTCAACCTCAGCTTGTACTTCTCCAGTCTCTTAAACAGTTATTGTAAGTGGTTAAGA
Source organism: Vicia faba (assembly GCA_948472305.1). Lineage (NCBI taxonomy): Eukaryota > Viridiplantae > Streptophyta > Magnoliopsida > Fabales > Fabaceae > Vicia > Vicia faba. The sequence continues at coordinate 187,283,438 of OX451740.1, read as the reverse complement.
TGCTCTTCTTCTAATTGTGATCTGGATATAATATCGTCTATGTATACCTATATCACATGAGGTATCATGTCATGAAATAAAGATAACATGGCGCGCTGATAGGTTACCCCAGCATTCTTCAGTCCGAATGGAATCACCTTGTAACAGAATGTGCCCCACTGTGTGACAAATGTTGTTTTCTTCATGTCCTCAGGTGCCATTTTGATTTGGTTGTAACCTGAGAATCTGTCCATGAAGGAAAACACTTTGTGGTGTGCCGTATTGTCAACTAGGATATCAATGTGGGGGAGTGGAAAATCATCTTTAGGGCTCACCCTATTCAAATCTATGTAGTCCACACACATTCATACTTTGCCATCTTTTTTAGGTACGGGAACAATGTTGGCAACCCATTGAGGGTAGGAACTGACAGCCAAGAATCCAGCATTGAATTTCTTCATGACCTCTGCTTTAATCTTTTATGACATATCAGGTCTCATGCGGAGAACCTTTTGTTTTACTAGCGGACAATCTTCTCTTGTAGGCAAACAATGTACCACAATGTCTGTATCAAGTCTCGGCATGTCTTCATATGACCAGGAAAATATTTTAACATAGTCATGTAACAACTGAATCAGACGCTCCTTAACACTGGGTTCCAAATTGGCACCCACCTTGACCTCTTTTTTGTCTTCTTTAGTACCCAGGTTGATTTTTTCCACGAGTTCCTCGTGAGGCTGAATGGTTCTTTCTTCTTGTTGTAGAAGTCTGGATAGTTCCCCTGGTACTTCACAATCTTCCTCACCTTCGTCTTTGGCTTGGTAGATTAGATTCTCAGAGTCACGAAAGTCCATAGCAGTATCGTTACCCATGGGATCCAGAATGGATGGATACTTGCATTGAGTGTGGGTGTGTCTAAGGGTATAACTATCTTTGAAAGAAAATAAAATGTAAAAGAAAAACAATGAGCACAAAATTTTGTATGCGAAAACGTCTATGATTCATTGATGTCATATGAAGATGAAATAATAACCCTTACAAATGGACCATTGTGCCTCGGGTAAGACAAAAGATTTTAAGAGTGCGAATTGTTTTTGAATATTACAGATCCAACAAAATGTAAAGATAAATTACTGTGTGATAAAAGTGATTGGGACGAAGTCTCTAGCCTCCCAATTTCTGAGTCCTCCATTGACAGTCGAAAAGATCTAATCATCCAGGTTTCAATCATCTTCTACCGCGTTGACCTCACGGTTGCTAATCTTCAAGGGTGGCCCTCCAGCACGGGCGCGGCGTACAACCTTTTGAGCACTTGAAGTGAAACCTAGGCCAAACTTGTTAGACTTATACGGGATATCCGGAAGCTGCCCCCAGATGGTGCATCCACCTTCCTCTACCAGTGCTTTGGCGTCCTTTAGTGATGACATCCAGAGTGGAGGTCTTGTAATCTTGGGAATATGGGACACAGTCTTGGTCACTGCCACCTCTTGGGGGACCTCTTCGAAGTGTTGAAATGGAGTTTCAATGAATTCACCGTCCAATTCCACATATATAAAGGAATTGAGATGGCTGATCATGTATTCTTCCTCTCCATGGACAGTGATAATCTTCCCTTGAACCAGATACTTCAGCATCTGGTGCAATGTAGAGGTAACAGCGCCAACATTGTGGATCCATGGCCGTCCTATCAGACAGGAGTAAGAAGGGCAGATATCCATTACATAAAAGGTTTAATTGAAATTTTGATTCCCAACCTTTATGGGGATATCCACTTCCCCGTGCACCATCCTCTTCGAGCCATCAAATTCCCTTACTACTCTATTGCTTGGCTTTAACGTCAGTCCCTCGTAGTCAAGTCTGTCAAGAGCTTTTTTTAGTAATACATTCAAGGATGAGCCTGTGTCCACCAAATCATGGGCCAGAGTTGTGCCCCTGCATTCCACTGATACATGTAATGCCTCATTGTGCTTTCTTCCCCTCGGTGTTAGATCAACATCTGAGAAACCTAGGCCATTATCCGCTGCAACCTGGCTACATAGTCTTGGAATTGATCAGCAACCGTCTCTTGAGGCACATGGGTTGTTTTTAGGAACTTCGCCAAGGCTTTCGCATGTGCCTCGGAACACAGTAGTAATGCCAGCATGGAGATTTTGGAGGGAGTTTTCCCCTATTGTTAAACTACATCGTAGTCACTCCTTTTTATAAGTTTTAGGATCTCTTCCATTTCTTTCTTGGAATCCTCAGGGATAGTCAGTGATTGAGCCTTCGTCCGGACAGGCTCCACTTGAATAATCTTTCCTCGAGTCTCGACAGTAGGAGTGTTGGTAGGAATGATAACGGGAGTTATAACATCTTTGTCAATAGGAGCATTTGCAGAGATGATTATGGGTAAGAAAGTAACCTTTGGAGCAGCCACAGGGATGATCAAGGGTCCAGAAACTTCTTTTGGGGGAGCAATTTCTGGAGAAAATATCCTACCGCTTCGGGTAATTTTACTAGTTCCGGGAATATTGCTGATGTCGGAATCTTCTTCTTTAGAGTTTATCTCTTCGGCGGTCGGCCAGTCTTGTTTGATGCCATGGTAGTAAATGTCCCCTCCGTAATTCCACGACACAGTTTTGTCTGATTCATATGGGACTGGCCCAGGCATTGTGTTTACTAAAGGAGTTGCTTTCGGAACCAATGGATTTCTAACGGGTCTTTTGGTGGAGACCCTGGAAGAATTGGCGGAAATGGTAATGATAGAAACATCATCAACAGGAATAGGTGAAACAGGAGTTTTTTCAAACAAAATCTCTTTGTTATCTATCAGGCACTGAATGACTGCCTTCAACAAAGGGAAATTAGTTAGTAAGGACAAGCAGAGATGGAAAACTTCATTACAGCCCGGGAACACACCGGCTTTTAACAAGTTTATCTTAATGGTCGGAAGTGGAGTCATGAGTTCATCAACTGTGGTAACAAACAAAGCTTCTTCAATAGCATTGGTATTGTGACCATGTCTAGGCATAGGAGCAGAAATGACATTTGGCTTCTCAGGCGCATCAAACTCAATTTCTTTTGCTTCAATGAGGTCTTGTATTTTGTTCTTCAAGACCCAAAAGTTATTAGTATCGCGACCAGGACTTTTAGAGTGATATGCGCAACGGGAATTGGGATGATAATGAGGGGATGTTGTATTGGGGTTTTTCGGAGCTTCTTTCAAGGTTACCAAATTGGATCTCAGAAGGTGCGGTAATACTTGAGACAGAGTCATGTTAATTATGGTGAATTTCCTAACTGGTCTTTCCACCCTTGGTTGATTACTTCTTTGTTGATCAAATTTAGACTTGGGAATCATAACAGCCCCCACCATTGGTCGGCATTCGGACCTATCTTGGTTCCTTTGCGGATATACAGCAACTACCTCTTTCTTCCCGATGAAAGGCTTCCTTACAGTTGTAGAAGAAGATGAATCCTTCCGAATCTTTCCACTTTTTATGCCAGCTTCCACCCTCTCTCTGGTTAATATTAGTTCAGTAAAGCCTGCAGATGAACTTCCGATTAAATGGTTGAAGAAGGGGCCAGATAAGGTGCCTAAAAACATGTCTACCAATTCTCTCTCAAATAGAGGGGGTTAAACTCTTCCAGCAAAATCTCTCCATTTTTGTGTGTAATCCTTGAAACTTTCATTGGAAGCCATGGCCATACTCTGGAGTTGAGTACAGGTAGGCGCCAAATCAGCATTGTATTGATATTGCTTGTAGAAAGTTGCAACAAGATCTTCCCAATTATAGACGTTGGCTCTTTCTAGTTGGTAAAACCAGTCGAGTTGTGTTCCAGATAGACTGTCTTGGAAAAAGTGCACCCATAAGTCTTTATCAGCGGTGTGGGGTTGGATTTTTCTCACATATGACCGGAGATGCATTTTAGGGCATGACACTCCATCATATTTTGCAAACATAGGCACTTTGAATTTTGGAGGAATTACAATCCCCGACACTAGTCCCAATTTCTCAAAGTCTAAGCTCGACACCTTTTGCATTTCCATCGCGCTCAAATGCTCTTTGAGATGTCTGTACTTGTCATCAGCTAGAGGATACTGTTCCTCAGAGTAGTCTTCCTCTTCTTCCTCCTCTTCTTTCGATTCTGACGGGACATCTGTTTCCTTGCCTTTCCCTTCTCCTTCACCGTATGTTGTTGCAAAATTCAAAGTCCTTCTTGTAAGCCTCTGGAATCTTCTCCCCATGTTTAAGACTCTGGTTACCTTCTTTGTTTTCTTTTTCCTCTCTTCAGCTAGCAGAGTCTTCAATTCTTCTTTCCTCTTGGTTAGGGTCTTGAGCAATTGTTGAAACTGCGTATTCTGGGCTTGAAGATCTTTCACTGTTTGCTCGAGGTCCATCTAACTGAAATAAACAGTAGAGAGATGAGGAGACTTGTTGCAAAAGACCTGTTTATGTTATGATGAATGATATATGCATATGCAATGTTTTCAAGAATTTCAAAGATTCAAGTTTGTTTTAGACAAAAAGAAACACACGTTATATTAATAAGATAAAGTTTGAGTACATCAATGCCCCTTGGAAAAAATAATACAAAACTCTAAGATAAAAAAGTAGTGCGCATCCTCTTTGGTGTAATGTAGGCATTTAGAGTCCGCTCCTCATGAAGTAGCCTAGTGAGTTCCAAAACCTTCTTCTCGCTTGCGTAGAATTGGGCTTCGAAAGTATCTCGCTCTCCTTTGAGTTGTATCCAATCCCTTTGTAGGTCTTCAAGAGATGTGGGCATGTCAGGATGTAGGATAGTGTATGGAACATCTCTCTCCTTGATTGGCTCAATGATTACCGGGAGAATGGAGGGGTAAGGCATTATAAGATTTTGAGCACGAGTTCTTACCCATTTTATGTAAGGCTCAAGAGGGATGGAATTCTTGCATCCCAAAGTCTTGCTATCCACCATGTTTAACATCCTCCAAGCTCGGATAAATCTCTGGCGAAGACCTTGATCATCGTTGTCATAGTCGAATACCAAACCTTGAATCAGCATCTCGTACGGGCGTCCCTTCGGGCATAACCAAACTTCCTTAAGGTTGAGCATGGGTTGTAGGTTATTCCTCCCCTAATGCCAAGTAAAGGTAAATTAGGAAATTCTCCACAACGGTCAACAATGATAACATTCTCTTTGGATCGGGAGCACTAATGAATGTCTGAATGTTTGAGCGTCATCAACCTTTGTGACCACCTTGAACCTTGATCATTCTTTAAGACTGATTGGGGAAGATGAGAAATAAACCATCTTGCCAAGAGAGGAGTGCAACACATAAGGACACCTCTTTTCCTCATTGTGCGAGTGTGAAAAGAGTGTAGGATATCCCCTAGTAATGTAGGCACCGGGTTGCGTGATATGAAGATTTTGACGGTATTCACATCTATGAGTTGGTCAGGATTTGGAAACAAAACCATCCCATAGATGAGGAGAGCCACAATTTCCTCAAAGGCTTGTAGATCCAAGGAATTCCAAAAACTTTGGACTTTCTCAAACAGGAACTTTGCTAAGAAACCTTTGACACCACTCCTTGTTTCCTAATGGGTTGTAACATCAGATGAGTGCAAGTGTAGAGCTTGAGCAATCGCTTCTGGCTTTGGGTCTCTTTCCGTACCGTTGAAAGATAGTTGATTCAGAATGGGATTATGTACAAAATATGCACATCTCAAAATATGCACATTTCACAAGATTTGTTAGTAGATAACAACAAAATCAAATGTGATAATAGAAATTAGCAATATGCACAAAAACAAAGTAGGATTATGTACAAGACAAAACAAACAAGTCAAAAGAGCATGACATAGCATTCCGGACAGCAACCTCATACTTGTGCAAATAGGTGAAAAAACTGGTTTAGAAACATCCAAACTTGCTACCGATATCAGAGAAATGCTCAAATAAGTACAACAAGGTATTATTCACAAGCCAAAACTTAATGCGCATGTAAAATACAAGTTTCTGACAACATTAAGCGTGTTTTAATATTCATCATGAATTGATTTGGAAATCAAAGTTTAGTGCATTAATCTTGAATATTAACATGAGGATGTTATCCGAAACATGCACATGAACATGTAACCTCAAGATTGATCTAAAAATTAAGAATTAAAGTCTTAAAACCACATGAATTTAATGTATCTAAATTCGATCAACAAATTACAAATCAATTCCAATTCATGAATTAATGTATTTATGCCAAAAGTGTGATGAATAAGAATCAACTCACAATTTGTCAAACGCAAAAGTTATAAATCAAAATGTATTCTGATACGCTAAATTCACAAAGTTTCTCAAGAAATTAATTGAAACCAATTGATGTTACTTGACATCAAAGTATAAACTAACACACAAAAATGTATCATAATTCAAAAATGAAATACAAGATAATGTGCAAAAACTTTAATCGGAAAGTTAAAAAACTAATCGAAAAGCATCCAGAATCAACCGCAAAAATTAAGGTGACATAGAAACGTGCCAACTGTTCCAAAAATTAACTCGGTTCAGCCAAATTTTATTCCAAAATATGATTTTCGAAACTTCTAAAGTAGCATAAAAATGGAAACAAATTTGTCCAAATCGAAAAATTACTCGTGTGAGAGATTTTGGATGGCTCAAGAAAATCAGTTTTCATTAAAGAAAGTCGGAAAAACACACCACGGATCAAAAGTTAGAGCAAAAACAACAATTATGTCAAACTTTAGATTAATTAGTAAGTTCAAAAATTAACACAATCTCATAAATCAAACTATCTAATGTCAATTTCCTTTAATATTTTAACATCAAGAATTGATTTCATCAAAAAATCGGAATTAAGCTAATCTATGTTAGTTCATGCCACAAAGCCTAGATCAATGTTAGTATCTAAACTAACTTAAACTTTTAACAAATTCTACATCAAGAATTAGAAACTAGTTGTTAATCTATCAAGAATTCAAAATATCAAAATACACCAAAAATTAGTATCTAAACTAACGTAAATGTTAGTGTTAACTAGTTTTCTACATCTAATTCCACCAAAATTCAAGAATCTAACACGTTCCTAAATTCAATATTTAACCTAATTTCTAATCTAATTCTCGAATCAACCTAAACACTAGTGTAACTACACCTAAAGCTAAATTTCAACACAATAACACTATGTCAATTTCAAGTTACAACCAAAATCAACTTCTTAAGTTCAATTAATCACTTATTTCAATAAGCAATTCAATAAAATGGAATTAAATTCTCAATTCAAATTAATTCTCAAAAATTAAGCCTCAACTATACAATTAAAACCTCAATCAACAACAAAATCAAGAAAAAACACTTATTCTAAAAATCACTTATTTCACAAAGCGTTTAATTCAAGAAAACTCACCGATAGAAGTGAAGAGGAGGCTTAGGTATAGAGATCGGAACAAACTGATCAACAATCGGAGAAAATTTTTTTTTATCTTGATTTTTATATCTTGATGAAGTTGTTGTTGTGTTCTTGAACAAAATTAATAGAAAGTTGAGTTTAATCCTTGAGAGAATTGTGAGAAAAGTTTAGAGTGTTTGTGGAGATTGGTGAGTTACGAGAGAAATAGGAGTAAAAAAAGAATATATATATATATATATATATATATATATATATATATATATATATATATATATATATATATATATATATATATATTATTGGTTTATGTGAGTGGATTTGGTTAATGGGCCTCAAATATCCATAAATGCTAATGCAGAATTTTAATTCACTTGAGTGTGACACATTCCGGGCAATTTCGCAGGAACCTCGGTGTGATTTTTGAAGTTGAAATGTGAAACAAAAATATATCCGATATTGAGAACGAACTCCTGTTTAAAAATGGGCTCAATCGGATAAACTGTGATTTAGTTATGAATTTTTGAAATTTCGTCTCAGACAACTTTAATTCCCAGCTTCATAATTTTCAGTGAGTTGCACATGCTTCAGGCAAAAAACGGAAGCCTTCGGGGTACCGTTTGCTCTTGAAAATGAAAACCAAAATTTAGCTAACTCAATTTGTGAGACAATTCCACTAGAGCAGGCTCGATACAATAAAAATCGACCGAGTTATGATTTTTTATATTTGGTATAGATAAACATTTGCCCCAATTTTCCTGTGCGAAAATACTTGACAAATTCATATTTTTAGGGCCTTTCTGAGCAGAATTAGCTTCCGGCCGTGAGAGATGAAAATGTAGATAATTAACGCCTTCATCACCATGTTCTTCAAATCCTAATGATACTCAAAATGTTAACTTTGATCTCCATGCTTTAAGAATAGAAATCACGGCCCTCCGCCGTGACCAAAGAGAAAAAGTCGACAGACTAACAGAGTAAATGAATCACCTTTTCCACTAGATTTATTCATTAAGGAGAGCTCAAGGTTGTCATGGCCCCTGATCGTGACTACACATCGGGTTTTATCATTCCTATTTCAACTTGAATTGAAACATTGAGGATAATGTTTGGTTTAAGTGTGGGAGAGTAACTTTACTCGCTTTCTAGTTAGGTTTCCTGTTTTTCTAGTTAGATTTATTGCATTCAAGTATTTCTTCTATTTTACTTTAGGTCATTGCATGTACTGTCTAATCCTTATGCATATTTTAGTTGTTTATTGAACTTTTCCTTTTCTTGAGCCATACCAAAAAATTTGGAAATTTTTTGAAAAAAAGTAACAGTATTCATTTTGAATTTATGAGATATTAGACAAACTAAGGATAAGTTATGAATACTTGAGAAATTTCTTGAAATATCGGTCTCGTCTTAACACTGAAAGTCTCTTAGTTACAAATATCGATTTGGATACTTGTTATGCCTTAACTTTAAAATCTTACCCCAAAAATTAAGTCCTTAAGTAGTTTATTTTAGTAGTCGACTCTGACTTAAGCATACTATACGTAGGAAAGCCGATGAATATAAGTGAATGATCCTGGTTTTTATGCTTTAATTAATTCAAAATAGGGAAGTTAGGGGATCCTCACTCGGTGGCATAACTCAATTGTTGTGGAACCTACAAAAATAGAATAAATTACCCATTGTTAAGTGGTTCAGAGGTTTCTGGTGCTGAACTTGGTAGGGAGGATTACTGTCAGATCCCCCACAACTACAATAGGGGGGAATAAAGGGGTTACACCAATTAATGTATCAGAACCCCGTGCAAAGGATCAAAGTCACTAACCAGCTGCCTTGCTATGAGTGTGCATGGATAGCGGGCTTAATATGATTGTGCCTGAATGAAAAAGGATAGAAGATGGGATGAGTAAGTTAGGTTTAACCATAATGACATGATCCGGATTGGTTCGTATAGGAAAGAGACTTATGACCGCAAAATGTGGAGTGTGTTATTACGATGCCCTAGTTTTTTTGATTTAAGTACCTATTAACATAACCTTGTTCGAAGTAGAGTCTTTAAGCCAGAGTAACTATTGAGTATAATTGTTTACTTTCATTTTGCTTGAGAACAAACAATGGTTCAAGTGGAGGAGAGTTTGATAGGGCCAAAACACACTATATATTTGACTCAATTTATTCATGTTTATTGTCATTTTGTTTTTCATTTCCACTATTATGTCGGTATTTTGACTATGTTTCAGATAAATGACCATTTGAGAGTCGTACGCGAAGAAACAAAGCAAAACAGAAAAAAAACAGAAGAATTGGGCAAAATGAACTCAAGGAAACCACCATGGAGTTCACCACAAGGGCGACCATGAGTGTTCCACGTCCAAATGGTAAAAATACCAAGTCTTAGCCGCCTTGGGAACATGGCACTCGCATGATCGTGTGGCGGTCGCCACGCTTTATAAATTCCAGGCGGTTGGAAAGTGGGCTTGCTTAGTCCTCCCACTTTTCCCATTTTCTCCTACATTTTCTCCATGCCCTTTGAAGCCTCCCTAGTTGGTTTTAGGGTTTTGGAATCCTATAAATACCATGCTATCATTCATTTTCAAACCATCCAAGCTTAGTTAAAAACTTAACTCATATATTGTCGATTTTTGTAAGTGATTAACTTTTCACACCAAAGGGTTATCACATCATTGATCGAGTATGTAATCGAGTTTGGAGCAACAGAACACAGAAAACCAACAGCCAAAGCAGAAAACCAACAGAACACACAAGGGCCAGAAAACCTCCAAGAGGAACACAGATAAAATATCACAGTATACCAACAAAACCCAACAGCATACTAACAGCCAGCATAAAACCATAAACAATTCAATATACAGTATCAAAAAAACCAGAAAATCTCAGCAACAACCTCATCACCCAAACCTGCCACACCAACAAAATTGTCGCCTTCAATTCACCATCCTTTCAAAATCAAACTTGCAAGCCTCTTCGACTCACAAAACTGTAAACAGAAAAATCCCAACACACAAAGTATAGGTTTTATGGTCATAATAATAACATGTCGTTTTTTGTATATCATCTCAAACACCGAAATGACAACATTGAGGCATAACTCAACACCGACTCGATCTCTGCACATATACGCTCATTAAAGGCCTAAAATATGCAATACCGAGCAACATCACAAGTTAGAGGAAAAGAAGAAGGAGAAATCGCAATCATAAGAGCTAGAGGGCAGTAATCATACTTGATTTCATATCGAGATCACTTACAGTAACGGGTAGATTCCTTATCTTTTCAAGAGCTCTGGCTCTAATATTGTATGATATTGTACCTTTTTTGTATCATTGATTGAATCGATTTCTAATCTCATGAACTTAGTAAAATTTGGGGGTTTAGGGTTATTGGGGGTTCGAGTTTGGATGGTGAGAGAGATCGAGAGGGTTCGGTGAGGGAGATAGAGAAATAAAGAGGGAGGTCGCTTGTTTGAAGGAGATCGTGAGAGAGAGTGAGAGGTCGCTCGAGAAGATGAGAGAAGAACAGTGTAAGATGGAGGAAAGAACCAAATGAAAATTCTAAAGAGGGAGGCGCTGAAGCCTCATTTGCTGCTAGGGTTTCGTAACCCATTTGTTTAGGGATGGACCCGAGTCTGACCCGACCAGGTCCGTGTTTTAGCCTATAACTATTATTTTTATTTTATTAATCTGCCTTGTTTAACTTGGGCCTTGCTGGTTTCTCCTTCTTGAGCCCATTAACTCAATTTGTTGTTCTACCACCCATAATTTTGCTTGAACAATTTTTTTAATTAGATTAGTTTTAACTTATTTTTTAGTTTCCATTATCTAATTTAAATTCCTATAACTAATTGTTTAATCATGCATGTTTTTATTATTATTAGATAATTTTCCTTAAGTAGTTTAATTTCATAATTAACTTAATAATCTTTAGTGAACTTTTATATTTGTATTAGTTTAGTTTCAATTTTAGAATTAGGATTCCATTTCATTTTAACTTCTAATTATTTATATAAAATATATATAGTAGATTAATATTTTATTTTGATTTAATTTTCTTAACATGATAAAAATATCAAAAAATATTTAGAATTAGGTCTTAATATTGTATTTTCACCAAAAGAAATCATAAAAAACATAAAAACACAAAAAAATCGATTACTTTTCTTTTTAATAACTTATTAAACTAATTTCTTTTTAGTTATTTAGAATATTTAAATTTATAGATAATTTAATTAATTTTTTGATTAATTTTCAATTTGGTTGTATTGCTTGTCTAAATTGGACTTTTGATCCGATTCATCCCCATTCATGAAACTTGTACCCCCTTCCCCCATATGGTCTGTAATAATTTAGAGCTTTATTCCTTTACTATTTTTTCTATGTATGTTAAAAATTGCTAATATCCAAAATAGAACACTTGGTCTCCTCTTGGGCTCATCATAAATGAACATGTATCCACCGACAAAATGCACACCCACACACATTTCATAGTTTGGTCCCGGGCTATTCTACAGTGATAACTATTCGAATGATTGTTTCAATTGGTCGTTTAGAATACTAGTGTCACGCTAGTCCCACATTTTAGGAGCATGCATATAGCCACTTTGTATGGGCTTTTATCTTATCCATTAAAGAAATTTCTCTCCCCTTGGTCCATATACCAAGCATCTTCTTAAAGGGTCTCATAGTTGAGTTTAGGCCTGACCATTCTCACGAGGTTAATCAAGTTTTACCCTTGGTTAACCATAAACCGAATCAATCAGTTTCGTCCATATACCAAGTGTTTCCATACACAAAGGGTCTCATGTTTGAGGGTAGGATCACCTACTCTCATGAGATTAATCAAGTATACCCATTGGTTAATCATAACTCGATTCATTCTCTTACCCCGAGCATTCCATTCACACCTCTCATAATACTACGAATTTTGTCACTTGTGTCATGATTACCACACACAACCACTCTTCACAAACACCGCCTCCTCTAACCTATAACATGCTCTCTTAGGATGTTAGTTTCCTCTTCTTTAGGATACGGACTAATTAGGCCTTAGGATGAAACACATGTATGACAACATTAGGGCTTTTCTAGTCTCCCTCTTGACCTTTTCTTTTTCTGTAATTAAAACCCACCATTCATAAATCAAAAATCTAAAAACACTTTAATCATTACTTGAATTCATTTAAAACTCGCAAAACACTTAACAAATCAAAACTTCCCCTAAAGGGCATGTTATCTTCGCTCTACTGCGATATCGGCCGTGCCTATTGCTAGAATGCGTGTGTTAACATCTCCCACTAAAAAACACCAACAAACCAACATTTTCTAGAGGAGCTACGGTGTTCTGATTCTTTCACTAGATACCTAGGAAAAGGGTTGTGAAACCCTCACGAACACAATAATAAAAAACCATCTCTTTCCCCTTAAGCAAGCATAGTTATAGATAAACACACCCTTAAAGACAAACAAACAAAATGGATCCCGTTGAGTACAACGGATGTGAGGGGTGCTAATACCTTCCCCTCGAATAACCGACTCCCTTACCCTTTCTCTTGGTAGAAAGACCATCTTATCCATTCCCTTGTGGTTTTATTAATATTTCCCCTTCTTTCGGGATAAATAAAATTTGGTGGCGGCTCTATGTTTTCTGCCGGTAGCTTCAGCTAGGGACCTTTACCGAGTCTCTCCTAGTTTTGTTTATTTGTCTTTTTTTGGGTGTTTATTTATTTGCTTTATTTTGCTCCACTACTTTATTTCTTTATTGCTTTATTGTATTCTTTTGTATATATTGCATATATTGTTGCAACTCACATATTCTGGATACGCTATGATGTTGGGTTGGGAGATTACATTTTATAAGTCCTATACACGGAATTGGGTTTCACTTAGGATTAGGACGAGATATATAGTCATGTTAAGTTTGAGGGAGTAATCCCGAAGAAGGAGGCATGAAAATCCCCCACTCAGTGGAGGTCCCCTTGGAAGTAGTGATGTTTACCGAGTAATTGGAAAGACATTTTTGCTTTCGACTTGGGAACTCGAGAAGCTGAGGGCCGTAGAACCATTAACCCATCTTGGCCTTTTTTAGGTGCAGTGCGGAGACTATAATGGAGTAATCATAAGTAGTTGTCACGTGATACTGCACTCGGACAAGTTTTTCCTGCGAATATTATTGATTACCAAGTAATTGGGACGTCGGTAATATCCAAAGGAAGAACCTAGACTTTGAGATCTCCTTAGAACCTTGTTCGGCAAGTGATAAACCCCTAGTACATACCTTATGGGTGGTTAATTTGACTCCATGCATGTGACATCAGACTTTTGATCCTATTACTTTCAGCCTGTGCAACGAACTATGCTGTGGTTATCCAGAATATGTGGAGCTGAGACTTCATGCCATAGCATAACATGACATCATATCATCATGTATATATATCTCATGTCTAAGGAAGTCTAAAGACAAGTCTCGTTGGTATAGCTTTTCAAAAAGGAAAACAAATTTTCAAAGATAGAAGAGTCTTTGGGATTCCTCAGAAATGAAGATAAAGCATCCATTCATACTATCATGCATTCGTTTTTCACAATAAAAACTCATTGGGGTCCCTTTTCCGACTGACTTCAGTAAACAGCAAAGACGACTTCTCCACATCCTTATCGTACAAGAAGCAACCAGCGAAGACTTATGGATCTTTTTGAAGAGAATTAGAATGCACTCCTCTGAGATATGGACACCATGGGCACTCACATGGATAAGCTTATGGAAACCCTTCATGTTGTGATCAAGGGTCAAGAAGAGTTACATCAAAGTGTTGCCAAGCTTACTACTGCCGCTCCCTCCACTTCTGCTAATTGGAGGAATTACAATGCAAATGTTGAGACCCCTACTGGAGCTCCTAGGAACTATGTTGATAATCATCATGACGTCATTGATCTTGATGAACCCCAAGTGAATCTTGCAGCTGGAGTTGCCAAAACTGCTAAAATATACCATGCTCTCGAAGAGCATCTCAAAGCCATAGAGGGTATCAAGGCTTCTGGATTAAATACTTATGCAATGTGTCTCGTTCCTGGGGTAGTTATTCCTCCCAAGTTCAAGGTTCATGATTTTTACAAATACAAAGACACTTCTTTCCCAGAGACTCATCTTCGTGCCTACTGTCTTAAGATGGCAGCCTATGATGAAAATGAATCGTTACTCATGCACTTCTTCCAAGATAGCTTGACTGGGGCACCGTTGGACTGGTATATGAAACTAGAAAGAGCTCATGTCAGTACTTGGGGAGAAATTTCTGATGCCTTTTTGAAACATTACCATTATAATACTGTCATGGCTCTTAGCCACACTCAGCTTCAAGGGATGACACAAAAATATGAAGAGTCATTTAAAGAGTACGCTCTAAGGTGGCGTTAATTAGCTACAAGGATTCATCCTTCTCTCTTGGATCGTGAATTGACTTATTTGTTCGTGGGAACCTTGCAAGACCCATATCTCCAACACATATTCGATAGTATTTTGACTTCCTTTTCGGACTTGGTCACCATTGGGGAGTGTATTGAAGTTGGCCTCAAGTCAAGAAAAATTCAAGGTACATCTAGCGCTATCAATGGAAGTAACAAGAAACATTGCTTTGGCCTTGTCAAGAAGGAAGAAGGATAGACTAGTGCTACTATCGACAAAGGGAAGGCCCCAGTCCATTATCAAGATCAAGCTCTGCATCGTCAAACATCGTTTGGTCATCCTAATGTTCCTCGAGCATGTGCTACAATCTCGGCTCAACAACTATGGATGACTCAGCATCAGTTAATCCATCATCAACATTAGTACACACAGAGACAACTGTATGTTCAACGAGCACGATCTAGGCCTTTTCAGCTGAATCAACAACCTCAGGGGAAACAAGGACGAAATAGGAAGAAAGTTTTCAAAAGGAGGGTGGATCCCATTCCCATGTCTTATTCTCAGCTTCTCCCTCAATTACTTGCCAATCAGTTGATTCAATTGCGTGAACTCGGTCCAACATCAAATCCTCTCCCACGGGGGTATGATTCCAGTGCTCGTTGTGAATTCCATTCAGGGGCTCCAAGCCACACAATTGATAATTGCAGGGCACTAAAAAAAAGTTTTCAAGACCTCCTTGATGCCAAAGATATCACGTTCACCCCAAAGGGTCTGATAATGGATTGAATCCTCTTGCTGAGACAGGTGTCAAGACTACAAGAGTGTCTCCTCAAATGAGCCAAGCCTGAAGAAGTCTCCTTAACATGGTAATTTCTAATTTCATTTGCATTATCATTTGTAACCTTTCTTGTTTTGTTCAGTACCCATTGTACGCAAAACTATTTGTCTTTTTATATTAAGTCACCATGCATTGATTGTGTTTGTCTTGAACTAATCCATTTGTATTCACTCATTTACGTTTTGTTATAACACTTGCTTTTGATGCTTAAATCTTTTTTTAAGAATAAAACAACTCTTGGGGAGAATGATGAAGATATGACACTTAGATTCTCAAACGGTATGCTTTTGAGTAAAACCTTGTTGAAGATGTACAAGCCTTGTTTCAAATCCCCAAACACCAGAGTTATAAGGAAAATAGACCCTCATCAACCCTTTCGAGCTTTGAAGTAGGAGTTTCTTTTACACACAAAAAACCTCAATTTTAACCCCGGGGCGGGGTAGATTTCAGTTAATCCGATCGAGCATTTAGAACTCGTAAAGAGTGAGCTCCTAGGGATACAACAATGGTTATCCATCAAAGGGCTAAGGGAAGTTAAAACCAAAATGACATCCAATCACCTATCAACAGCGTGCATCGAAGAGAACGATATCCACATGGGTATCTCTCACACATCAGGAGGTCAGCATATGACGATACCATAACAGTTATCCTTCATCTATCCAGGACTTAGGCAACCACAACCATTTCTAATAAATCAAAGACGATTCAAAGATCAATGACTTATTCAAAAAGAAAGAGACAAAAAGCCTCGTTAAGTCGAAACTTGAAAATCAAGAGACTTAGGCAAAAGTCAGGGCATCCTGCTGGACTGCAACTTCAAAATCAAAAATTGTTCAGGCAAAAATTAGGGAAAATGAAAGAAAAAAAATAATAATCCTCAGCAAAGAACAAGGTCGAGTGATCAGACGCCAAGAAGTCAGTGATTGTCAGGTCCTAGAAAACCTTGTGGTTCCTCAATCATCACAAATTCTCTTCTCAAGAGATGAGTGCTCGTATCGAGTTAACTGAACATAGGAATGGAGAACATCATGGAGAATGGGTGGGAACCAAATAATTTTGAGCCTTAAATATTTTTTCTAAAACCGTGAACCAGGCCACGTTACAACCCTTAAAAGTCCTAATTGAAGCATGGGTTAATTCGAAAGCAATACTGTAGCGAGAATACGGAAACCTAACTCCTCAGAGATGTGGTTAAATTTGAGTTGGTAACACGCCACCTTTTCATAAAAAAACAAAAACTGATGCTTTGACATCTTTCAATAAATGTTTTTCAAACTTCAAGACAAGCATAGAATTTACATTAGAATCACCATTCTTAGACAAACATTCGTTGCATATAAATAAGTGCTTGATCATCAAGTAAGCTTGCGTGATGAGCATCAAATGAAAATGTGGTTATCTCGAAGGACAAATTGTTGCAGAAACTTGTCAAAAAGCAAAGAATGATCTTATGTTGGGGCATTCCCTCAAGATGTCAATCAGAGGCTATCACGTCGATAAATCTATTCCAGCTTTTTCCAGTCAATCATAGGCAATTATGTTGATAAATTTGTTTAAACTTCAAGCTGGGGAATTCAGGCCGAGTAACCTATTTAGAATTTGTGCAACCTGGGGCAGTTACGCCGAGATTCGACAAATCTCTATGAGAATCAATGATCAGAGGCAGATATTGGGGCATGCCACTTTGTGTCGTATTATGACACAATTCTTCCAGCCTTCAACTCGAAGAGATCCTTGCAGACAGAGGCATTCCTCCTCCCCTCTTATGAAGCTGCTCAAGCAAATCATGTCAACAGTACAAATGCAATCAGGCTAAAAGCGTCATGATTTTCACTTTGGCTCAGTTAACATCCTCGGAATCATCATCATTCCCTATAGATGTTTAAACACACAATTACCCGACGATGAAGTGAACTTGGGGCATCTGAATATACCCATGTTCATTCCCCCATCCCCAAGTAGTTTGCGGTGTGGAAAAAGTCGATCGAGCACCCGATTCTCCAACACTAAGAAATTTGGGGCATTAGATGAGATCCACGTCTCTACTCAGTCATTTCCAAGGAGTCCAGTAGGTGAAGAAAGTTAGATCAAGCTACTCCTCCTCAGGAAGATTTAATCCCTAGTGAACTCGATAAGGCTAACTCGACTCTCAAAGTTTTCAAGCACCAATCTGTTTTGGGCATCTCAAGACAAAGGGCAACGGATCCCAATGATCTTAACATTTTGCACTTTGCATACAATAATCATCACTGCATATTCAATTGCATCCTAAATTGCATAAGATATCCATGGATCATCATGCCACACTTCAAATGCATATAAAGCATGATCCAGATTTGGTACCTTTCCCGAAAGCCCCAAATCAACAAAACATCCCCATAAAAAAATATCATCCTCATTATTCCCAGTTAACATTTGTTATTACACTACCAACTAAAATAAACCATGGTGTCAGTACATCGTGTTCCCCAACTCTCAATATTCACGTTATCTTTTATAGGGTCGTAGGTCGCTCGTAGGTCTTACCCTCACGTTATCTTTTATAGGGTTGTAGGTCGCTCGTAGGTCTTTCCCGCATGCTATCTTTTATAGGGTCGTAGATTGCTCGTAGGTCTTACCCTCATATTATCTTTTATAGGGTCGTAGGTCTTACCCTCATGTTATCTTTTACAGGGTCATAGGTCGCTCGTAGGTCTTACCCTCATGTCATCTTTTATAGGATCGTAGGTCACTCATAGGTCTTACCCTCACGTCATCTTTTATAGGGTCGTAGGTCGCTCGTAGGTATTACCCTTATGTTATCTTTTCTAGGGTCGTAGGTCGCTTGTAGGTCTTATCCTTATGTTATCTTTTCTAGGGTCGTAGGTAACTCGTAGGTCTCACCCTCACGTTATCTTTTATAGGGTCGTAGGTCACTCGTAGGTCTTACCCTTACGTTATCATTTATAGGGTTGTAGGTCGCTCGTAGTCTTACCCTCACGTAATCTTTTATAGGGTCGTAGGTCGCTCATAGGTCTTACCCTTACGTTATCTTTTCTAGGGTTGTAGGTCGCTCGTAGGTCTTACCCTTACCTTATCTTTTCTAGGCCCGCAGATCGCTCGTAGGTCTCACGCTCATGTTATCTTTTCTAGGGTCATAGGTCACCTGTAGGTCTTACCCTCACGTTATCTTTTATAGGGTCGTAGGTCGCTCGTAGGTCTTACCCTCTCGTTATCTTTCATAGGGTCGTAGGTCGCTCGTAGGTCTTACCCTCACGTTATCTTTTTTAGGGTCATAGGTTGCTCATTGGTCTTACCCTCATGTTATCCTTTCATAGGGTCGTAGGTCGCTCATAGGTCTTACCCTCATGTTATCTTTCATAGGGTCATAGGTCGCTCATAGGTCTTACCCTCATGTTATCTTTTCTAGGGTCATAGGTCGCTCGTAGGTCTTACTCTCCCATTATCTTTTCTAGGGTCGTAAGTCGATCGTAGGTCTTACCCTCGCGTTATCTTTTCTAGGCTCATAGGTCACCCGTAGGTCTTACCATCACGTTATCTTTTCTAGGGCCGTAGGTCGCCCGTATGTCTTACCCTCACGTTATCTTTATAGGGTCGTAGGTCGCCCGTAGGTCTTACCCTCACGCTATATGTGCTAGGGTCGTAGGTCCCTCGCAGGCCTTACCCTCATGTTATCTTTTCTTGGGACATATATCATACACTGATCTTTACCCATTGTCTTTACCTTTCTTGTTGGGTCGAGAATCTCGCACGATATATTCTCTGCTGTCGCCAAATTCTACCCGTCGTCTTTAAGTTATTATGTTGTTAGTAATCCTACCTTCAATCACCACGACATCGTCAACCATATCCTTTCAGTCACTTTACCGCCCACTCCCTCGAGAACCTTGTATTGGCACCATTACCCCGGTACGAGCTGCCATTATTCAACCATGTTTATCCATCGTGCCCAGTTTACCTGAAACCCAATTTTTCTTTCCCCAGCAGACATCACCAATAAATAACACTCACACAATCTCTCCAGGACAAATTTCGGGTCCTGGTCTTTAATCATATTCTACCTTGAACTTTCGAAAGGCTAACGCCAATCTCACCTTCAGGTTTAAGACAATTAAATAGGGGCAGCTGTCGGACCCCAAATTTTCCCTACCCTTTTTTACTTTTGTCTGGCTTTGAACTTTGCATCCCATTTGCATCATTTTCACTAAGTCATTTGCATATCCCGCATCTCATGGAAACAGGCGCCTTGGTTTGAGGTATTAGGGTTGTGCCCTCTTTATGTCTAATTTTGTTTTGAAGTTCTCTTATCAGGTAAAAGGGAAATTCATCTGGTTCAATATTAGTGGATCGCGGGATGGATTTTTGAGGTATCATGGATTTCTTTCTCACCACGTTACAAGGATGTTTCTCACTCGAATTCATCAGAGCCTGGATGAGGGTTTATTTCCCTATTGTTTGGCGAGATGCTAGAGTTTTAGATCCCTATTTTTTTATGAAGATGTTTCTTTCTCCTTCCTCAAGGGTGACTCAAAGTTCAGTACATTTGGTTAGGGATTTCATCTCCTCGCACTTCAAGTTTTCTTCTTAAGATCTTTAAGTCACCCAGTAGAGAGTTTGAAGTTTAAGTTGACGAATGGGGAATCTGGGCATAAGAAATAAGGTTGAAGGTTCATGACGATCAAGGCATGCTTTGTTGCTTCAGTTTCAAGCTACCAGTGGTTTGGATATTAGAATTAAGGTTCTCATTGAGAATGCAAGTGGGGTTTGGACATTATTGAAGGTTGGGAATTGAAAGACAAGGCGCATGGTTACTTGAGATACAAGTTACTAAGGTCATGTTTGATTTCTTAAATTTCAAGTTACGAAGCGAGGATTATTATTCAAACCATTCAAGTGGAAATTTCTATTTCCAATCAAGATTCAAGAGTTTTTTTAATTTCCATACAATAAATTTGTCATTCATAAAATTCACTCAAGTTTTGTGTTCATTACATTTTTGGGACAAGTTACAAGAGGGATACCAATGTAAAATCACAAGTTACAATTGTTGTTTACAAAGATAAAAAGAATTAAATGTTTGTTTCTTCAAACCTCTTACTTCATCTTCAAGCCACTCGTCCTCACTCCTCGCCATGGTCTCTCTGTCTTCAACCTCGCTTGCCATCCAATGTTCGTGCTCATGAAATAAGAAAAGAGAAAAAAGTTAGCAAACAATCCATATGTGAAAAATTCAATCAAGAATTAATTGTTAAAAGGATTCTTTGTATCTCATCATTAGGATTTTCACTTGGAATCAGAAATTGAAAAAGGTTTTTGTTTCAACTATAGGCTATCTCCTCCTATTCTGCAAATCACAAAAAGCTTTTTGATTCACAAAAGGAAAAGTGGTTTGAAAATGTGTTCTTACTGGGGAAAAAAACAAGCCAAAACTGCCCAAGGCAGCAAAACAACAACATCAAAATAGAAAAATGCCAAGCAAAACAGAAACAACAGCCCAAAGCTGCCAAAACAAATGCAAGCCAAGAAACATGTAACAAAAACGCAACAGCAGCCAGCAACGGCTACAAGTTAACAGCAGGGCAAAAGACAGCAGGAACATAGCAAACAAAAACAAACAGGAAACATAGCTAAAAACACATAACAACAATGCAAGCTAGAACTACCTCACATAGCCCTATATCATCATTTTCCTAAATAGTGCAAAACCTTCAAAAAATTTCAAAAAAGCCAAAGAGCTTTATGTCATAGAAAGATAAAGAGGAAAAGAGATAGGGTCAGGAAGATGTCACCCAACAATAACAGTCAAAACCAGACAAAAGTCAGCTCTGCACTTTACTACCCAAAACTCTGTCCAGCCTGCACATGAATACCACACAAAACAGGCCAAAATTTGCACCAAAATTAATAAAAACAAAACCTGCATCCTAAAACACAAAGTCAGCAAGCCAATTTTATTCAAATTCACCAAAACCTTCCCTCCAATTCCCACTCCTCAGCTGTTATAAAACAAACAGCCAAAGCATAAAACCAACATAACACATAAGGGCCAGAAAACCTCCAGGAGTAACACAGATAAAATATCACAGCATACCAACAAAATCCAACAACATACTAACAGCCAGCATAAAACCATAAACACTGCAACTATACAGTATAAAGAAATCAAGAAAATCTCAGCAACAACCTCATCACCCAAACCTGCCACACCAACCAAATCGTCGCCTTCAATTCATCATCCTCTCAAAATCAAACTTGCAAGCCTCTTCGACTCACAAAACTGTAAACAAAAAAATCCCAACACACAAAGTATAGGTTTTATGGTCATAAAAACAACATGTCGTTTTTTTATCATCTCAAACACCGAAATAGAAACATTGAGGCATAACTCAACACCGACTCGATCTCTGCACACAGACGCTCATTAAGGGCCTAAAATATACAATACCAAAAAACATCAAAAGTCAGAGGAAAATAAGAAGGAGAAATCGCAATCAAAAGAGCTAGAGGGCAGTAATCATACTTGATTTCAAATTGAGATCGCTTACGGTAACGGGTAGATTCCTTATCTTTTCAAGAGCTCTGGATCTAATATTGTGTGATACTATACCTTTATTTGCATCATTAATTGAGTCGATTTCTAATCTCATGAACTTATTAAAATTTGAGGGTTTAGGGTTATTGTGGGGTTCGGGTTTGGATCGTGAGAGAGATCGAGAGGGTTCAGTGATGGAGATAGAGAAACAGAGAGGGAGGTCGCTTGTTTGAAGGAGATCGTGAGAGAGAATGAGAGGTCGCTTGAGAAGATGAGAGAATAATAGAGTGAGATGGAGGAAAGAACCAAATGAAAATTCTGAAGAGGGACGCGTTGAAGCCTCCTTTGCTGCTAGGGTTCGTAACCCATTTGTTTTAGGGCTGGACTCGGGTCTGACCCGAACCGGTCTGTGTTTGAGCCCATAACATTATTATTTTTATTTTATTAATCTGTCTTGTATAACTTGGGCCTTGTTGGTTTCTCCTTCTTGAGTCCATTAACACAATTTATTGTTCTACCACCCATAATTTTGCTTGAACCCTTTTTTAATTAGATTAGTTTTAACTCATTATTTAGTTTCCATTATCTAATTTAAATTCCTATAACTAATTGATTAATCATGTATGTTTTTATTATTATTAGATAATTTTTCTTAAGTAGTTTAATTTCATAATTAACTTAATAATCTTTAGTGAACTTTTATATTTGTATTAGTTTAGTTTCAATTTTAGAATTAGGATTCCATTTCCTTTTAACTTCTAATTTTTTATATAAAATATATATAGTAGATTAATATTTTATTTTGATTTAATTTTCTTAACATGATAAAAATACCCAAAAATATTTAGAATTAGGTCTTAATATTGTATTTTCACCAAAAGAAATCATAAAAAATATAAAAACACAAAAATTCGATTACTTTTCTTTTTAATAACTTATTAAACTAATTTCTTTTTAGTTATTTACAATAGTTAAATTTATAGATAATTTAATTAATTTGTTGATTAATTTTCAATTTGCTTGTATTGCTTGTCTAAATCGGACTTTCGATCCGATTCATCCCCATTCATGAAACTTGTACCCCCGTCTCCCATATGGTCTTTAATAATTTAGAGCTTTATTCTTTTGCTATTTTTTCTCTGTATGTTAAAGATTTCTAATCATTCATATCTTGTCCAAAATAGAACACTTGGTCTCCTCTTGGGATCATCATCAATGAACAGGTATCCACCGACAAAATGCACACCCGCACACATTCCATAGTTTGGTCATGGGCTATTCTACTGTGACAACTATTTGATTGATTATTTTAATTGGTCGTTTAGAATACTAGTGTCACGCTAGTACCACTTTTTAGGATCATGCATATAGCCACTTTGTATGGGCTTTTATCTTATCCATTAAAGCAATTTCTATCCCCTGGTTCCACATACCAAGCATCTTCTTAAAGGGTCTCATAGTTGAGTTTGGGCATGACCATTCTCACGAGGTTAATCAAGTTTTACCATTGGTTAATCATAACCCGAATCAATCACTTTGGTCCATATACCAAGTGTTTTCATGCACAAAAGGTCTCATGGTTGAGGGTAGGAGCACCTACTCTCACGAGATTAATCAAGTATACCACTTGGTTAATCATAACTCGATTCATTCTCTTACCCCGAGCATTCCATTCACACCTCTCATAATACTATATATTTTGTTACTTGTGTCATGATTACCACACACAACCACTCTTCACAAACACCGCCTCATCTTACCTATAACATGCTCCCTTAGGATGTTAGTTTCCTCTTCTTTAGGATGCAGACTAATTAGGCCTTAGGATGAAACCCATATATGGCAAGATTAGGGCTTTTCTAGTCTCCCTCTTGACCTTTTCTTTTCCTGTAATTAAAACACACCATTCACAAATCAAAAATCCAAAAACACTTTAATCATTACTTGAATTCATTTAAAACTCACAAAACACTCAACAAATCAAAAATTCCCCCAAAGGGCATGTTATCTTCGTTCTACCACGATATCGGTCGTGCCTATTGCTAGAATGTGTGCGTTAACATCGCCCACTAAAAAACACCAACAAATTAATATTTTCTAGAGGAACTACGGTGTTCTGATTCCTTCACTAGATACGTAGGCAAAGGGTCGCGAAACCCCCACGAACGCAATAATAAAAAATTATCTCTTTCACCTTAAGCAAGCATAGTTGTAGATAAACACACCCTTAAAGACAAACAAACAAAATGGATCCCGTTGAGTACAACGGATGTGAGGGGTGCTAATACCTTCCCCTCGCATAACCGACTCCCTTACCCTTTCTCTTGGTCGCAAGACCATCTTATCCATTCCCTTGTGATTTTATCGATATTTCCCCTTCCTTCGAGATGAATAAAGTTCGGTGATGACTCTGTATTTTCTGCCGGTAGCTTCAGTCACGTATATCATTGAGAAGTTGTGGGCATCGAGATACTCCCTCGTGTCCTGGTCTAAAAACACTTCGTTCTCTCGTTTGAGGGACTATATAGTAATGTATTTGTAAATGATCTAGCTACCACTCTGAACCACAAACCACCACTCCAAACCTCATTGACTATCACCACCAATCTTCTTTTTTTTTTTTACATGCATTCATCATCGATTACCACTTTAAACCACTACTATTATGTTTCGTGACACAAAAATGAAAATAATTTTAATTTTTGAAAATTTTAAAATTCCAAATAAAAAAGTAATTTTAATTTTTAACAATTTCAAAACAAAACAAAGTATCACCTAAACAATTTCGACCTAAATATCTTTCCAAAATCCCGTGGAGTGCCCATTACCTACCTTTTCTTACCACCTCTTCATAAAATCAATTAGGACTAGAATCAATATGCATCTTAAGTTAAATCACTTCCCTTTCTTGGCTCTCAAATGCACTAATTAATTTGAATAAGACCTATTTTCATATACCTTTAGCACGTATTATAATTATTGTAGTACTATAATCGCATAATATTGGAAGTGATCATATGTTCGAACAATTTAAAAACAATGGAATATTGATCTTCCTCCTTTCCTTCTTCATGTGAAAAGAAACAAAAAGAACAAGAGTGACATAAATTTTGATTTTGGAATCATCTATTTTTCTTCGAATCTTAAACATAACAATACTATTCCTTTTCCGGAGAATACTCCTTTATCTCTTATCAATATTTTCAAACCATGTGTTGTTTGTGACTTTGTGCCATAAGTGGATTCCTTTTCTTCCCTTCATTTTTTTTTTTTATCTCTTGTCAAATAACAATAGAAGAAATTACATATATTAAATTCTAATTATATGAATACATATTTACGTGACATATACGCGCCAAAAAGGAAGGTTTTGAAACCTTGTCTTGCATGGAAAAGAATATAATCTATATTTATAATTATTTGTTATGGTTCTCTAAGTCAAAGAAAGATTTCTTAAGCAAGCAGCCAAAGCAAGAAAAAGCCAGCACATCTCCTTTACCACCTTCGGCTCCTTTTTTCCATATTATGCCAATCTTTCTGGATTCTTTATGTAAACTATTTTATTTACATTTACATCTTAGTCCTTATGAGTATTCACACTACTATGAGTATAATGAAAGATGACATAAACTTTTAAGTCATAATTTCATTTTAAGTTTCAAAGTTGTTGACTAAATTATTTGAATAAATTTTAACCCAAATTAATTGGGAGGAAAAATATGTAACATCAAAATATGACTGTGTAATTCAAATCAAACTTTGACCATAATTTATTTTATTGTCAACACTATCTAACCCTAACTACTCCAAATTAGATGAAATCTAAAATAGCCCCACAACATCAATTTATAAAATTTTCAAATGGCTAATTACTAACTAATGAATTCTTAGTGAAATCAATAGGTGCAATATGAACACTACTAAAAAAAAAATAAGAATGGCCAACTAAAATATATATTACCTTTTCTTCTTCTTCTTCGAACTTTAAGATACATTTTATTATTATTATTATTATTATTATTATTATTATTGTTATTATTATTATTATTATTATTATTATTATTATTGTTATTATTATTATTATTATTATTAATATGTAAGTATATCGCTAATTATTTTTTAATATATTTTTATTTAAATAATGGATATGAATTTGAAATATAATGGCTCTCATTAATGGTTAGTTTTGTAAAAATAATTTACACTATATTATTCTTTAAGTTTAATTAACAACAAAATTAGAGATACTTTATTTTTCAATTTTCTAATTTAATTTTTTAAATAGTAGTGTGAGAATGCTTCAATAATTCAATAGTGATGGTATATATCTCATTACTATTTGAAAACTATTCAACATTCATCATAACTTAGAAAGTTCCCCCTAAAAAATAATTAGGGTTTGCAATAGTTAATATCTATCATGGTTATTTTGGTAAATTGAGTCATAAATGCCAAGACATTTCATATAAAATTTCCATATTAGGTTAATATTGGGTCTTGGACAAATGTTCATCGAATTCAATACCTCCAATCAAATCACTTTTATTGAAGCTTCTCATCTTTCTTTTCTTCTCTCTCTCTCTCAAAAATTTGCTTTCTCTTCTCTCTCAATAAACCTATAATTTTTCCTCTTCCACCTCCTTCCTTAGCCTTGGTGCAGCTGGTTGATGGATATTGAACCCTTGTGGTCTCTTGGGGGGTGGATTTTTCTTTCAAATTGCATGGCTGAACCTAATACCTCAAAACAACTCATTTTTTTTCACTTCCTCACAGTCTTCCTCATACTTCTCCTCATCATCAATTTATCTCATCAACCAACATCAACCCTAAACCCTTCTTCAACATCTTCTACCGAATCAACCATGTCGTCATCGTCGACTTCGACAACCTTCCACCCTCACAAACCACAAAAACATGGAGCTGGAAAAGAATTTGGAGTTGATGCTCATGAAGTTCCAAGTGGACCAAACCCTATATCGAACAGGTAAGCATAGGAAACTATGAGGCATATAGTTAATATTGAAGATGAAAAGGATATGCAACGGCTTACATATTTCTATGTACTTGAATTTTTCATCTTCATCAATTAATATTTCTATTGTTCTTGGTAAGAGGTTTGTTAATCTTGATAATTATTATCATTATTATCGTATTTATTTTCTTCCTTTTTTTTTCTTTCCTTTTTTCTTTTTGGGCTGGAAATGTATAGCGAGAGACACTATTTTTCTATATGTTTGTATGTAAGGATCTCTATTTCTTTCTTATAATTATATAGATGGTGGTGAAATTGGTACTTTTGTGTTAATTATGTCTTCTTTTTTTCTTCCTTCTATTTCTTTGATTTTATTATATCCTATTTGTATAACAATGAAAAAAAAAAATTCAAATTGAAATGTTTGAGATAGGTATATAATTAAGGGAAAATTACACTCACAGTTAAAATGATATTTTTTTAATTTTAAAATATGCATTAAATTTTATTAAATTTACATATTTTATAAGATACATTTAGGAGTATATTTACTTTATCTTTAGATCTTGCTTTTCTTTTTCTTTTTCCTTGATATCTTGGATAGTAATAAAAGTTTAATTCTAATGTTTATTTAATGTGAGTGCAAGATTTGATTAAAAGAATGAGCATATATATAAATAAGAAACAAAAAGTAAATGATATAATTTGCATGGTGAAATGAATTGGGTTTGAGATAAGAATAGAATATGATGTAGAAAAACAGGTATAGAGAGAACAGAAGTGTCAGATCTCCGTGACACAAAAATAGTGAGAGGACTTGGTACCTTTTGTTTTGTATCAGCAAAATTATTTGATTTTACTTTGGACTTTTTCTTTTGTCTTCTCAAACACATTTCTCAATAAAGCTGATACCAACCATTTAGGTAGTATTGTGTGAGTGTGAGCCCATGATTTGATAATTATAACTCTATCATTTCTTATTGAGAAGTCACCATCTTTTCCAATCATATATTTCATCATTACTCCCTCCCTCTTAATTTATTTTCATCATTTTACATAAACTAAAAAATCTAGAATAGAAAAATTTTAAAAATTTTAAAAATTTAAAGAAGATTAATAAATATTATTTAGTATAATCAAATAAATAATTATTCATTAGTTGATGATATTGTAAATAAAATACCTTTTTAGTATTATTTTTATTTAATATGATTTTAAAAATGAATGGTTGGTTTGCAATTGCATTCAATATAAACAGGCTTTTTGTAAAGGCATACCTTTTGACTAAGTTGTGTCGTTTTCTAATACATAAACTTTGCCGTGGGTTCAGTGTGTTTCTGTGGCGTAATTATGGTAAAAGTTAGATAGGCAAAATCTTAAGCAGTTTTAATGGACAATCACTGATTTGACAAGCTAATTGCATGATTATGCCTTGCTTAATTATAGTTATATGACAAGAGTTGAAAATTTAATAGTCCCTCTTTTATAAGATGAATTTCAATTTTTCATAGTTGCTAAACCAACGCTAAAAGCAGTGAAAATTGAACAAGTTAAAAGATATATAGTCCTACTATATTGTTGGCTATATATGCTTTTTCAATAATAATAATAAGGATTGACTCAAATGTCTATAAATAATCTACTCTCAATATCATTCTCTTCTCTTTCTGCTTTATACCTCTTCCATCTCTCTTTAAATAGAGATAAGTGGAACTAGAATCCAAAGTCTCATGTTTTGGAGCTTATGTGTAAGATAGATACATTTTAACCATGACAAAATAAATATAAATTTTATTTAATTATGATTTAATTTGATAAATATTTTATAAGACTTTATTTAATTATAAGTTAACTTTAACAAGTTTAAAGTTACGTGCGATAGTCCATCTTACACGTTCTTAAAGACGATCCTGATAGAACCATATAGAAAATTGTGTTTTTTTTTGTTGTCTATGATTACCATCTTCGGTTGGTCGTTCTTATCCTTTATTTGTCCTCTAATTTAATTGAGAATCAGACAATCCCCATAATCTAGGTCAGTTGAATCTCTTCTAAAGTGGTGATATTTTTTTACATACTTATGAAGTCAATCAGACTTATTCAGTTGGACCTTCTTACCCTTTTTTGTCCTCTAATTTAATTGAAAATCTAACACTTCCCCTAATTTGGGTCAATAGAGCTTTTTTAAAGAATGTGGTTTTTTCTTGACGGCCTCTACAAGATAGATACTCCCTTTTAAGAAGGACATGTTCAAATGTTGCATAATTATTAATTCTACCAGCATCTCCTGTCTTTTGCATGAGAGATTGGTTGAGTCAATCTCCTATCTCAGTCACTTGTGAGTTAGTTTTGTCTATTTAGTATATGATCTTTCAGTGACTAGGTTGACAGATGATTATTTCTACTATTCATAAATTTTTGTTTGAGTTTTTCTCTCTCGCTAGATGTTACGACTAAATCTAGTGATGACTTTGCTATGATTTAGCATGTTGTTGTATGGTATATTTGGAAGGTTGTAATGACGATATCTTTAATGGTCTCTCAATAACTGTGAAAGAAATGGAGAAGACACGTATTTTTTTTGTCTGAAAAATGTTTTTTAAGTAGAATAGATGTGGACTCATGCACTTTTTCTGATTGACTTCATAAATCAATCACATTTCTAAATTAATAGCGTATCGAATATTTATCTTAATTATGAAATTTAATAATGACTGTGTTTTTTGGTTTTCTCTTAATCTCTTCTTATCTTAATTATTTTATTCTTTAAAACAAATTTTTAATTTAAAATATGAATGCTGAAAATTCAAAGAAGAAATGTCCAACTAATGCTAACCATAATTAAGACATTGGGAAGCATATCAATAATAGTGGCTCCATGGGTTCTATATTGTCAATATTGGTGGCTTAATGCACATGGAAATGTTAATGCAGCAAGAGGTTACATATAGACAATGAGATACGTCCGTGTCAAGGGTACATGTTAGGACGATAATTCCCGTTCGAAAAAATATAGATATGAAACATGCAAACAGTTAAAGACAAATAAACACACGATATTTGGTGACGTTATTATGAATTCATGGTTAAAGAATATAAACAAAGAGTGAATATAATGATTTTCTTTTAATTAGTGAGTCAAGTTACAATTATATTTATACAAGTTCATAACGGATGTAACAATCTTTTTTAGACAATTATAATTATTTTTTATAGAGAAATTACACTTATCTCGTTTAAATTCTATTAAAATAATATCGACAATCTCTTTAACATCGACAGTCTATAGACTAGACAACAACATAGTAAATTTACTTCTAGATTTAGTTCTACATTCTAAAAAGACGAAAAACTAAAATAGGAGATTTTGATCAACAAGAAGAATCACTTGTCAACCCTACTACTAAAAGATCCTATACCACACAATCAAAGCAAACTTACAAGTGAGAAAAAGATCGAAAACCGACTCAAACAAACCCTCACACAATGGACAAAATATTCTAGGCTTAAATGCAGTTTTGACCCCCCTAGTTTAAGGTTTTTGGAGTTTCGATCCCCCTAGTTTAAAAGTCAGGTTTCTAGTCCCCAAAGTTTTCAAATTTGGGATTTTTGAAGCCCCCTCCATCTGGCTGCCCAAAAAGTGACATGGCACAGGGAGAGTAATGCCACGTATTTTTTTTTTCCTTTCGAACCTTAATTTTGCCCATGAGGAGAAGAAAAAAAAAATTTTAAAAAAAAATAAAAATAAAAAAACAAAAAAATAATACGTGGCATTACTCTCCCTGTGCCATGTCACTTTTTGGGCAGCCAGATGGAGGGGGCTTCAAAAATCCCAAATTTGAAAACTTTGGGGACTAGAAACCTGGCTTTTAAACTAGGGGGATCGAAACTCCAAAAACCTTAAATTAGGGGGGTCAAAACTGTATTTAAGCCAATATTCTATTAGGATCAACTATCATCTAACTCAAGTAAATGAATCGATTTGAGTTGGTTTGCTATACTTCACCATGTCATCATCTTTATTGTACAATATGACATCCACAAGAGATGGTAATATTCAGCAAACTCAATTTTGAAAATAAAATATGAAATAAATGAAACAATAAGGACTTGGTAAAAAAACCTCAATCAATTGGTCCTTTAAAGAAATCATTAAAAGATACATAACCCCAACTCAGAATTGTTGTCTAATAAAATGAGAATTAGTTTTAGAATGATTGATTTTCTCATGAAAAATTGGATTTGCTACAATATGTATTAATCGTACTTTGACTATCATAATAAATAAAAGGAAGCCAAGCACACAGAGCTTATAAATCACACATAAAAAATATAGCAGCGATTGTAACTCAAACATTGCAGCTTCCAAGGATCAATATTCAGCCTCTTTGAAAGATCTTAATAGAGTTAACTATTTCTTAGTTTTCCATGAAATAAGAAATTTTCTAATATAAAAATAAATTATAAAAAATCATATATAGTTCATATAATCGGCCCAATCCACTTGATAAAAACCAATTAAATGATTAGAAAATTCTTTTGAAAAGAAAAAACCTCGATTTGGAGAATTTTTGAGATATTGAAGTACTATGGTAGTAGAATTAAAATGAAGATTAGTACGAGTGTTAGTGCATGAGGCACTTTAGTGAGGATACAAAGAGAGAATAATAAAAGAAATAAGAATTTATATTATTGAATTGTATAAAAATGATACAAAACTATTTATATACAATTCTAATTGAGTTTGGGTCTACACAACTTGAATTATATTTAAATATTAAATCTAATCAAATCTAATATGTTAACAAATCTAATTTAGTATTTCAACACACCCTCATAATCCAAGTTGTCATACATCCTCAAAAATAGTCAATCTGAACTATTCTTAATTTCTTTCTCAAATTCAAAAATTTGCCAATCTTCAATCATTTGGTTGAAATATCGGTCAATTGTGCTTCATTCGAGAAATGTCTTACTTCAAGTTCACCTCGATTTACCTTTTCCCTCAAGAAGTGAAACCTTGCTTGAATATGTTTACTTCTTCCATGCAGAATTAGATTC
Source organism: Vicia faba (assembly GCA_948472305.1). Classification (NCBI taxonomy): domain Eukaryota; kingdom Viridiplantae; phylum Streptophyta; class Magnoliopsida; order Fabales; family Fabaceae; genus Vicia; species Vicia faba. The sequence continues at coordinate 187,251,259 of OX451740.1, read as the reverse complement.
TTTGTCAGATTTATAGTTGACTTGTTGTCGATTTGCAATGCAGGAGGTTTCTTCACTTCGACCTTCATTTCTTCAAGTACAGATCTTATCCAAATTGCTTGACATGAAACATAGGATCCTGCTATATATTCAGCTTCACAAGATGATAATGCCACCACAGGTTGTTTCTTCGAACACATGAGACTGGGGTACCAAATACTTGAAAGAAATATCCAGTTGTGCTTCTTCGATCTTCCTTATCTCCACACCAATAAGCATCTGAAAAACAATTAACTATTACTTCTTTGTCTTCAGAATCTCGTCGAAATAGTATTCCATATTTTATAGAACCCTTCAAATATCTCAGGATTCTTCTTGCAATATTCATATGTGACACTCTTGGTTCACTCATATATCTGCTTTCTAATCCTACAACGAAACCTATATCAGGTCGACTGTTATACACATACCTCAGAGATTCCACAATTTGCTTGAACAAAGTTACACCGACTTTGTCTTTCTCTACATTCTTCTCTAATTTTACATTTGGTTCGGCAGGTGAGGATGCAGGATTCGAATAATCCATTCTGAATCTCTTGAGCATTTCTTTGACATACTTCCTTTGATGTAGCACCATACCTTTCTTCGACATTTGAAATTCCATACCTAAGAAATAAGACAATTTTCCCATATCAGACATTTCAAATTCCTTCATCATCAACTCTTTGAACTTCGACAAGTTCTTGGAATAACTCTATTTCTTTAAGGTCTTTGGCTTATTTCAGCCACAACCTCTTCGACTTTGACTGTGTTGGGAATATCATAAACTACTTCTTCTTCGACTTGGACTGAATTCTCAACAATTCCTTTGACCTCAACTTCATTAGTTTCTTCATCGATATCAGAACTCATCAATGGCTTGTTAATTGAATTGCTAGAATTCCAATCCCAAGCAAAATTTCCATTAATCACAATATCTCGACTCAACAAAATCTTCTCGTTAACTAGATTGAATAGTCTGTATGCATCAGTTTTATGACATCCTATCAGAATCATAGGTTCACTCTTCTCATCAAGCTTCCTTCTTCTTGCATCAGGAACATGCTTGTAACACATAGAGCCAAACACCTTCAAATGACTCACTAATGGTCCTTTTCCACTCCATACTTCTTCAGGAACTTTGTTCTTCAATATCTTGGTAGGAAACCAATTCAAAATATAAACTGCAGTCGAAACAGCTTCTCCCCATACAGACTTTGGCAAATTCTTTTGCTTCAGCATGCATCTCGCCATATCTAATATTGTTATTTTTCTTCTTTTCATCAATTACATTATGTTGAGGTGTATAAGGATCATTTACCCCATGATCAACACCATGTTCTGCATAGAAATCTTCAAAAATCTTGGATGTGTATTCGCCACCTCCATCTGTTCGCAGAACTTTGATCTTCTTCTCACTCTAGTTTTTGACAAGTATCTTGAATCTCTTAAAGATTTTGAATACTTTGTCCTTTTGTTTGATCACATAGATCCACAGCTTTCGACTAAACTCATCAACAAATGAAACAAAATATTTGTTTCTACCAATTGTGTGTTCTTTGAATGGACCACATCCATCTGAATTACCACTTCGAGTATGTAAGATGATCTCATTGGCATAGTCAAAATGAAATAATTTCAGGATTGCTTTCCTACTAAACAACCTTCACAAAGTTTTTCAGGCATCTCAAGACTTGGAATTCCAGTAACCATATATTGAGTAATCAGTTGATTGAGTGATAAAAACTTCAAATGTCCAAACCTCAAAGGCCATAACCAACTACCCTTGTGGTCAACAACAGTTTTCAAACATTGAACTTTAGAAGAACTGGTCATAGTCTTAAATGTCTTGTTCTTCGACCAGGAAGATTTTAAGACCAAATTATTCTTGGTGTCGAACAATTTCAAAACTCCATCTTTAATGACAACTGAAAAACCTTTTTCGACTAGTTGTCTAACACTTAGCAAGTTACACTTTATTCCAGGTACATAAAGCACATCTTTGATCATAGCTTTCCCTCCATTACTCATTTGAAAGACTATATTTCCAGTACCTTCTGCTTACAACGAACTATTATCAGCAAGTTTTACCTTGCTCTTCTTCAACTCGTCAAAATATGCCAACCACTCCTTTCCACCAGTCATGTGGTTCGAGCAGCCTGAGCCAAGAAACAAAATTTTAGATTTGACATGGTTATCTATAACTGCAGCCATAACCACCATACCACATTCAGAATCATCTAAATCTTGGCGCGCAAGGTTCGCTCTTTGGTCCTTGCTTGTCGATCCCTTGTCTTTTCTGTACCAACAATTCTTGGCTATATGATCCCACTTTTCATAGTTATAGCACTGCACACCTTTTTTTATCTTCTTTTCCATTTCGATAGTTTCCTCCTCCTCCTTTCGAGGATTCAGAAGCTCCATCTTCGACCTGATGTTTGTGAGGTTTCGACCAAGACTTCTTGCCTTGAGTCTTGTCAAACTTGTCTTTGAATTTGTTGGAACCACCATCCTTTTTCCATGACTGAGCTTGCAGAGCCTGTATCGAGTCTTGTACTCTTTTCCTTTCGAAAATCCTCATCTCATGCGCCTCCAACGGACCAACTAAATCTTCCACTTCAGTGGTTTAAAGATTGTTGGATTCTTGAATAGCTACAATAACATGATCAAAATGAGATGTCAACGTTCTCAATACGTTATCAACTATCATCATATCAGTTATGGTTTCACCACAATCCTTCATGAGATGAACGGGTTTTTGAACCTTCGACACATATTCTGCAACTTTTTTTATCTTATCCCATTGGCAACAACTCATATTGTCGATGCAAGATTTATACCTTGAGAACTTTGACTTTTTCACCTCCTTCGTAATACTTCACCAAAATATCCTACGCCTCCTTCTCTATTTCAGTATGAGAGATTCTGTCGAAATTAACAGTATCGACCATCGTTTGAATGCAATTAGCAGCCTTGCAATCTTTCTTATTGACTTCATTGTGGGCTTTTTTCTGTTCGTCGCTTGCATTTGCAGCAAACGCAGGAACGCCGTCGGTAACCACTTCTAGGGTTTCATGGAAGCCAAACAAGGATTGCATCTGTTTTTTTCCATCGGATCCAATTCTTTCCGTCAAGCATTGGAAGAGAATTCAGAATGCCCTTATCATTAGCTATCTTCGCAGTGGTTGATTCATTTTCCCTAGAAACATGATCTCTGACGTGAAATTCTTAAAAACTCGATCAAGAACAATAACCGAAAGCTCTGAATACCAATTTGTTAGTGCGCGAGGCACTTTAGTAAGGAGATGAAGATGGAATAATAAAGGAAATAAGGACTTACATTATTGAATTGTACAAATAATGATACAAATTAGCACTATTTATATACAACCCTAATTGAGTTTAAGTCTACACAACTTGGATTATATTTAAATATTAAATCTAATCAAATCTAATATAATCTAATATTTTAACAAATCTAATTTAATATTTCAACAATGAGTAGTTAAGAATTGACTTAATCAGTGAGTAATAAAGGTAACTAGATTGAGACCCGCATCAAGTGGGATATTGATGGATTTTTTAATTTATATATATATATATATATATATATATATATATATATATATATATATATATATATATATATATATATATATATATATATATATATATATATATATATATATATATATATATATATATATATATAATTTTATTTAATATAATAAGCATTGTAATTGAGACGATAAGATAAAGAGAATAAAAGAGAGATAACAATTTTAAATGAAAAAAACATGTTTAAATTTTTTATATAAATGATAAATGAGACGCTGCCATTTAAATTTTAAAATGTGAAATAAGTGGAAAAAAATTTCAATTATTTTGTTTTATATTTTGTTTTATTTTTTTTAATATTTTTAAAAATGTTGAATATTTTATTGTAGGTGGGAGAAATTCCACATTCAGATGACTCTGACTCTAAGTAACTAATCATCACAGTCAAAATTTTGAATAATTTTGTTTCATATTTTCTTTCCTTTTTTTCTCAATATTTTCAAAAATATTTAATCTTCGTCATTTTTATGAATAAGAGAAATTCTACATTTGAACGACTCAGACTCCATATAACAAATTATCATAGTCAAAATTTTCAATAATTTTGTTTTGTATTTTCTTTTCTTTTTTTATTTCAATATTTTTAAAAATGTTAAATATTCATTATTTTAAAGATGAAAAGATGAAAAGATAAACAATCATTTATTTCAATAAAGTTATCCACACCATCTTAGTAAAATTTAATGATATAATTTAATAATTTAAGAAATAAAATGCAAAACTAAAAATATATTCTTCGAAAAATAGAGAGATTTATATTAGATCTTAATTTTGATAGTGATGATTGATTATATAGAGTCTGAGTTGTTGGAATATAGAAATTTCAGTATAAATATTTTAAGGTTGATATTTTTTTTGTCTTACTATATATGTTCATCAATCAACTAAATTTTTATAAGTAGTTAATTGTATTGTTTTTTCTAAACAAAACATGTATTATATTGACTTAAATAATTTAACTATATTGAATAAATAAATAGAATTAATTTTATCTTTCAAGTATATATTAATAAATTTAACTATATCGAGTAAATAAATAGGATTAATTTTATCTTTTTATTATATATTAATAATAATGAAATAGATGAAAAGATTGAAAACATATATAAATTATTTTTAAAGTTTATAAAATTATTTTATATTAAAGTGATAATTAATTAAAATTATTAGTAATTAATTGTAAAGTTAATAGAACTTTTTTTATAGTTATTGGGGGTTGAACTCATAACCTTTAATAGAGAATAAATTTTTTTGAAAAGTAAAGATGAAATTTTAGAAGTGTCTATATTTGATGTTGCATAGTTTATTTGACGTGGTATAATTTAGATGATATGGATAAAAATTTGTGACTTTCATTTAATATATATAATAATAATATATATTTAACCAGTTGTTATTAAGTAAAATAATCTTCCAATGAATTTATTATGTAACAAAACATCAAAAGAGGACTTGAATATCATCTTGGCGTAACTTGTAGGAAGTAATCTTCCTATGAATTTATGACGTAATGTAACTTGTAGATCGGCTCAGAAACCTATATATATATATATATATATATATATATATATATATATATATATATATATATATATATATATATATATATATATATATATATATATATATATATATATATATATATATATATATATATATATATATATATATATATATAAAAGTAATATTTTTGTTGGCATGGGGAGAGTTCTTGCTTGGAATTGGCCACCTTAAAGCCAATAAAATGTGGATCCACTTCAACGAAAAATGCTTTTTACTCGGATTAAAAAAAGAGATTTTATCTCGATTTTTTAAGCGAATAATGAAAGACATCATAAAAAGTTTTAGAGTTTTACCTCGGTTTTAAAATAACTGATTCTTTTTTGGAATTCTGAAATGGTGAAAACATTTTTTCTTTGGTTTTAACTTTCAATCGATGGATATAATAATTTTTCACGTCGTTTTGAAATAAAACCGACGAGTAAAACAGATTGAGTTTATTAAATTTAATGTGGATTGCTTATTTCACTAAATCTTAACTTAACATATAACGAATCAAAATTTATTAGGAAAATAATTATATGAACAATTGTGTTATATTTGAAGAACAATTTACACTAATGAATGATTTTAAATAATCATACAACTCATTATTCATCTCATGTTATTTTATGGTTAAAATCTCAACAATATTTAAAGTTCTTTATTCAAAAATTCCTTTTCTACTAATTCATTCTTGAAAACATAAAATTTGATGCTTTGAAAATTGAACAAATATGAAAGAAAGTCAAACGAAAACTAGAACCATTAGAAATTTTAACAATAAAAAAGCATGAGATAAATGATGAATTATAGAATGCAAGAAAATCATTTATTAGTATAAGATATATTTCTAATACAACATAATTTTTCATATGATTATTTCCTTTATGAATTTAATATGTTATATGTATAAAGAGGTTCTTACAAAAAATTTGACTTTTAGTGACAGTCATAAGACGTAGGTAAATATATACTGACCGTAATTATAGCCCTAAATACCTTTTTACGTGACATATAATTTTCTTTAGTGACGGATATTTATGGTATAAATATTAGTCTATACTTACGACAATTACCTGTAGGTATAGAACTTTCTAAAAGCTTGTATTTCTAAATTCCGTAGGTATAGATGTGAATTTTTTTTGAAATTTTTTTATTCCCATATTTAATCTCCATTATATATATATATATATATATATATATATATATATATATATATATATATATATATATATATATATATATATATATATATATATATATATATATATATATATATATATATATATATATATATATATATATATATATATATATATATTTTATTTATTTATATAGAGACTCAACAAATTGTAACAAAAGTGTACACTATACATACATAGAGATAAAGAAAATTAACTCATTCTTACAAATTTAAAATTTATGAGTATTGTATCTTGTCAATCCTAGAGTACTTAAAAGAATTATGCTAATAACAAAAAAAATATATAGTTCTGTAATCATGAAATAAACATACAAGTTTCAACTAAAAGACAAAATGTATCCACTTAATATCTTAGAACTTTCATCGTCATGTCTCTTATACTAGCCATTAATCTTCACCTTCAAGAAATTAAAATAAAAAAATATGAATAATAAAACAATTTAACATGGGAAATCACTTATAAAAATATTAATAAACATTAGTGAGAGATGATTAATATCATTTTCATTATCTTCCTTAGTAACATGTCACTACGCCAAATAAGCTATTTAATAGCGCTTTTTTTTGTTTTTGATAGCGCTTAAAAGTGCTATTAACCGCGCCACTATTGTAAATATTTCTTATTTAATAGCACTTTAAAAGCGCTATTAAAGTACCAATTTATAATAGCGTTTTAATTAAAGTGCTATCAAAGTCAGTATTTTGCATGTTTTTTGTTTGTTTTTTTATAGCACTTTAAACAAAAAGCGCTAATATATAACATATGTTTGATAGCGCTTTCAAATAAAGTGCTAATAAATGGTACATATTTGGTACAATATTTTTAATAAGTACAGTACAATATTTTTTCTTACACAATCATTTTTTTTGGTGTAAATATAAAATAACTATATTCAATTCAACACAAATAACGCTTTAAGTTACTCATTGCATATATATTATGATCCATCAAATACCAAATAACATTTTAAATTACCAAATCCTATTGTTTCCAAATATCATAACATATAGAATATTAAGAGGGCGTTTGCATAGCCAAATTTGTAGATGCCCATCTATGAGTACTTCAATCCAAATCCAAAAACATACAATCAAATTCTCTAAACAAAACACCAAAAAAATAAGAAAGGATAACAAAACAATCCCATGTAGTAACCACCTTCATGATCCAAAAGCGTTGAACTCATAGATACAATCACTAATTAGGCAAAATAATTGCTTCTTGTTTTCCTGTATCATAGAAGGAATATTGATTATGTATTGTACAATAAAAACTAATTCAACATATAAAGAATAATCAAACATTTAATATGGGTCTAACAAGAAGCGCATAAAATAAGGAATGATTATTATAAACTAATAACAATAAATCGATATAACTAATGCAATAATTGAACTAATTAAGTCTAACAAGAACATGACTTGTAAATATATAGACCACAATTTCCATTATTAGATGCATATAAACACTAAACAGAATATAATTCAAATTCTCAAAATATACATAAACACTTAATTGTGTGTAACTTTCTTTTCATGATCCAGAACTAGATATCAAACACCTTACAATTGTTACTACGAATATTTGCTTTTGAACAAAGGAAGAAGAAAGAAGAAGTGTATATTGAAATATGCCAAAAGCTGTAAAAAAACACATTTCAAAAGAAAGACAACATGAGAGATAGAGAATGTATAAACAAAAAGAAGGGAAATAATGATAGTAATATTGTTAATACCTATGCCAAAACCAGTAATTTTCGCTGGTTTCAAGTGTCCGGCTTAATATTTCCAGTGACAGTGCAGAAAAACCAGCTAATGCAAAAGGCCAGTGATACCGTCTTAGAAGTGTTCCAATAAGATTACATATCCATCGCTTTATCACCTGTAAACTGCAGATAAGGTTCATCACGAATAAGTTATATTCAGTGGAATTTAAACAAATCGCTTTTGTTTCCTGTTACGCTATGTAGTACAAAATATTGTCTAATAGTGGCTATAGCGCCGTCTAATAGTGCTATAGCAGCGCTATAGCCACTATAGCATAGCAGAATTTGAGTTAACCGCTATCAATACAGTGCCATTGATTGCTATTATGTTGCATGTAAACCAATATAATGTCGTACTAGAAACAAACTTACATCTGAGAGAAATCAAGTGAGAATCTAACTGAAAATGAAAGGGACCTATACTTTGTTGACAGCTCTATAACCCATCCAATAAGGAGACCAAGAGCACCAATCACCATCACAAGAACAACATTGGAAGACCTACATATTTCAAAATCAAATATGAAAAAGACTATTAACATTTTTATGGTGTTTGTGTATATGCGTGCGTCTGTGTGAATATTCGGTCTATTAGTTCATTTACCTGGTTGCATTTGTTACAGCCATTAGAGCAGTAAGGATAGCAACAGCTGTGTGGATTGCCCTCTTCAATACTTCATCAATGGTAGCTAGATAAAGAAAAGTGCTAATCACAGCCATGAAAGAGAGCCAGAAGTCCATGAACTGTAAGACGTTAAAGTTTAATGCACACCAAGCACCTACATCACAAGCATGATATAGTCCACTAGCAATTCCACTAGATGTGAACAAAACCCATTCTGCTAATGCCTGCATAATAAACGATGTTATGAAATTAGAACACCACCATAAAAAGGTAAACTATGGGTTGCATACAAACGTTTATCTAATGAGATGATAAGAGTTACCAAACAAGTAGAGAGAAAACCACCTTCTGCCGAAGGGCCCAATAGGCAGGAAGTATGGCCGCAGCATTTGATACAATGAGAAAAAATGATTGTCGTATATGCCCTGCACAAAATTTCAGAAACTGGATTAGGGAATAAAAATATATATGATCTGTCTTGCATGCCATTTTGTTACTACTCTACACATCAAGAATATAATGAGTTTTCACGTGATTTCATGAACTGGATTTAGAGAATTGTGTTTCATTTCAAGAACCCTGAAATTCCTCACTTGATTCCTCTCTAGTTGAACCATTTTCTGTAAATTGAAAGAGGGTTTTTCTATTCTTATGATCATTGCAATCAAAACCCTCAATAGTTACACGATTTCATTGAGAAAACTTGGAGAGTTGTGTTTCAATTTGACAAGTCTTTTGAAAGTAAGGTTAGGTCTAAAGGTGTAAACATTTACAAGCACAAAGGTTCTAACTTGACAAAAAAAACTGAAGTTAAAAAAGAAATAAAGATAAAGGACCAATAGATGAGTTTGCCTGATAAATAAGTTACACAACAAGATTAATAAAATCGATGCTTTATATAAGTAAATTTGAATACTGCAATGCAATAAAATCACTAACTTCATCAATCTGAAAAATGAACAAGCACCTTGATGTGATACAATTTCAATGCTACAGTCGATGCCTCCATGGTTTCGATCACAAGAGCAGAAGCTGAAGACAACAAAGTAAACGTTTAAAATGATGAATTCCTTAACACATTCGGGAAAAAAATAAAAAACATGCAATAATCTGATCTCCAAAAAAGAAGATTAATACAATTAGGAACAAGCAAAGGGTTTAAAATAGACCTGTATGATGTCAAGCCACTTGCATCAAAAGAAAATTTACAGTCCCCGTGAGAGGAACAACGTTTCGGGCATCGTTCAAGCGAAAGAGACATGACAGTTGGCCCTTTTGAAGGATCGTGGCTGGTATTAAGATATCTAAGACCAAAACCCCAAGTTCCTTCTCTAGCATACATAATATAGAAATTGATCTTGTCATCACTCGAATCATATAGCATGAAAAACATAGATGTGTCGCTTTTTATTGACTTGTTAACATAATGATAGTCTCGGTTAATAAGAGATGGTAGTCCACCAAATCTAATGTAAACTTCATAATTGATCTTCACGTCTGAGGATAGTTGTACATGAATATTTCCTCCGGCTGCACCACGAGGAATGTCCAAAAGTAAATAAGTCCAAATGTTACCAGGTTCGCCATTGTATGATGAGTAACTCAAAAGTGGTTCAAGAGGGAAATTGGCAGAAGTATAAGATGCTCCAACGCTAACCGGTAAATAATATGATTCAAAGGGAGTTGGACCTCTCCGTACAAATGTCTGCAGAAAACCATTCTCGTATTGTCAATAACTGATTCCAGCATAAATAAATACCTTATAGCATCAAGACATCGCATGATTCTACCCTAGGATGTTCTTGAATCACTTCAAATCAAGAAATAATAATAGAGACGATTTTTGCATAACCAAACTTAAACAACTTTTCCGATAACTTTCTAAGTGGTTAACACAGTTCAAATAGGTGGTTAATTACGTTCAGCAGATGGTTAATGGATATACTAGTTTTTTAAACTCATTAACCATCAACGTAACTTTATTAACCACGAATTTGGACGTGGTTAACCATTTGGACTTGGTACATTAACTTGATTCTACCCATTCTTCTTGTAACCTCAAATGTTGTATTGTAGTACAGGGATTAGCCTAACCTTAATTGTGGTCCAAGGATTAGCATAACCATTCTACCGATACTCAGAAATTTTAGAGCCGATTAGCATAAACTTAATTGTTATTATAAAGAAAGTTCTTTAGGTGACAACACAAAAAGGAAATTTTGGCAGAAAATATCTTGCAAAGAATACTACCTGAAGCGTGTAAATATCCATTGTACAATTTGGACCAGCCTTCCCAAGTGGGCATTGAAGCACATGAGATTCCACTGAATAGCAAACCCTTACATTGCTATCTTGTATCTTTATAGGATCGATCGGTACAATAGTAATGTACTAACGACCGATTAATGGAGAATGAATAACCAGCGGCACTTTACTTAAATCACTGGAGTAATCGAACGAAGCAACTGAAGGCATTGAACCATGGCGAACAAAGCACATTAAACTGATATCATTTGCACCAGATGTTTTGTTTGAAGGCGTGACATTGAATTTGACATCACTTGCCATAATAGTAAATTCGTCTGCCACATTTATTATATCAAAGGAGAAAATGTATGATACGCTTTCATCAGCACAAAAAGTTTTCAAACTACTTTTGCAGGTCATCAAATTTTCCAGCATTGTCTCGTTCACCGTTGTAGCTTTCAAAGTACTATTGACATTAGATGTTGTGCATGAAAATGGATAAACGGGACTGTTACAGAAATCTCCCATCATCATTGAATTTGTACATGCTTCCACAGTTATATTGGCAGCAAAGGAGTATGCTGGACCTCGGACAATCTTCAGAAGTGAAAATATTATTACTCTTAGGGTAATTTTCAGAATTATTTTGGGTAAAATATAATATTTGCATAATAAACCTTACCATCTTCGACTGTGTTCTTGTAGGTCCAATGCCATTGAAAAGACCAATGAACCAAACACCTGGAGATATCTGAACAACAATTTGTTATGGTTTCCATCTTAGGAATTACATAAGAGCAAAAGAAAAATCACTCGCAACTAAACATTCCCAAAGCAACATATATGCTAGTTATATAAAATCGATCGTGTATTGTGACCTAACATCTCAAGCTTTTTGGAGGGCTTGTCCTTGACATATCACATACCGGAAGCTTTTCGGATCATGTATTAAATAAAATATAATGCTTCAAGTAAAAAAAAAAAGCGTAAAACAATACCTGATTAGTAAAACGATTAATCCAGGTTTTCGGTTAATTAGTAAAACGATTTCATAATAGCTTGTATGTACAATCCAGGTTTATATAGATATCAACCTAAGAAAAGCTACCTAGCTCATTAAACATAACATAATCATAACTACGGTAACTGAACTGATAAAATGTACTGGGTCAGCATACTCTGTTATGTAGAAGAGGAGTGGACATCCCAGCTTTGCTAGAGACATTCAACTACTGCAAAAAAAGTAAGCTAGAGACATCCAGCTACCATACAAGTGCAAAAGCTCCCCTGGTTGCATAGGGATTTTATCAGCAACTCAATCTCAGACTTTATCCGTCTCGGGTAACTCTAACTTTGGCACTCATCAGTAGATGGACCATTTAGTATATTGATGTTAATAATGACTTTCCCAATGGGGAACCCTCGTGAAGAGGTTTACATAATGTAACTTCCCAAGTCTGAAGCACCCAATAAATTACTGGTTTGCAGACTTAACAAGGCTCTCTATGGCCTTACACAGACACCTAATGTTGAGTATGAACGGATCATATCTACCTTGTGACAGTTTGAGTTCAATTCTATCATTGTGATGTGATCCCTATTTATTCATTTTCTTTAAGGCAACCACTTGCCTCTCTGTTTTTATCTACATGGATTACACTATTATTATAGTTTCCCCTTGTTAATGATTTGATCAACAAGTTTAGTTAATAATTTGTACTTAAACACCTAGGATCTTTTTATCACTTTTTGGGAGTTGATGTCAAAGTTCAAACAGCTTCGTCATGGTGCTTTTCTACTTACTCAATCAGAATACACAAGGGATCTGCTAAACAGGGCAAAGATGGCAAAAGTCAAAGACATATCTTTTCCTTCAGTCGGTAAGTGCAAGCTAAGTATGGTACTAAACATGCCTTCGAACCTCAAGGACATTTCTTTTCCTACAGTCCATAATTGCAAGATTTATTGTGGAGGCCGTTCATCAATAGTAATTGACACTCAATTATGCAGGTTTTATTGAGGAGGCTGTTCAGTATGCTACTTTGACAAGACCATAGTAATTGACATCAACTATTTCTTTCAGAAAAGATATTTTTAGCACGCATGAATTTCAAACTTAACTGCTATCTAACAATAAATATTGCTGGAAGTGAAACTTAACTTGTTTGACATCTTTTCCACCTATACTGATTCCTGCTTCCACAATGAAAGGGTGGCCTTCAAAAACTTGAGCACTGTGTAGTAGTCACAGGAAAATAACTTTTAAGCATACTGAATTATCTATTACCAGAAAAGCCAAGCAGGTAGCTAACATTAAAAACATCTCTAATGGGCCTCTACTATAGGGCATCCATAAACCCTTCAGAACTTTTATAACACGGTCAGAAAGATCAGATAGAATTATAGACAGTAAGCTAAATGCCTGTGACGGTCCACAGCGAGAAGGATTAAAAAGAATGGTTACAAGAAGCAATAACTTGAGGTAAGAGTAAGAACTAGCAAAACTTTGATATTGAATCACAACCTGCCAGAATATGTTGCAACCATGTCTGGGTGAAGTTCTTTTATAATTCCTAATCGAAGATTGTATTCGCCAGCAGGGCTAAGACACTGATAATAGACAGTAAGGACATAAGCAATGACGTGAGTAACATAATGAAAAAGTTAATTATGGAACAATGTGTGATGAATGTAAAGAAAAGGGTTTATAATAGACTTCATAACTTACATGACCACTGGGATCATCAAATTTGGCTTGACGAAACAACTGATGAATGCGTACTAGTTGCTGTGATGTTAGAGACTTAATTGATGAAAAGGACAAGCCATAATAGGTCCTGCAAGATATTCTTACTTTTGCGGTATTAAATACGGAAGTTTTGCAATCGGGAAGGATGCTTATGGACCATGGAGGCAAGTCATAGTGCTTATTATTGAAAACTACGGTAGCAGCAGATTGTACATGATAGTTTGCGAGAAAAGCTGCACATCCTGCAGTTCCTGCAGAGAATACATGAGCCTGGAAAATCACCAAGCACATAGAGAGAATAGCGTGATTGTCACCACAAGATTAGTTTATCATAAACCAGCACATAACTAGAAGAGGGGTTAGTTTCTTCATATATGTGACAATTTACCTGCTGGTATGTTCCTAACGATGTAACAGTAGGGACCGAAGAAACCAAAGCATGCTCGCATCGCTTGATCACTTTATGAAGATCCTTCAAATGGCTATATTTCGGTTGCCTAATCAAACCTAAATCATTCATGTATGCAAGATAAGGAAGTGCTGAAATATTCCAATTATGATACATTACTTCATAATCCATTCAAATGATTGGTGAATCATGTAGAACAACAAAATAATCAAAGAATCTGGTCATAACAAACAAGCATAATTTTCTTACCATATTCATCGATTGGAGCATCGTAATCATAGCTTGTAGTAATGAACGGACCCCCAGCGGAACGTCCGAAATTAGTTCCTCCATGATACTATCAATAATCAATAATCACAAAAGTGAAAATTTGACTTCAAAGCAAGGCACCACATGTTTTGTTGCAACAAATAATAAGAACAGAACCTTATCGAAATAGGTAAAGTTATTTTTTGAAATATGATAAATAATTCATAGGTGACCAACCATGTAGTAATTCACATATGATCCGCCCTTCTGAATGAAACGAGCAACTGCAAATGCCAGATCTTGAACTGGTCGCTGGTGAATTGGGCCACCAAATTCGGTAAACCTTACGATTACAGGATCGGAAAGAAAGAGATCAGCAGAATAAGAGGGTGAAAAGTAGACAAATGTATCTAACATCTATAGTCATAGAACAATGTATATCTTACCAGCCACTCCAAGACTCGGTCCACATGCTAGGCTTATATGGTTTATTTGGAGAGAAATCGTCACAGTAAAAGCCATTACACGAATTAATCTGTAGCGGAGAATCGGGTGGATCATATTCAACACTCGATAAGTCTATAATGAATGGTGAACCTAAAGATAGAGCTTGTGAGGGCTCACCACAGGATCTGGGGCATCAATTTCTTTGCACATCACCCAAGGGACTCCTGTTCCCAATCCAACAGCCATATATGCAGCCCAGTTTAGGTATGCATGACCAGCAGCTCCCATCGCCTTGCTCTCTGGTCCGTATTCGTTCTCAATCTAGAAAGAAATGACTTTTTGACATCAAAATTCTGATATCGAATGCATTTTCTTCAAAATATCCACACATTCAACAAGAACATCATACCTGAGAAAGAATGATTGGACCACCCTGAGACTGAAACAAGTTTTCACTCTTCATCATTTGAACAATCTTCTGAGTAAAACCTTGCATTGCAGCCTAAAACCGGAAAAAAAATTTATATCAACCAAATCATTCAAGACTCGAGTTAACACGGATAAACCAAACCAGGTCATGAAATGAAATCAAAGAAAGCTCAACCTTGAAAGGCTCATTATCGGTTCTGAAGCTTATACCCGGAACATACTTCAACCAAACAGGAATTCCCCTATACCATCAAAGAACAAAAACGTTATTGCAATTATAATCTTACATAAAAAAAAAAAAGAAATTAAAATGGAATTAGCAACATGCATGTACCCAAAGTTCCACTCGGCGCAAACATAAGGTCCAATGCGAAGATTAACATAGAGCCCCACTTTTTGCACTGTCTTAATGAACCTAACTAGATCATATCTTCCTTCAAAATTGTACTGCAATACAACCCATTGAGCAGAGTGAAACTGAAACGAGATTGTTAATAACGAAGAAAAGCGAAAATTCACCCGTCGACTTCGAGGAGAACTGCGAGATCTTGAGACGGGATGCCGCTGTCGTCGGTGGATGAAGCGGCGATGACGGCGGTGGTGTGGCCGGGAAAATCGAAAGGGGAAAATTGATGGGAAATCCAATTTTCTGAAAATGTGTTTTGTTTTTTTTTTTTATCAATTAATTAATTAATTCATTATTATATATAACATAGCGCTTTTTAATAAATGCTATTATATAGGTAGTCAAATAATAGCGTTTTATACAAAATGCTATCTTAAAGAAGTTTAATAATAGCGTTCTGGTACAAAGTGCTATCAAAATTACATAGTCTGTATTATATAATAGCGCCCGATTAAAAAGTGCTATTATAAATGTGTTTTTTCCATTTTAATAGCATTTTTTTTAAAAGTGCTATTAAATTAGGTGATACAAAAAATCATTTTTGGCGTAGTGTGTCTAGCAACCTGTATTATGTCATTCACATCTTATCCACAAAATTTATTTTAAATTAAGATAATGACATTTGCCAACAATATTTCCATATGCTTAACTCTATCACCTAACTTTTCATTTTCAGACACATAAACCTTTAATTTTTTAAATTTAGAAAACTTACCCATACATTACACACGTCTCTTCTTTGCAACTCCTTGTACTTAGAAAATATGTCATCCTTCCAAGACATAGAACCTTACATATTTTGAGTTTATTGAGACGGACAAGCCTCATTACTATATTACTATATTTGTTTAGTTTTTCCTGAAACTAAAAATATTGTGTCATATTGATTACTACTCAATGGACATGCAATATTATTGTATGTTTAGATGACGGAAATTATACCAAAATTATATATTGAGATATCCAATAAAAACAGGGACACACTGTTTACCGTGGTTTTTAGTAAACAATCGCTGATCCTCCAAAAAGGAAAGTCTTTTTGGTTACTCGCGGGATCGATCAGATTGATCCACTACGCCAAAAATGATTTTTTGTATCACCTAATTTAATAGCACTTTTAAAAAAAATGCTATTAAAATGGAAAAAACACATTTATAATAGCACTTTTTAATCGGGCGCTATTATATAATACAGACTATGTAATTTTGATAGCACTTTGTACCAGAACGCTATTATTAAACTTCTTTAAGATAGCATTTTGTATAAAACGCTATTATTTGACTACCTATATAATAGCATTTATTAAAAAGCGCTATGTTATATATAATAATGAATTAATTAATTAATTGATAAAAAAAAAAAAACAAAACACATTTTCAGAAAATTGGATTTCCCATCAATTTTCCCCTTTCGATTTTCCCGGCCACACCACCGCCGTCATCGCCGCTTCATCCACCGACGACAGCGGCATCCCGTCTCAAGATCTCGCAGTTCTCCTCGAAGTCGACGGGTGAATTTTCGCTTTTCTTCGTTATTAACAATCTCGTTTCAGTTTCACTCTGCTCAATGGGTTGTATTGCAGTACAATTTTGAAGGAAGATATGATCTAGTTAGGTTCATTAAGACAGTGCAAAAAGTGGGGCTCTATGTTAATCTTCGCATTGGACCTTATGTTTGCGCCGAGTGGAACTTTGGGTACATGCATGTTGCTAATTCCATTTTAATTTCTTTTTTTTTTTTATGTAAGATTATAATTGCAATAACGTTTTTGTTCTTTGATGGTATAGGGGAATTCCTGTTTGGTTGAAGTATGTTCCGGGTATAAGCTTCAGAACCGATAATGAGCCTTTCAAGGTTGAGCTTTCTTTGATTTCATTTCATGACCTGGTTTGGTTTATCCGTGTTAACTCGAGTCTTGAATGATTTGGTTGATATAAATTTTTTTTCCGGTTTTAGGCTGCAATGCAAGGTTTTACTCAGAAGATTGTTCAAATGATGAAGAGTGAAAACTTGTTTCAGTCTCAGGGTGGTCCAATCATTCTTTCTCAGGTATGATGTTCTTGTTGAATGTGTGGATATTTTGAAGAAAATGCATTCGATATCAGAATTTTGATGTCAAAAAGTCATTTCTTTCTAGATTGAGAACGAATACGGACCAGAGAGCAAGGCGATGGGAGCTGCTGGTCATGCATACCTAAACTGGGCTGCATATATGGCTGTTGGATTGGGAACAGGAGTCCCTTGGGTGATGTGCAAAGAAATTGATGCCCCAGATCCTGTGGTGAGCCCTCACAAGCTCTATCTTTAGGTTCACCATTCATTATAGACTTATCGAGTGTTGAATATGATCCACCCGATTCTCCGCTACAGATTAATTCGTGTAATGGCTTTTACTGTGACGATTTCTCTCCAAATAAACCATATAAGCCTAGCATGTGGACCGAGTCTTGGAGTGGCTGGTAAGATATACATTGTTCTATGACTATAGATGTTAGATACATTTGTCTACTTTTCACCCTCTTATTCTGCTGATCTCTTTCTTTCCGATCCTGTAATCGTAAGGTTTACCGAATTTGGTGGCCCAATTCACCAGCGACCAGTTCAAGATCTGGCATTTGCAGTTGCTCGTTTCATTCAGAAGGGCGGATCATATGTGAATTACTACATGGTTGGTCACCTATGAATTATTTATCATATTTCAAAAAATAACTTTACCTATTTCGATAAGGTTCTGTTCTTATTATTTGTTGCAACAAAACATGTGGTGCCTTGCTTTGAAGTCAAATTTTCACTTTTGTGATTATTGATTATTGATAGTATCATGGAGGAACTAATTTCGGACGTTCCGCTGGGGGTCCGTTCATTACTACAAGCTATGATTACGATGCTCCAATCGATGAATATGGTAAGAAAATTATGCTTGTTTGTTATGACCAGATTCTTTGATTATTTTGTTGTTCTACATGATTCACCAATCATTTGAATGGATTATGAAGTAATGTATCATAATTGGAATATTTCAGCACTTCCTTATCTTGCATACATGAATGATTTAGGTTTGATTAGGCAACCGAAATATAGCCATTTGAAGGATCTTCATAAAGTGATCAAGCGATGCGAGCATGCTTTGGTTTCTTCGGTCCCTACTGTTACATCGTTAGGAACATACCAGCAGGTAAATTGTCACATATATGAAGAAACTAACCCCTCTTCTAGTTATGTGCTGGTTTATGATAAACTAATCTTGTGGTGACAATCACGCTATTCTCTCTATGTGCTTGGTGATTTTCCAGGCTCATGTATTCTCTGCAGGAACTGCAGGATGTGCAGCTTTTCTCGCAAACTATCATGTACAATCTGCTGCTACCGTAGTTTTCAATAATAAGCACTATGACTTGCCTCCATGGTCCATAAGCATCCTTCCCGATTGCAAAACTTCCGTATTTAATACCGCAAAAGTAAGAATATCTTGCAGGACCTATTATGGCTTGTCCTTTTCATCAATCAAGTCTCTAACATCACAGCAACTAGTACGCATTCATCAGTTGTTTCGTCAAGCCAAATTTGATGATCCCAGTGGTCATGTAAGTTATGAAGTCTATTATAAACCCTTTTCTTTACATTCATCACACATTGTTCCATAATTAACTTTTTCATTATGTTACTCACGTCATTGCTTATGTCCTTACTGTCTATTATCAGTGTCTTAGCCCTGCTGGCGAATACAATCTTCGATTAGGAATTATAAAAGAACTTCACCCAGACATGGTTGCAACATATTCTGGCAGGTTGTGATTCAATATCAAAGTTTTGCTAGTTCTTACTCTTACCTCAAGTTATTGCTTCTTGTAACCATTCTTTTTAATCCTTCTCGCTGTGGACCGTCACATGCATTTAGCTTACTGTCTATAATTCTATCTGATCTTTCTGACCGTGTTATAAAAGTTCTGAAGGGTTTATGGATGCCCTATAGTAGAGGCCCATTAGAGATGTTTTTAATGTTAGCTACCTGCTTGGCTTTTCTGGTAATAGATAATTCAGTATGCTTAAAAGTTATTTTCCTGTGACTACTACACAGTGCTCAAGTTTTTGAAGGCCACCCTTTCATTGTGGAAGCAGGAATCAGTATAGGTGGAAAAGATGTCAAACAAGTTAAGTTTCACTTCCAGCAATATTTATTGTTAGATAGCAGTTAAGTTTGAAATTCATGCGTGCTAAAAATATCTTTTCTGAAAGAAATAGTTGATGTCAATTACTATGGTCTTGTCAAAGTAGCATACTGAACAGCCTCCTCAATAAAACCTGCATAATTGAGTGTCAATTACTATTGATGAACGGCCTCCACAATAAATCTTGCAATTATGGACTGTAGGAAAAGAAATGTCCTTGAGGTTCGAAGGCATGTTTAGTACCATACTTAGCTTGCACTTACCGACTGAAGGAAAAGATATGTCTTTGACTTTTGCCATCTTTGCCCTGTTTAGCAGATCCCTTGTGTATTCTGATTGAGTAAGTAGAAAAGCACCATGACGAAGCTGTTTGAACTTTGACATCAACTCCCAAAAAGTGATAAAAAGATCCTAGGTGTTTAAGTACAAATTATTAACTAAACTTGTTGATCAAATCATTAACAAGGGGAAACTATAATAATAGTGTAATCCATGTAGATAAAAACAGAGAGGCAAGTGGTTGCCTTAAAGAAAATGAATAAATAGGGATCACATCACAATGATAGAATTGAACTCAAACTGTCACAAGGTAGATATGATCCGTTCATACTCAACATTAGGTGTCTGTGTAAGGCCATAGAGAGCCTTGTTAAGTCTGCAAACCAGTAATTTATTGGGTGCTTCAGACTTGGGAAGTTACATTATGTAAACCTCTTCACGAGGGTTCCCCATTGGGAAAGTCATTATTAACATCAATATACTAAATGGTCCATCTACTGATGAGTGCCAAAGTTAGAGTTACCCGAGACGGATAAAGTCTGAGATTGAGTTGCTGATAAAATCCCTATGCAACCAGGGGAGCTTTTGCACTTGTATGGTAGCTGGATGTCTCTAGCTTACTTTTTTTGCAGTAGTTGAATGTCTCTAGCAAAGCTGGGATGTCCACTCCTCTTCTACATAACAGAGTATGCTGACCCAGTACATTTTATCAGTTCAGTTACCGTAGTTATGATTATGTTATGTTTAATGAGCTAGGTAGCTTTTCTTAGGTTGATATCTATATAAACCTGGATTGTACATACAAGCTATTATGAAATCGTTTTACTAATTAACCGAAAACCTGGATTAATCGTTTTACTAATCAGGTATTGTTTTACGCTTTTTTTTTTTACTTGAAGCATTATATTTTATTTAATACATGATCCGAAAAGCTTCCGGTATGTGATATGTCAAGGACAAGCCCTCCAAAAAGCTTGAGATGTTAGGTCACAATACACGATCGATTTTATATAACTAGCATATATGTTGCTTTGGGAATGTTTAGTTGCGAGTGATTTTTCTTTTGCTCTTATGTAATTCCTAAGATGGAAACCATAACAAATTGTTGTTCAGATATCTCCAGGTGTTTGGTTCATTGGTCTTTTCAATGGCATTGGACCTACAAGAACACAGTCGAAGATGGTAAGGTTTATTATGCAAATATTATATTTTACCCAAAATAATTCTGAAAATTACCCTAAGAGTAATAATATTTTCACTTCTGAAGATTGTCCGAGGTCCAGCATACTCCTTTGCTGCCAATATAACTGTGGAAGCATGTACAAATTCAATGATGATGGGAGATTTCTGTAACAGTCCCGTTTATCCATTTTCATGCACAACATCTAATGTCAATAGTACTTTGAAAGCTACAACGGTGAACGAGACAATGCTGGAAAATTTGATGACCTGCAAAAGTAGTTTGAAAACTTTTTGTGCTGATGAAAGCGTATCATACATTTTCTCCTTTGATATAATAAATGTGGCAGACGAATTTACTATTATGGCAAGTGATGTCAAATTCAATGTCACGCCTTCAAACAAAACATCTGGTGCAAATGATATCAGTTTAATGTGCTTTGTTCGCCATGGTTCAATGCCTTCAGTTGCTTCGTTCGATTACTCCAGTGATTTAAGTAAAGTGCCGCTGGTTATTCATTCTCCATTAATCGGTCGTTAGTACATTACTATTGTACCGATCGATCCTATAAAGATACAAGATAGCAATGTAAGGGTTTGCTATTCAGTGGAATCTCATGTGCTTCAATGCCCACTTGGGAAGGCTGGTCCAAATTGTACAATGGATATTTACACGCTTCAGGTAGTATTCTTTGCAAGATATTTTCTGCCAAAATTTCCTTTTTGTGTTGTCACCTAAAGAACTTTCTTTATAATAACAATTAAGTTTATGCTAATCGGCTCTAAAATTTCTGAGTATCGGTAGAATGGTTATGCTAATCCTTGGACCACAATTAAGGTTAGGCTAATCCCTGTACTACAATACAACATTTGAGGTTACAAGAAGAATGGGTAGAATCAAGTTAATGTACCAAGTCCAAATGGTTAACCACGTCCAAATTCGTGGTTAATAAAGTTACGTTGATGGTTAATGAGTTTAAAAAACTAGTATATCCATTAACCATCTGCTGAACGTAATTAACCACCTATTTGAACTGTGTTAACCACTTAGAAAGTTATCGGAAAAGTTGTTTAAGTTTGGTTATGCAAAAATCGTCTCTATTATTATTTCTTGATTTGAAGTGATTCAAGAACATCCTAGGGTAGAATCATGCGATGTCTTGATGCTATAAGGTATTTATTTATGCTGGAATCAGTTATTGACAATACGAGAATGGTTTTCTGCAGACATTTGTACGGAGAGGTCCAACTCCCTTTGAATCATATTATTTACCGGTTAGCGTTGGAGCATCTTATACTTCTGCCAATTTCCCTCTTGAACCACTTTTGAGTTACTCATCATACAATGGCGAACCTGGTAACATTTGGACTTATTTACTTTTGGACATTCCTCGTGGTGCAGCCGGAGGAAATATTCATGTACAACTATCCTCAGACGTGAAGATCAATTATGAAGTTTACATTAGATTTGGTGGACTACCATCTCTTATTAACCGAGACTATCATTATGTTAACAAGTCAATAAAAAGCGACACATCTATGTTTTTCATGCTATATGATTCGAGTGATGACAAGATCAATTTCTATATTATGTATGCTAGAGAAGGAACTTGGGGTTTTGGTCTTAGATATCTTAATACCAGCCACGATCCTTCAAAAGGGCCAACTGTCATGTCTCTTTCGCTTGAACGATGCCCGAAACGTTGTTCCTCTCACGGGGACTGTAAATTTTCTTTTGATGCAAGTGGCTTGACATCATACAGGTCTATTTTAAACCCTTTGCTTGTTCCTAATTGTATTAATCTTCTTTTTTGGAGATCAGATTATTGCATGTTTTTTATTTTTTTCCCGAATGTGTTAAGGAATTCATCATTTTAAACGTTTACTTTGTTGTCTTCAGCTTCTGCTCTTGTGATCGAAACCATGGAGGCATCGACTGTAGCATTGAAATTGTATCACATCAAGGTGCTTGTTCATTTTTCAGATTGATGAAGTTAGTGATTTTATTGCATTGCAGTATTCAAATTTACTTATATAAAGCATCGATTTTATTAATCTTGTTGTGTAACTTATTTATCAGGCAAACTCATCTATTGGTCCTTTATCTTTATTTCTTTTTTAACTTCAGTTTTTTTTGTCAAGTTAGAACCTTTGTGCTTGTAAATGTTTACACCTTTAGACCTAACCTTACTTTCAAAAGACTTGTCAAATTGAAACACAACTCTCCAAGTTTTCTCAATGAAATCGTGTAACTATTGAGGGTTTTGATTGCAATGATCATAAGAATAGAAAAACCCTCTTTCAATTTACAGAAAATGGTTCAACTAGAGAGGAATCAAGTGAGGAATTTCAGGGTTCTTGAAATGAAACACAATTCTCTAAATCCAGTTCATGAAATCACGTGAAAACTCATTATATTCTTGATGTGTAGAGTAGTAACAAAATGGCATGCAAGACAGATCATATATATTTTTATTCCCTAATCCAGTTTCTGAAATTTTGTGCAGGGCATATACGACAATCATTTTTTCTCATTGTATCAAATGCTGCGGCCATACTTCCTGCCTATTGGGCCCTTCGGCAGAAGGTGGTTTTCTCTCTACTTGTTTGGTAACTCTTATCATCTCATTAGATAAACGTTTGTATGCAACCCATAGTTTACCTTTTTATGGTGGTGTTCTAATTTCATAACATCGTTTATTATGCAGGCATTAGCAGAATGGGTTTTGTTCACATCTAGTGGAATTGCTAGTGGACTATATCATGCTTGTGATGTAGGTGCTTGGTGTGCATTAAACTTTAACGTCTTACAGTTCATGGACTTCTGGCTCTCTTTCATGGCTGTGATTAGCACTTTTCTTTATCTAGCTACCATTGATGAAGTATTGAAGAGGGCAATCCACACAGCTGTTGCTATCCTTACTGCTCTAATGGCTGTAACAAATGCAACCAGGTAAATGAACTAATAGACCGAATATTCACACAGACGCACGCATATACACAAACACCATAAAAATGTTAATAGTCTTTTTCATATTTGATTTTGAAATATGTAGGTCTTCCAATGTTGTTCTTGTGATGGTGATTGGTGCTCTTGGTCTCCTTATTGGATGGGTTATAGAGCTGTCAACAAAGTATAGGTCCCTTTCATTTTCAGTTAGATTCTCACTTGATTTCTCTCAGATGTAAGTTTGTTTCTAGTACGACATTATATTGGTTTACATGCAACATAATAGCAATCAATGGCACTGTATTGATAGCGGTTAACTCAAATTCTGCTATGCTATAGTGGCTATAGCGCTGCTATAGCACTATTAGACGGCGCTATAGCCACTATTAGACAATATTTTGTACTACATAGCGTAACAGGAAACAAAAGCGATTTGTTTAAATTCCACTGAATATAACTTATTCGTGATGAACCTTATCTGCAGTTTACAGGTGATAAAGCGATGGATATGTAATCTTATTGGAACACTTCTAAGACGGTATCACTGGCCTTTTGCATTAGCTGGTTTTTCTGCACTGTCACTGGAAATATTAAGCCAGACACTTGAAACCAGCGAAAATTACTGGTTTTGGCATAGGTATTAACAATATTACTATCATTATTTCCCTTCTTTTTGTTTATACATTCTCTATCTCTCATGTTGTCTTTCTTTTGAAATGTGTTTTTTTACAGCTTTTGGCATATTTCAATATACACTTCTTCTTTCTTCTTCCTTTGTTCAAAAGCAAATATTCGTAGTAACAATTGTAAGGTGTTTGATATCTAGTTCTGGATCATGAAAAGAAAGTTACACACAATTAAGTGTTTATGTATATTTTGAGAATTTGAATTATATTCTGTTTAGTGTTTATATGCATCTAATAATGGAAATTGTGGTCTATATATTTACAAGTCATGTTCTTGTTAGACTTAATTAGTTCAATTATTGCATTAGTTATATCGATTTATTGTTATTAGTTTATAATAATCATTCCTTATTTTATGCGCTTCTTGTTAGACCCATATTAAATGTTTGATTATTCTTTATATGTTGAATTAGTTTTTATTGTACAATACATAATCAATATTCCTTCTATGATACAGGAAAACAAGAAGCAATTATTTTGCCTAATTAGTGATTGTATCTATGAGTTCAACGCTTTTGGATCATGAAGGTGGTTACTACATGGGATTGTTTTGTTATCCTTTCTTATTTTTTTGGTGTTTTGTTTAGAGAATTTGATTGTATGTTTTTGGATTTGGATTGAAGTACTCATAGATGGGCATCTACAAATTTGGCTATGCAAACGCCCTCTTAATATTCTATATGTTATGATATTTGGAAACAATAGGATTTGGTAATTTAAAATGTTATTTGGTATTTGATGGATCATAATATATATGCAATGAGTAACTTAAAGCGTTATTTGTGTTGAATTGAATATAGTTATTTTATATTTACACCAAAAAAAATGATTGTGTAAGAAAAAATATTGTACTGTACTTATTAAAAATATTGTACCAAATATGTACCATTTATTAGCACTTTATTTGAAAGCGCTATCAAACATATGTTATATATTAGCGCTTTTTGTTTAAAGTGCTATAAAAAAACAAACAAAAAACATGCAAAATACTGACTTTGATAGCACTTTAATTAAAACGCTATTATAAATTGGTACTTTAATAGCGCTTTTAAAGTGCTATTAAATAAGAAATATTTACAATAGTGGCGCGGTTAATAGCACTTTTAAGCGCTATCAAAAACAAAAAAAAGCGCTATTAAATAGCTTATTTGGCGTAGTGATCTCAGAACATATGCTAACTTTTATACTGGTTTGATGTAAAAATAGATATCTAGGAAGAACACACGTTCGACCAAAGACAAGATGCTTGTGGTTTTAGAAAGTAGAAAAGTTAATAAAAATGCAGATAAAGATGCAGGAAAAGTAACTTCGCAAAATAAGATAAAAGTAATGTAAAAAGACTTTATTAATGAAAAGTGGTGTTTTCAACGTACATTTCTCAGTTTATCCTTTCACACACAGCGGGTACTTGGACAATGTTTGAGTAACTAGCACAATAGGTTGAACACACGGGAAAACTACACAGACTTCCTATTTTATACTAAAACTATGTAACCGTCGAGGGGTGGTTTTGTTCTAAGATGAAGACAAGTGTCCTCTGCATGTCCATCGACCTCTATCTTCCAACCATGTTGCTTTCTTTTAATTGCCGGCGAAACCTTCTTTCCCTCCAACAATTCAAATTCAAATGTCCTTCGCCTTTGGTGTCGACACGAAGGTATGTTCTTCTAGTTGAAGGTCATAAGACCTTCTCAGTCGAAATCTTGATAGTGATTCCTGGTCGAAGACCAATATGTAACTTAGATATTTTCTCTAAGTTTTTTCACCTGTCGAAACATTCTCCAGCTTGGATTTATTTGTTCTATTTTTGGTCTATAAGACCAATATATAGTAGGTGTTGAATTCAGAAGCCAACAAATTGCCCCCCAAGAATGTCTATTTCGACGCCAAAATAAATAGTCATTCTTTGATGTTTCTGTTCGACACTTGTCCCTCTTGTTGTTCTTGTCCCCACTCAAATCCTCCTTTGCTGAGTCGAAGTAGTGGTGAGAAGGCTTGCATTTTCCCACTGAGGTTGGATATAAATCTCCTTAAGAAATTTATCTTCCCAAGTAGAGACTGCAATTTCTTCTTGTTAGTTGGCGCTTTGGCTTCCAAAATAGCTTTGGTCTTGTTCTGGTTTATCTCGATTCCCTTTTTATGGACCACAAAGCCTAAGAAGTCTCCTGCTTTGACACCAAAAGTGCACTTTAGAGGATTCATCTTCAGACCATAGCGTCTAATCCTCTCGAAGGATTGTCGAAGATGGTCCATGTGAGTCTTCCCCGAAACAGATTTGACAACAATATCATCAATATAAATCTGCATAAAAGTTTCAATAAAATCATGAAAGATCGAATTCATGGCTCTATGATATGTTGCCCCTGCATTTTTTAGGCCAAAAGGCATCACTACCCACTCGTAAGTGCCTAAGGCCCCAGGGCAACGAAATGTTGTTTTCGACACATCCTCTTCAGCAATAAAAATTTGATTATATCCGGAGTACCCGTCAAGCATACTCATGTACTCGAAACCAGCGGCATAATCGACAAGCATTTCTGCCACCGGCATTGGATATTCATCTTTGGGTGTTGTAGCATTCAGATCTCTGAAATCAATGCACACCCTTAAGGTACCATTTTTCTTTATAACAGGTACTATATTTGCAATCCATTCGACATACCTGGTCATTCAGATGAACTTGCATCGCAGCCGTCTTTCGACTTCTGTTTTGATTTTCGACAGAATCTCTGGTGCAAAGCGCCTTGGAGTTTGTTTGACGGGCTTCTTTCCAGGCTTTATTGGCAATTGTAGTTCCACCAAACTTCTGTCGAGACCATGCATTTCGTCATAATCTCACGCAAAGCAATCCTTGAACTCTTTTAACAATTGGATCATTTTGACCCTGAGTCCTGGATCTATCTTTGCGCTGATATATGTTGGCTTTTTCACAGGACCTTCGCCTAGGTTTACTTCTTCCAATGGGTCTTGTGCTAACATTTTAACATTGTTCGCCAACGGATCCTTTTCGAAACCTAGAGGTTCATCATCATAGATGGCGTCTAATCTCTGATTTCGAAGGTCTTTTACTTCCAAGTCAGGAGGTTCTGGGTCGAAGTCTTTCCCAGGGCCTTTTTGAGAAGAGACCTGTTCATTGGCTTCAAGAGCCATATACTTAACCTCAGCCTTCAAGGCCGCTATCATTCTATTTTCGGCTACATATGCTGAAATCTTTTGCAGAGTTTGTGACTCAGTCATTGTCACCAAACTCACTTCCCAAGCCTGTTGGCCGTATATCATCAACTCCTCCATAGTCGATGTTTGACAAGTCTTCTCTATCCCACTGAAAACCGTAGTTAGAGTGTAGATAAAGAGAGCAGAAGGCGTTGGGTGCTGGAGTCAGATCGAATTCAGGAGGGTTACATGGCCCTATATGAGCCAAATTTCTATCGAAACTATTCTTCCCGACGCTGTTGACTTCGCCTAAGTAATAGCTTTGATCTGCCTCAATGTTTTCCACGATACCATTAGGACGCCATATCGTGACCCTCTGATGCATCGAGGATGGCACTGCACCGATGCCATGTATCCACTCTCGACCCAAGAGCAGATTATAGTTTGGTTTTGCTGAGATCACCATGAACATGGTGGGTCGAAGGATTGATCCCACCTTGAGATCTAGTTGTATGACTCCCATTGTGGTTCCAATGCCTCCTTCATAATTGGATAAGACCATGTTATGGGGTTTGATGTCAGCATCTCCCTTTCCTAGTTTTCCCAGCATGGATTGTGTAATTATGTTTATGGTCGCCCCACAATCAACCAAAATTTTGTTTATATTTACTTCCCCTATCTTCGCTCTGATGAACAGGGGCTTGAGGTGATTTTTCATCGCCTCTGTTGGTGGCTCGAAAAAAGAATTATGCTCTTTCACGCAGCCATTATTCATTACATAGTAACACATTGGCCTATGTCTGGCCATTTCTTGTTCGACCATCAAGTCGGTTTCCTCAACTTCGACCTGACGATTGTATTCTCTAGGCAGCATCAATATGACGTTCACCATGATGTCTAAAGTATCATCAGAGTCGGAGTCACCCTCATCATTCGAGCCACATTCTTCTGGCCACGCTAGAGGTTTTCTCTCTAGAGGATTCCTTTGCTTTGTTTTCATATTGGTGCTAGCCTCTGGGTGAGGCTCTGTTGTTGCCTCTTTTTCGGCTTTTCGCCGTCTTTGGAATCTTCTCCATTATGAACGAGACATAGGGTTTTCCCCTTGTAATTGCTCGATATATGAGCCATTTTATTTAATGTAGAGGCATGGTACTATTTTCTGTAGTCCAAAGAGGAGCCCCTTGGCACGTCGAACGTCTGTCATTTTTCTTCATTGGGCCTCTTTCTGCCCATGGTGTTAAGCCAAGTATCTATAGGTACATTAGTTGGAGGCCGAAAATTTGGTGGCCTCTTTACCTGACTCATGGATCCTTTTTGATTTCCCCTCCGGGGATCGAAACTGACTTCTGGACCCATTTATGGTTGGGCATTAGTTCCCCATTTTTCTTTCACAGCTCTCATACCTTGTATGTGTTTTGCGGCTTTCTTGTCGAAAATAGAGCTGCATCTGGGACACAACATCACTTTCGATTTTTTCTTCTGGCATTTGTGTAAAAAGTCTGCCAGATCTTCATTCTCCTTTGGAAATGCTGTTTTATTCACTTCCTCCTGTCAAATAGCCTCTTATGAAGCCTTGGCATAAGAGACTTCGACTTTTTGACTTCCATGTCGCTCTTGGTAACGAGATTCATTTTCTGCATTTTGGCCTCCAAGTTCTCTGTCGAACCTTTCACAGCAGCCAAGTAAGAACCTATGGTGGTTCTTTTGTTGGAGCTCTCAGCAATTCCCTTGTTTATGTCTGGGTCTTCAGTAACCCTTTTACTCGAGCCTTCAACAACTCATTTATTCAGTTTCAGGCCTTTAGTGGCTTTTTTATTTGAGCCTTGGGCAACTCCTTTGTTCAGATCTAGGCCTTCAGTGGCCTTCTTCACTCCTTCGATAGTTTTCCTGGATATGTTTCCAGTAAAACTGCAAAAGATGGGCTTAGTAATGAAGTTTTCGGAAAGTTCCACCATGTGAATGCCGACTGGCTCAGCATAATGTGCCTCCATCTGCAGCGGTTTTGCGTCAATTTTCATTGTTGGCTTATTAGCGAATTTTAGCCTTCCTTCTTTAAGTGCTTGTTGAACAAGATCCCTGAAAAGGAAACATTGTGAGGTTTTATGGCCCAAAAAATTGTGGTATTTACAAAAACCTCTTTTCTTTCTTTGTTCTAAAGGAGGAAACTTTGCCCCTGGGGGCACTATCATTTTTCCATCTTTAACTAATAAATCAAATATTTCATCACATTTGGATATGTCGAAACTATATGTTTTCTTAGGGAATTTGTCGCTGTTTCTCACAGACTCTACATGGTTTTTCCCATTTGATGGCACTGGAAATTTACAAGAATATGGCGGTCCTTGTTTTAATTATGCTAAATCTATCTCGCCTTCTTCGACATCTATAGGATCACTAGAAGTCTATGGATCGTCATCATCCATTTCGACATAGGCTACCCTTTCTCTTCGATGAGTTTTGGTAGCTTTAGCTTTTTCATCTTTAAGGCGTTCTACCTGTCAAACTCTATCGGCCAGTTGGGCCATGTCTCTCAAGTATTGGGTATCTAACTTTTTCCTAATTGAATAATCCAGGCCTCCTGCTGCGATTTCGACCAATTCATGCTCAAGCACTTGGGTAAAGCATCTGGATTTAAGTAATCGAAACCTATTTAGATACTCATCGATTGGCTCAGTGAATCTTCTCTTCACACTAGCCAATTCTTTTAGACTTATTTTGGTCTGTCCCATGTAAAATTGTGCATGAAACAATCTTTCCAATTGATTCCAATTGTGGATCGAATTGGCTAGGAGGGTAGAGAACCAAGTGAAAGCATTCTTCGTTAGAGAACTTGGGAAATATTTGATCCTAAGGTTTTCGTTGTTCACTATTTCCGCAGCCTCTATCAAATATCTCGCCACATGTTCGACAGTAGATTCTGTCGTATCCCCTGAGAATTTGGTAAACTTGGGAACTTTTCCCATAGGGGGTAAGTCTGTTTGCAGAATATATTCTGGAAATGGGGATGTGAAGTTTGGTCTGTGAAAACCAACGTTCATCCCATTCTGAATCATAATCCTTTCAATCATGGCAATCAAATTATTGTCTGTTCCATAATTTTGGTGTCGAACTTGATGTATCAATTCATCAGCATTTTGGTTTCTATTCACCATAATCACTCCTTGATCAATTTCTCTAGGGATTGGTGGGGGATTTCGAGGTATTTCGACCCTAGGTTGTTCCATTTCTACTATAGGGATCTGAGGATTTTGATTAACAGTCAAATCCTCTTCCATGATTACCCTTGGTTTACTCTTATTGGTATTCTTTGGGGTTGTCGAATAGTTTGGGGTACCCCAAAGAATTCAGCCATGCGCGTCATTTGCGCTGTCATTTGTTGGTTCGACTGGGTAGTATTTTGAATTAGGGAGTTTAGCACTGTACTTAGAGTTTGTGCCAACATTTGCACCATATCATGATTACTTTTGTCCATCTGTTGCCTCAAAATTATTGTGGAAGCATTTGTGAGGCTTGGTATTGTATGAGATGACCCTCCCAAAAATTGGTTTCTACCCAAATTTGCCATATTGGCCCCAGATCCCTGTAATGGCGATGATGCACTCACCAAAGGTTCTGAAAAAATAGAAGCAACGTTCATAAGTCTAGCCATTTCAGTGGTTGGCATGCCATATGGCTGCTCTCGACCCATCCAGGCTGTCGAAAATCCTGGAGGTACGTATGGTCGAGATCTTGGATTTTCCCTTGGTGGGGGTGTTCCTAATGGACCTCTGGGATCTACATACGAAAGTAAGGGTCCTGCTTGATTTGTGGTTAGCGTTGGTATTGAACCAACGGAAGTTGAGATATTTTCTTCAACAGTGGTAATAACCGCAGTTCCAGTATTATTTGGTGGAGGTATTTATCCATGATTTGGCTCGCTAGCCATGCTACTTTCATTATTTTTCTTCCTAACAGTACACTCGTTGGTTATTCTACCACTTCTTAATAACATGCAACGTTATATATGTACAAAAGGAAATCAATAACATGAACAAGATATGTGATAAAAATTAGCAACATCCCACCAGGTGTGCCAATTTGTTTACCGTGGTTTTTGGTAAACAACCGCTGATCCTCTAAAAAAGAAAGTCTTTTTGGTTACTCGCGGGATTGATCAGATTGATCCCAGAACATATGCTAACTTTTATATTGATTTGTAGTTTTAGAAAGTAGGAAAGTTAATAGAAATGTAGATAAAGATGCAGGAAAAGTAACTTCGTAAAATAAGATAAAAGCAATGTAAAAAGACTTTATTAATGAAAAGTGGTGTTTCTAACGTACATTTCTCAGTTTATCCTTTCACACAACGGGTATTTGGACAATGTTTGAGTAACTAGCACAATAGGTTGAACACACGGAAAAACTACACAGACTTCCTATTTCATACTAAAACTACGTAACCGTCGAGGGGTGGCTTTGCTCTAAGATGAAGACAAGTGTCCTCTACATGTCCCTCGACCTCTATCTTTCAGCCACATTGCTTTCTTTTAACTGCTGGCGAAATTGTCTTTCCCTCCAACAATTCAAATTCAAATGTCCTTCGGCTTTGGTGTCGACACGAAGGTATGTTCTTCTAGTCGAAGGTCATAAGACCTTCTCAGTCGAAATCTTGATAGTGATTCCTGGTCGAAGACCAATATGTAACTTAGATATTTTCTCTAAGTTTTTTCACCCGTCGAAACATTCTCCAGCTTGGCTTTATTTGTTCCATTTTTAATCTATAAGACCAATATATAATAGGTGTCGAATTCAAGAGCCAGCACACATCAAAATTGAAATTGAACCATAGTACTATGAAACAATAAATATTTGAATGAAAACACCACAATATAATAGTAATTGAGATACCCTCACAATTAGCAAATTAATCTATATTAGAAAGATCCAATTCTTTAGAATTTATACTTTACATCATTCCATGATTGCGTAATATCGAATACAATTTATTTTTCAAATATCTATATAAACAATATATCAATCAACTAAGAATAAATATCTTCTATTAAAATCTAATGGAGGGTCAAACTCAAAGGCCCATACATCAAAGCCATACAAACAAAATGCCCTATTAAACATAACGAAACTACATTCACTTTTCCCCTATTAACATAATGCACCATTTAAATATGTTAAATCAAAAACTAATTAGAAACTCGTCAGAAAACTTATTTTAGAGATTGAAAATTTAAATATTATTTCATCTAAAATCAAACATACCAATTACATGTTTTTTTTTTAAAATACAATCAAACCCATAAAAAGTACAATAAAAAGAAACAAACATTTTCATCAATAAGTTTAAGGAGACACTACGTCAAAAGTGATTTTTAACAACACACATTAGACAATGCTTTTGTACAAAAGTGCTACTATAAGTGAATTAAAAAAAACACGGAAACTGTATAAAATAATTAGTAAAAGCGCTGCTAAACATATGATCTTAGACATCGCTTTTAAAAAGCGTTGCTAAAGAATTGCTTTAGAAAGCGCTTTATCATAAGCGTTGGTAAAGGTCCACTTTAGACAGCGCTTTAAGAAAGCGCTGTCTAAAGTCATAAAAAATTTTAAAAAAAAATAGAAAAACGCTGCTAAAGGAAACTATTAGCCATCGCTTTTCAAAAGCGCTGCTATAGGTCCATATTAGCCAGCGCTTTTAGAAAGCGCTGTCTAAACCCTTATAAGTGAAAATTAAAAAAAATAAAATATGTGTATTCACAGATTCACGAATACATAAGCGAAACCCTTTCCCTCCTTCAACAATAAGCGAAACCCATTTCCTCTTCCGTCGCAAATCCTTCTCCGTCGTACACCGTCCTCCACCGTCTTGCTCGGTTTTCCTCCATTGATGTCCAAACTGAGTTATCCTCCTTGATATATAACAGCAACACTTTTAGCATTTAGCATTATTGCATTTTCTTTTAGTTCTATGTTTTGGAATAAAAAAGATGATATATATGATGGATTTTTTTGTTATTTTAATTGGTTTCTGAATTGTTTATCATGTTTATATTTTCCATGAACTAGTATTTTGTTACTAGTATTTTGAACCTATATATATACAACTTGTTTTTGATGATCCTTTTGTTTTTGATGATCCTTTTGTACAGGTTAGATGGCTACTAACGACGATCACCCACGTGATAATTCTGTGCATGATGGAGATAAGTCCGTTAGTAAAACGGAAATGGAATACAGAAGAGGAATAACAATAATGAAGAGAATAATTTTGGATAGAGACCAAGGCATAAAGTATGATGTGCATTGGAGCCAAGAAGGCCAACTCATTGAGCCTAACGGTTCAATGTTGACGAGTTATCTCGGTTCGGTGGTAAGAAGAGAAATTCCAATCACATGTGAAGATTGGAGAGCAAGAGTGTTGGACGACACTAAAGATAAAATATGGAGTGAAATACAGGTACCATATGTGATGTTAATTGTTTTTAATGACAATTATGTCTCTAAATTACTTATACTAATGCACTTTGTGTATGATTTTCGTAGAGGTCGTTCATCATTGAGGATACGAGGAGAGATTATATTCTTAAATTGGCCTGGAAACTACATAGAGGGTTTAGAGCTTTCTTGTCAAACAAGTTTCTAAGAGATGCGGATAAATTTTTTGTTGATGCAGAGCTTCCAAAGAAATATGTTGATTTGATTACAGCTGAAGAATGAGAAACTTTTAAATTGAAAAGAAATACCCAAAAAATTTGAGAGCTTAAGTGTCGTAAATCGACAACGAGCATCAAGTCCAGCATATCCATACAGAAAAGGCCGTATGAAATATGCACGCTCACAACAATCTATTGTAAGTATCTATAAATTGCAAAGTATCTATAATATATACACTCTTATATTTGATCATGTTTTTTGGCTTAATGTGTAGCTAACAAAAGAAAATAGTTCTGAAACATCTCTTCCAGAACATATTTTATGGAAGGAAGCCTGTGTGTGTAAGGATGGAGTTGTTGAAGAAAAAGTTCAACAAATTTTCGAGTGATGTGTAAGTATAACGTTATTTATTTAATTACATCATACTTTTATTTATTGAATTACATCATTATTTTATTAACATATCATTCTTTAATTACAATATTTATATGAATTTCAGGAGAGTCTTTCTCAGTCTATACCTCCAGGTGAAGATAATGATTGCAGGAGGATACTCTCACGAGAATTAGATATTCGTGAGTATTCTGGTCGAGTGACGGGTAAGGGATTTGAGATCACTCCAACATCCTTGAAAAAAAAATCAAAGACAAAAGCTCCAAGCAATAAAGAACTTCAGGAGAAGTTGGAAAAGTTACAACAAGAAGTATATGATCTAAGAAAGGAAAAGGAAATCGATCAAGCTACAAGCTTTAAAGATACTAGTGACAAATGTAGTATCAATGGTAACTTTGGAAAAAATATTCCCTAGGTAATTATATACCATCTTTATAAATTACAAAACCATGTTTATTAATTATATAACCATGTTTATTAATTATATAACCATATTTATTAAATTATAGGACATTTCCCGGTGTCAACTCTATTTGTCGGCACCGACTTATCGGATGGTTGGCAAGGGAAAAGTGTATAATACTTCGGGAGAAATGCTTCACCATAGACCGCTCCCAGATGGATTTTTGAAAGTATCGGTCGATGTCGTTTTAGAGGGGGGTGCATTGTTACGACTACCTGACGATGTGGCGGATGCAACATTGGTGGCAGATGCAATAGGATCGTTTGTTGCATGACCGTCAAGCCTCGTTTGCATGGATAATGAGGTATGCCTAAAATTGTTTACTATTCAAATTTTTTATGGCAATTATACTTACATTTTATTTACATGGTAATGTTAGACTCCAACAAAATCCATTCCAAAAGATAAGGGGATTAGACGGGAGACCGAGTCAATTGCATCATTTGAGGTAACGCAATTCTATGACATTTATGCTATGAGAAATGTTAATTTGTGATTTTATACTTCCCCTAACTAATTATATGATAACTAGATTCATGCTAAAGAGACTGCACAAGTCAGTAGGGGTAAGGCGCCTTAAATTAGCAATATTTCCACACAAAAAAAGAATGTTGCTAAGAAGACTGTGGCTAGTAAAAAACTACTGCTCAGTTCAGGTCGTGCCTTCAGATATATTTAGGAATTACAGATATTCCGGATGGTGGTACCCGACTTATACCTATGAGTGCAGACATCTTTGGTTTTGAATATCTTGAAGCAATTGGTAGAGAGGATATGGAGCAAGTTTTTAGGCATTTGGAATTAGGCCTCGGTGTTATCGATATATACATCAGATATACTCCGATCAACTTTGTTTAATTAAATGAATAATTTAATCCCTCATTTCAATGAATATAGTATAATGTTAATCATGTTTTAATTTAAGGTTTATGTATAACAATATTGTGCGCCCGCGTGGATTAGAAGCAAGATTTGGCTTCTTAGCTCCCAACACTGTCAATTCAGGGTTAATTGTAACAAGAACAGATGATGTCATAACATATGTCCTAGGTTTATTCGTGGCCAGTAAAGATACTGAGAAGTTGTTCTTTTTGCCATATAATACTGGCAACGGGTTAGATTTTCATCCTAACTTGATCTATTATAATTTTCCGTTTTTGGACATTGTTTAATCTTTGTTTAATCTTACAGTGGACACTAGTTATTGGTTGCGATTAATCCTATGAGAGAAACTGTGTATTATCTAGACTCGTTATATAATGATTGGTCAACATATCCAGATTTGAAAAAGATGATTGACACGTAAGTGTTTCGCTCCCAAAGAGATATTCAAGTTTATGTTTATGTTTATGTTTATGTTTATGTTTATGGTCAACATATCTGGATTTGTGTTTATGTTTATGTTTCTATGTGAGATTGTTCTAAACAGTCGTTTATATTTTATTATAGCGTTCTACTTGCTTTTCGCTCCCAAAGAGATATTCAAGTACCAAAAAGTAGAGCCAACAATGTTACATGGATCAGAGTGGAGGTATATTTTCACAAAGAGATATTCAATTTTAATTACATTAGTGATGATACTTGATAAAACAATTTAAGGGGTATATCCTGATATATATTCGTATTTTCTTTCCATGTGTAGTATCTTCGCCAGCGTAACGGTATAGATTATGGCTATTTTATGTTGAGGTTTATGAAAGAAACTATTCTTTTAGATTGATTAGAGATTCCATCCACGGTATGGATTTCTAACTTAGAAATTACATACTATTTTCATATTTTGTGTTTCTCATAAAATGACATATTGTTTTAACTAAATCACATACTATGTTATATTATTATATATGTAGTACTTTGAGGAATTCAATTGTGCACATTACTCAAAAGATCAATTGGATGAACTTATGGAGAAATGGTGTCAATTCATTATCGGGTTGAGAATTTTATAAGCTAAGGTATATTGTCTTATTTGATGAGAACTTTCGAGTTTTGAGTATAAATTAAATTCGAATAAAGTGCAACGTTAATATTATCATGTTATGAATTTCGATCATTTGGTTTTTTTCTAGGTTTATAGGTACATGTGTAGAAGATAG
The DNA here is from genome assembly GCA_948472305.1 of Vicia faba. Lineage (NCBI taxonomy): Eukaryota > Viridiplantae > Streptophyta > Magnoliopsida > Fabales > Fabaceae > Vicia > Vicia faba. The sequence goes on along the minus strand of OX451740.1, from coordinate 187,213,531 downwards.
AGCTAAGATATTCATGTTGTTGTTGTTTCATGAGAATTCTCGAAGATAGAAATATGTATAGATGTAAATTCAATTTTGAATTTTAGGCATTTTAACTTGTAGAATTTTAACTTGTATCATAAATTTTGTAATTATTGTTATATATATATATATATATATATATATATATATATATATATATATATATATATATATATATATATATATATATATATATATATATATATATATATATATTCAAAATAATAAACATTTTAATATATTATTTATAATATATATAACTTACTTGTCTAGCAATGGAGAACCAATAATGAACCAACTCACGATATTGATCTTTGCTAATCCTATAGAGTATTGTTGATGCAACTTCTTCTATTTTACTCGGATCAAATGTCATTGTCTTTAGATCACCCTTCCATTGCCTCCACTTTCCATTCAACTCAGATTTTATCATTTCTCGTGTTAAGTCACTTATTGGAGGAACAAACTCAAATTTGCTCTGCACAATAAAATGTAAAATAAAAATAAAAATTATATTAAATGTACAATCATAATTTCATTTACTTATAATATTTATATTATAAGAATTTATTTAAAGGTACAAAATTTCTTAATCTAATTTTATTGTTGGATGAATTAAAAATTCAATTTTATTATATTAGTAATTAGAGAATATATTCAACTATTTTAAAATAAGAATTCTAAAATAGTACACTTAGGCACTCTTCGTAATTAGTACTATAAATATACTGATTATTTTAGAATTAAAAAGTTACAGTTAAGTATTTTGGAGACAATGTAGAATCCTATTTGGGTATTTTTGTAAAAGTTAAGTATAAAGTAATGATGTATAATACTAAATAATAATATAATAATATATATAAAAAAAAGTACACTCATATATGTGAAACTTGCATGATATGAAAAAGAGTGTTGGAATGGATGATGTAGATTTCATGTATATAAAAAAAATCCATATTCTATAAAAAAAATCCATGCAACTTTTCAAATTAAGGAGTTATGCATAGTTTTAAATAAATTTTAAAGATGGAGGGCTCCAAGAAACACAAACAAGTTACCAACAAATTCAATGTCAATTCATATAAACACACACAACGGTTGAAGCACCAAACCAAATTCCCCATATTGCCGATTGAAAAGGTTGTACTCAGTGAATAAAATTATAAGCAATGGAACCCAAACCTAAGATTCCAAGATTGAGTTGCAAAACTCTTTCAGTGTCATTACTTCACCAACTTAGCTACATCTATTAAGTATTAATATCCTTTACAACCATCAGTGTCAAGGATTTCATAATAGGGACATAATGTTTTCTTTGTTTTTTGTTACTACTAAACTTACATGTTTTAGAAAAGTAGATATTTAAAAGCATCTGGGATTTTTGTTATACTAAATCATATTGAAAAATGGATATCCTCAACAAAAATTTATTGTTATTTGGTGTTAATGTCATACATTGAGCAATATAGTGCAACAACTCCATTGTAACTAGACAGGAGTCAGTTGCAACACGAAAGGCTTTATATAGTGTCTAGAACTCTATAATATGAACTTAAGTGGTAGGGGATACTAAAAGTTTATAAAGAATGAATAAAGAAGACTCATTATCTTTAAGTTTATAACTGCAATTTAGTCTAAGACACAACAAATTTTTATGTTGTTGAAACTACAACACGAACCTGACTGAGAATGAATTAGCCTATTTGACCATGTTTCTCTACAATATCAAGAAACATTACACAACTATAATTATTACCATGATTTAAAACCCTAATAATTAGAAAATAGTGTTCAAGGAACATTCATATTGTCCATCATCAAGTGCATATACCCAACAAAAACTATGAAAGTAATTAACCACTCAAACTCCTTTTCTTTCCCACCCTTCTTATAAAAAACATTGCAAATATATAAAGTTCTTGTCATTGTTAAAGATTAAGATAAGATGGCAGCACTTGTAAACTTAAAGACCAAAAATGACAACCACACAATGAAAGTAATTAACCAGTGAACCTAACATGATATGAATTTCCTAGAAACTTATATAGCTATAAAAAAATATTAATCCACATAAACACTATTAAATATTAAGAGTTCCTATTTATGTCGATTTCGGCAATGTGTTTGTAGTGTCGACAATGCAGCGGTGATGTCGCAGAACTAAAAGAAATTAGAATGAAACATGTTAGATTACCAATATATAAAACACAAGCTTAAAGATATAATATAGACGAAAAACTATGAAGAAACATGAAACTGAAGCAGAAAGATCGCGATAGTAGCTAAGACTTGGCGTTTGAGGCGTTGAAGTATCTAAGATGATGACTCAAGCACCCAACATTCTGTGATGCTATCTGTTGTAACTGGTTTTGAAACGAGAGTCGCCACCCTTAATTTTTATCCTAAAGAAAGGAATATAAAGGATAACCCTAAAAAGGTAGAGATTCTAGGTTTTTGGACTCGGTTCTAGACGAAGGGAAGGTGTTAGGCACCCCTCATCTACCTTGTTCACAAGGATACTAGGTTTAGAATTAATCTTTAGGGAAATAAGGTTTTAATATTTTATTAGGGGAACTCGCCATGATTTTAGTCGTATGCCTACGTATCCTCTTATGAGGAATCAGAGTTCCAATTCGCAGTTCGCAGTTGGTTTGTGTTTTTTATGGATTACGAATAATATTTGAATTTCCCGCATACTTAGTCTAGGTGTGTGAATACCAGAGATATTAGACAAAGCGCGCAGTCGATTTAAATATGTTCGTAACCCTTTTTTTGGAAATTAATTATGGAATTTAATTAATTATGAAAATTATTTGTTGTTGGTTGAATGTCTTTTAGTGCGTTAATTGTAAAAAATATCTTATTAAATGCATGATAAAAAAATAATTTGATGCAATAAAAATAAATAATATTTGATGAGTTTAGAAAAATATTTGATTTTAATAATATTAATATAATATAATTTATAAATATATAGAAACATAAAAATATGAAAATAAAAATAATTATAAAAAATAAAATAATTAAAATACAAGGAGGTGCAAATTTAATTAAAGTAGTAAAATAGGAAGTGCTAACAGCATGGGCCCTGAATTCAGATATTGAATTCAGACTCAAAAGACAGGGTGTGTGTGTTAGAACTAGGCAGTAAAATGGGGGGTGTAAGGCGCAAGGTTCCAAGTCCAGATATTGGACTTGGCCCATCAGTATGTAGGGTGTATGTTTTCTAATCGTTGAAGTAAGAATAAAGAAAAGGCAGGGCGTGATTAGTAGTTAGGTCTGGCCCAAGGAATGCTTGGGAGTCCGTTTGAACTATATACGGGTAAGCGCCCTGTAATATAGTGGGTATGCATCTTTGGGCACTTGATGGTGATCAACTGGCTAGCATAGGAGGGAGCACGATAATTGTTGTAGGCTTACATGCACTGGATCAGAGGACGTATTATACTTCATTTTTTACATAGTTTTTTTCATTTCTCTCTTCTTTTCACTCTTTCTCTATCTCTCAGACCTACCCTCTTCCTTCTCTCTCTTTCAACCAAACAAAAACCCTATTCCCTCTTTCAACATTACTTTGTGACAGCGCTAAATCGAAACCCAGCCCCCGATCATAAATCAAACCCAAGTAAACCCCAAAAAGTTAAGTTCAAATCGTTACCCCCAATGGTGACGACAACGGCGTAAGCGTGGCACGGAGGATGATTGAGAGCGACGACTTAGATAGATCTTAGGGTTTCAGATGTTGAAACCCTAGGCTAGAGCGACGATGAACACTGATTGACGGTGTTCGGATCTCTGACCCTCTTTTGTTCTTCCTCCAAACTTCTTTTTCAAATCTCTCCTTCTGTAAAAAAAAATCTCTTCTTTGTATCATTCCACCTCCCCTTGTTGTTTTTTATTTTAGGTTTTTATAGCAATTTAGGATTAGTTGATTTAGGAAACATTTTTATGTTTGTCATTATTTTTAGAATTAGGGATATGTTTTGATTCGGTTGTAATTCAGTTCTGTTTTGTATTGATTTAGTTTCTGTTTTAGTCTTTGCAAACTTGAATCTAAATATTTGTTTCTGTTTTAGTTTAAGAATCTATCTCAATGTTGATTTTGTTCTGTAATGATTTCAGATGCATAAATATTTGTTTCAAGATTTGAACAATACTCGTTATAGCACTGAAATGAGCATTGTTTTTCATTTAAGATTCGTACAGTAATTGTTCTTTCGCGTTAAAGCATGCATCTTTCTGATTAATATGTACAGTGCTTGTTACGAAATTAAAAACGTGTATTTATTATTCATGATTGATACAATGCCTATTTTTCTTTTATTGAAGCCAAGCGTTTTTTGATTTGGACTGGTCCAGGTGTTTAAGGGTTTGGGCTGTGCAATTGTGAGCCTTTTTGTTTGATAACGCAAAATTATATCGTATATTCGACTTGATTCACATGCATTTTTATATTATTTTTAATTCATTTTATCTTGTTATGACTGTATCTCTATTTCATTTCAAGTATTTACATTTCACAAGGCTCGCATAAGAAAAGAGGAAGAAATGACAGAAAATGTGTGACTTTACAGCAGATAATAGAAGAAAATGCATCAGTGGAATGTGTCGGTCGTCACAGCCTCCTGTCGATCGCCATAAAATTTGTGTATGTGTGCCCTTCGACACACACGTGTTCCGGTCGCTAGGCCTTCAAAATATGTGTGCCCCTCAGCACACATGATGTTAAAATCGACACAATGAAGCTCCCATGGTTTCCTCAACTTCTTCGACCATGATCTGCATTATCTCCACGGTGTCCACTTCCCACTATCTCCACCTTCTTCAACTTCCCATGATCTCCACTACCTTTCACATGTTAACTTCCATTAGTTCTCTCTATAAAAGTTATAGAGCATTCACTTTTTGGGAGCCAAGTTAGCCAAGTTTTATGTGAAAATTATTATTCTTAGTTTTTAGGCAGAAAATTTTACCATGTAAAAGTGGTAGTTTCTCACATCGAGGAACTACCACACCATTAGTACTAGGACTTCTTTTGTGTATGCATGGATCAACAATCCTGCAAAAATTCGTCTTTCAATTTAGTTACAGATTCAATATTAGTTCAACTTTTATTTTCAGGTTTCATTTTAGTTATTACTTTAATTATTTCAAGTCTCTATTATTTCTGGTTTTATCGATTTTATTATTATACTGCTTCTCTTAATTTTCAGCTTTAATTATTGTCAATTGTTGCTGTAATTAAATTTCCAGTTTCAGTTTGTATTGCTATTATTATTATTCACTGCATATTTAAATACCATGTTGTTCTTAATTGGAAATATTATGTTTAATTCATTTTCAATTAGTTCCAAGTCTATTTAAATTATTTAGAGTCTGACATGTGAGGATCGTCGTCTCCGACGGGACTCGGTAACAAATGTTGGCTTAATTAATTAATTTAGAAATTATGTTTCGGTCTTTGTTTTTAAAATTAATTTAAATAGCTTTGTCACGAGAGTGAGATGTTACTTAACATGATTTTTCGACGAGAGTGGGAAATTAAATAAGGTTTGAGTCGGCACTGCGAGAGCGTGGGGGTCGTAACGGGTAGTAGAAACTAGGCATTAATTCTAAACACAACAAGAGCACTTTAGAATTAATTAAAATTTGTTCAGTTTTCAAAATGAATTCCTTAATTAAAATGGGCGATCGAGAGCAAAATCTCATGGTTAAGGAATGCGACTTTATTCAAAATCACGAGATTGTGAGGTCCAGTCTTTAAATTGATATTTTCTACTAAACAGATTTTTAACATCAGTATAAGCCAATGAGTTACAGAGTCCCAGAGGTACGCGAAATATGCATTCCGGTTTCTCTTTTCATATATATATTTCCTTAATCTTATTTAATTTCAGTTTTAATTCTTAGTTTCCCCCAAAATACAATCATTAATTAACATTAGCTTTACAAAGCGACAATAGATTACAGTAGGTTGACATTGGTCTCCATGGATTCAACAATCTTTTATATTACTTCGATATTTTCGTGCACCTACAGACACATCAAGTTTTTGGCACTGTTGCCAGGGACCAATAGCCAATATTTTTATTTATGTTGTTGCACCGTATAGACTAAGGCACTCTTACTTTAATTACTATGTATCACCCAATTTTTTTCTAAAACTCCCATTCTTAGTATTCGAGGAATCACAAGAATCCCATAAATCCGATCTCGAAATATTGATGGAGGATTTCAATGTGTCACTGACTCACTCTTACCCGAATTACCTCCACTACCAATCCCAACATTTTGAGGAGTTTCACGAATCCCATAAATTCGATCTGGAAACATTAATGGAGGATATGACTGCGATATTAAATCGCTCTAGCCTAGAAACTATGACGACAAAGCGCTTTATGGAAACACAAAATGCAACGCTAACTCACTTTGAGGAACCGCAAGAATCCCATAATTTCAACCTCGCAACATCAATGGAGGATTTTGATGAGATGCTAACTCACTTTAGGCTAGAATCTATGATAGAGCATTTTGTAGAGACACAAAATGTCCAAAATGAAGATATAAGAAATCAAAGTCTTCAAAATAATGAAACCCTTAGGCAGCTGAACAATGCGGTTGAGTCCCTCGCGAATCACAACATGGCCCTGGAGACCCAAATCTCCATGCTGGCACAAAATCCTCTAGGACCCTTCCCTGAGGAGCATGTGGATGTTGAAAAAACTTGTAGTAAAAAACAAATCAAAAATCATAAGGATAGTGATAATGAGGTTGAAGAGAGTAATAATGAGGTTGAGAAGAGTTCTGGTGAGAAAAGAGTAAGGATTGAGAAAAATAGACCGACACCATCTGAAAGGGAGGTTGTCGAAGAGGTAGAGAAGGGAACATTTATTATTTTTCCTCCTCCCTATAATCCACCTATTTCTTTTATGAAAATATTTGTGGAAGCTAATGTAGATGCCCAATCCAATAAGTATGTGGAGAATATCCACACCAATGCACCTTTGTTTGAGGTCCCGCATAAAAAGAGAAAATTTGAGAACCATGAAACTAGGGAAATCATTAGAATTAAGAAGGAATGGTTAACATTCGAGATGGTGGGTGAAATAAAAAAACCCAAACTTGAAAATATGATACTCAGGATAGATCCTAAACCACCACCACAAGTCCAACAGAATGAACCACGCCACAAAAGAAAGAAAAGAAAAGGTGAGGGATGTGTGAGATAGCTTGATAAGTGGCCATGGAAACTAATGACGATTAAAAATTTGATCGAGGATTTATTCTCGAGAGAATCACCATGAGTGCTGACACTCTTGATTCGTAAACTACCCACGTTAATCAAAATTCTACGTGGAAGGCAACCCACAAGCTTCAATTTAATGTTTTTGATTTTGTTTGAGTTTGCATAAAATAAAATATTAATCTCTTGTCACCTATCAGTTGCATGTAGAAAACTATTAAGGTGAACATTGATCAGGTTCTTATTCCTTTTTCCACTTTTTACTGAAACATTAAGGATAATATTTGGTTTAAGTGTGGGGGAGAAAATTTACCGTTTTCCATTTATCGCTTCTTATTTTGATTTATTGTTTTCTAGTTTATTTCATGTCTTAAAGATTTTATCTATTTCCAATTTTTGGTCGAGTCATTGCATGTGATGTCAAGTTTTATGACTATTTTTCAATTGCTACTGAATTTCCCCAAATTTTTAAAATTTTAACCTCCAACAACAATTTTCTTGTTGATGCATGACATACACACTCTGAAAGTATATAGGTTGTCACACTTTAGGTTGTGTTAGAGAGACTTGGGAAATTTTCGATAAAATTGATACCGTTATGACACCCTAAACCCCCTTAATATGTGATATCAATTTGGGTACCCATTATGCCAAAACCTTAGGCTTAAGTTTTCAAAGTAGCTCTTAAGGAGTTTATATTAGCAGCCAGCACCATCTTAAACACAAACTATGTAGGGAGTTGATGAATATAAGTGAATGATCCAAAACATTCTAAAAAATTAGTTTCCATAATAAATTTAAAATAGGGAATGCACCTATTAAGTTAGGTGACCCTCACCCGATCACTTAATCCAACGGTTGTGGAACCTAAAAAAATATAATAAAACAACCCGTCGTCAGTTGGTTCACATGTGTTTGTGCTGAAATTTATAGGGGGACTACGGTCTGATCCCCCACAACTGCAATTTTGGTTAAATAAAAGGGTTTACCAAACTTTTGCACCAGAACCTCGAGAGAAAGGATCATAGTCGATAACCTATTTTCCTACTATGTGCATGTACGGATAACGCGCTTAATGTGATTACGCTTTAATGAATAAAGTGAAATAAAAACGAGAGATATAAGTTTAGTTATAATGGCATGATTCGAATTGGTTTGCATAAATAGGAAGTCTTTGAACATTGTGTCGTTACGGTGTCCTTGGTATTGAACATTTAGTATTTATCGTTCTAACATTAGCCTAACAACCGCATATGATTAAGAGTTATATTGTGCCCTTGTTTCAAATCACGTTTAATCATTTCTTTTACCTTGTTAGTCGATTGCTTGAGGACAAGCAATGGTTTAAGTTTGGGGGTATTTGATAACACGAAATTATATCGTATATTCGACTTGATTCACATGCACTTTTATATTATTTTTCATTCATTTTATCTTGTTATACCGGTATTTCTATTTCATTTCAGGTATTTATATTTCACAAGGCTCGCATAAGAAAAGAGGAAGAAATGACAAAAAATGTCTGACTTAGTAGCAGAAAATAGAAGAAACTGCATCAGAGGACTGTGACGGCCGTCACAGCCTCCCGCCGGTCGCCACAGTATTTGTGTATGTGTGCCCCTCGGCACACATGTGTTCCAGTCACCATGCCTTCAAAATATATGTGCCCCTCGGCACACATGATGTTACGATTGGCACAAGTTGAAAATATGTGTGCCCCACGACACACATTGCATGGTGCTCGACACAAGTCAATTTCAATGTTAAACATGAAGTTCTCTCCACGTCCACAACAAAGCTCCCATGATTTCCTCAACTTCTCCGATCATGATCTGCATTATCTTCATTGTCTCCAACTTCCCACTATCTCCACCTTCTTCAACTTCCCATGATCTCCAATACCTCTCACATGTTAACTTCCACTAGTTCTCTCTATAAAAATAATGGAGCATTCATTTTTAGGGAGCCAAGTTTTGTGTGCAGATTATTATTGTTAATTTTTAGGCAGAAAAGTTTACCATGTAAAAGTGGTAGTTTCTCACATCGAGGAACTACCACACCAATAGTACTAGGACTTCTTTGGTGTACTCTTAATTCAACAATCCTGTCAAAATTCGTCTTTCAATTTAGTTACAGATTCAATTTTAGTTCAGCTTTTATTTTCAGGTTTCATTTTATTTATTACTTTAATTATTTCAAGTCTCTATTATTTCTGGTTTTATCAGTTTTATTATTATAATTCTTCTCTTAATTTTCATCTTTGATTATTGTCAATTATTGCTGTTACTAAATTTCGAGTTTCAGTTCGTATTGTATTATTATTATTCACTGCATATTTAAATACCACGTTGTACTTAATTGGAACTATTATGTTTAATTCATTGTCAATTAATTCCATGTATAGCTAAATTATTTATAGTTCGATATGTGAGGGTCGTCGTCTCCGACGGGACTCAGTAACAAATGTTGGCTTAATTAATTAATTTAGAAATTATGTTTTGGTCTTTGTTTTTAAACTTAATTTAAATAGCATTGTCACGAGAGTGAGAGGTTACATAACATGATTTTGCCACGAGAGTGGGAAATCAACTAAGATTTGAGTCGGCACTACGAGAGCGTGGGGGTCGTACCAGACAGTAGAAACTAGGCATTAATTCTAAACACAACGAGGGCACTTTAGGATTAATTAGAACTTGTTTAGTTTTCAAAATGCATTCCTTAATTAAAATGGGCGAGCGAGAGCAAAATCTCATGGTTAAAGAATGCAACTTTATTCAAAATCATGAGAGTGTGAGGTTCGGTCTTTAAATTGATATTTCTACTAAACATATTTTTAACATCAGTATAAGCCAACGAGTTACAGAGTCCCAGAGGTACGCGAAATACACATTCCGGTCTCTCTTTTCATATACATTTCCTTAATCTTATTTTATTTCAATTTTAGTTCTTAGTTTCCACGAAAATCCAATCATTCATTAGCCTTAGTTTTACAAAGTGACAATAGATTACAATAGGTTGACATTGGTCTCTGTGAGTTCGATAATATTTTATATTACTTCGATATTTTTGTGCACTTGCGGACGCATCATTCTTAATGTTTCAAAAAACAAATATCCTTCTTGATTATGCACAATTTTGATATTAATAATAATTAATTATATAACAAATAATTAGTAAAATTGAATATTTAAAAAAAAGTCAGAAATTGACTTCCTATTGTTCTGGAAAAAAAATTGGGCCATCAAGAAAAACCTTGATGGGCCTATTTGACGCACCAACCCCCCTTTTATAACTTGAATGGATTCATGGTATAACAAGTCTTCCTAATTGGGCTTTAAACAAAAAAAAAGATTGATTTACACATTCTTTCAACCTTATTCAAAGCCTAAATGGGCCTTCAGGTTTAATTATATTGGGCTTCAAACAAAATGAATTGTTTTATACACCATCCTGATTGCAACGTACTCCCCTTCTATATCTAAAATGGATTAAAAATTTACATGTTCCCTTTCTGATTTAGAATGACCCATGATTTTCAAAATAGTGTACTCCCATTATAAAAATGTGCCTTTTCTTAAAACATGAATGAATCCTTAATGGGCTATCAGATATTGGTGGTCCACTTTAGATCAATACACCTCTCTTCCATATTTTACACCCCTATAGAAATAAAAACTACATAATATGATTTATTCAATTAAACTTAAATATAATATAATGGTAGGGAGAATTTAGGGTATGATATATGCCCCTATTTAATCACTTTTCAATTGAATAGTGTGAGAACATGCAAGTCTCACACGTTCTGATCGGAAATTTATTAAATATTGAAAGACCCCAACGTTCGTCTGAAAGATTATAAGGATACGCTATACAATGTTCCCATGGGTATGAAGAGTAGGCATAGATGATGATGTATCATATTAACAATGTTTGAACCAATTTTTTTTTATAGAACTTAGACACGACGATGCGAATAACTCATCAGTATCTAGGAGATTGTAGATTCTTTTGCATATTTACAAAAATACAAGTTTTGAAAAAGTTGACTTACAAATGCTTGGAGACTAATATAGTAAGTTTTGTTTGATTTGATTTTTGTCTATTCATTTCAACCTAAGGGATGAATAAAACAAAGTCTGATAACACATTGCTACATGAAGACTGAGGCAATGAGTTATATCGCGAATTTCCCACATCGCTGCATGGAGAATGACACAATAGGTTATATTGCAAAGGAGGAAAAAAATCGCTGCATGGAGACTGATGCAATGAGTTATATCGTGAATTTCCCACATCGCTACATGGAGACTGACACAATGGGTTATATTGCAAAGGAGGAAACACATTGCTGCATGGAGACTAATGCAATGAGTTATATCATAGAAAAAGTTGTTTTCGATGATCGAATCTTTAGATAACTAGATCAAAGAGAGGATCATATTCTTTTACCGGTTGTGTCTGTTCTCAACCAAGGTAATTATTTAGCATAAAAATGCTAGGCTTGAAGATTAAAACTGAAGTTTTGCTGATGATGTCGGCTGTGTCTGTTCTCAACCAAGACTATCATCATGAAGAAATGAACCCAAAATTTTGCTAATGTACATGAACCAAATGTTATGAATGACCTTGATACTTTGATACTGTTATGTGTACATTATGCTTGATATGAGGCTCTTAGTTGGAAATATACTTCCTGGATTTCTAAGGAATCTATTGCCGAGATTCAATTGTGAACTATCTTTTGCCGAGGTCTTCTGAATAATCCTATTCTGAGATTAATCAGGAGAATCTACTATTGAGATTTTGTTGTGAAGTACCTTCTATTGAGGTCTTCTAGATAATCAATTGCCGAGATCAACCAGGCGAATCTACTGCTGAGATTCTGTTGAGAAACTAACATCTACCGAGGTCTTCTGGAAAATCATTTGCCGAGATTAGCTAGGAGAATCTACTATCGAGATTCTGTTGTGAACTACCTTTTGTCGAGAACTTATGCATAATCAACTTCCAAGATCAACCAGGGGAATCCACTGTCGAGATTCTGTTGAGAAACTACCTTATGTCGAGGTCTCCTGGAAAATCATCAGTTGAGATTAACTATGAAAATCTATTGCTGAGATTCTGTTGAGAAACTACCTTTTGCCGAGGTCTTATGGATAATCAACTACCGAGATCAACCAGGGGAATCTACTGTCGAGACTGTTTTGAGAAACTACCTTCTCCCGAGGTCTCATGGAAAATCATTTACCGAGATTAACTAGGGGAATCTACTGCTGAGATTTTATTGAGAAACTACCTTCTTATGAGGTCTTCTGGATAATCAACTACCGAGATCATTCAGGGGAATCTACTGTCGAGATTCTGTTGAGAACCTACCTTCTGTTGAGGTCTCCTTGAAAATCATCTTCCAATATTAATAAGGGAATCTACTATCGATATTTTATTGAGAAACTACCTTCTGTCGAGGTCTTCTGGAAAATCATCTTCTGAGATTAACTAGGGGAATCTACTGCCGATATTCTGTTGATAAACTACCTTCTGCCTAGATCTTATGGAAAATCATATGCCGAGATTAACCAGGAGAATCTACTACCGAGATTCTATTGTGGATTACCTTCTACCAAGATTCTCTGGATAATCAACTTCCGAGATTATCCAGGGGAATCTACTGTCAAGATTCGTTGTAGAATTAGCTCCCGCCGAGGTCTTCTGGATAATCATCTATCAAGATTAACCAGGGGAATCTACTGCCGAGATTCTGTTGAATTACCTTCTGTCAAGGTTTTCTAGATAATCAACTGTCGAGATTAACCAGGGGAATCTACTGTCGAGATTCATTGTATAATTTCCTTCTGCCGAGGTTTTCTGGATAATCAACTTCCGAGATTAACTAGGGAAATCTACTGTCGAGATTCGTTGTAGACTTACCTTCTACCGAGGTCTTCTGGATAATCATCTGCCAAGATTAACCAGGGGAATCTACTATCGATATTCTATTGAATTACCTTCTTTTGAGGTCTTCTGGATAATCAACTACTGAGATTAACCAGGGGAATCTACTGCCAAGATTATGTTGAATTACCTTCTGCCGAGGTCTTCTAGATAATCAACTGCCGAGATTAACCAGGAGAATCTACTGCCGAAATTCGATTGTGAATTACCTTCTTCCGAGGTTTTCTGGAAAATCATCTGCTGAGATTAACCAGTGGAATATACTACCGAGATTCTATTATGAAATACCTTTTGCCAATGTCTTCTGGAAAATCATCTTCCGAGATTAACAAGTGGAGTCTACTGTCGAGATTCAATGTAGAATTATCTTCTGTCGAGGTCTTCTAGATAGTCAACTTCCGAGATTAACCAGGGGAATCTACTGTCTAGATTCAATGTAGAAATACCTTCTACCGAGGTCTACTGGATAATCAACTACCTATATTAGCCAGGGGAATCTACTGCCGAGATTCAACATAGAATAGATAACTTGATTTGACCTTGATTGATTGTCTTCACATGCAACATGGTTTATGTTATGCATGTATATTTGGTTGGTGCATGAAATGTAATGATTGATTGATGCATGTAATGAGTGACTTGGATATGTATAAATGGATGTTGGATTTTGAAATGACAATGAGTAACTAGGCTTTTTGAGGTATGCTCGATCCATGCTGTCAAAATTCATCAGATTGGATGAGATGATAAGTAATGCTTGATTCTGGATCGAAGATCCCTAATGCATGATTTATGCAACCTTATGATTTATGATTATGACTCGAATGCTTTTTGAATGGTTCCCCTGTGATGGGTTGTTAATGATTAAAGCGTAGAGGTTTGCTTATGCAACAAGGTTTCTTGTCACATGATGGTTGAATGTTATGCTATCATGATTTCTCGATACTCGATTTGAACTTGAAGATTGCTGATGTAGGAGAAAGATCCACTGGGGATTATGAAAGTATGCGGAGAGCTTTCCCCTATGTGGATTATATTTCCCTAATTTATTGGTAGGGTCTTGGAGGAGATTCTCATTGATATGAGCTTGGGAATAGTTTGATCATAATATGAATGACCCCACTATTTTGCACTATGCCCCTGATTAAAAGACTCTTGGAAATTTTTGGCTTAGATGAACCATTTTGAATCAACTTCTTTTGATTGAGCCTCATAGTGGTTTTCCCCAACATTCGAATTTTGAAAGATGTGCCCCTCAATCTTCAGGATCTGGAAGAAGTACCCTCAGAAATAACTTAGACCTCACCATAGATTTCCCCCAAGTATTCGAAGCTTGAAAAGTTTTTACTTGAAGTTGCTTGAAGGGGAATTTGAGCCCTACGTGCAGTAGGATGAAATTGGTACGTACCGCCCCAACATTTTAATCTTGGAAGGTTTCCCCTGATTATCAAGGCCTTGAGAGGTTTGTTAAAACGAGGAAACCGAGTCATACCCTGTTGTGATATGACTTGATTAAGGAATGGTCCTTTGAAAGGTATGCCTCTGATTGAACATTTCTTTGAAACTTGATCCAAGTTGATTGAATCTCAAAATGATTACCCCTTGTCAATAGTATCTTCATGTGATATACCCCTACGATCATTATTATTTGCCCCAGTTTATAGGGGTCTTCTTAGACACTTTGCCCCTAGTTAGAAGCTTCTTGGAAATGATGCGTTTGATCAAGCCCTTTTTTTTAAAATCTCCTTGATGATAAGTGTTGTACCCCAAAATTTTCCCTCACTTTTCTCAATACATTTCTCACCAAAGATCTCAATTTCTCAAGGGTTCTCAAGGGTTTGATCAGATAAGCTCACCTCTAAAGCACTAAGCCTCCAAATTAGGGTTTTGGTTTTCTCAATAAAAATTGGACTTTTGATGCCTCAAATGACTTTCATGGTTCATTATATGTCTCCAAGATTTCCCATACCAAGTTTCAAGTCTTGCATCTCAAAATTGCTCAGTCAATTGCTTAGATGACTAAAAATCAGTTCTATTGGGTAAAAAGTAAACTATGGTCAAAGTACAGTCAAAATTCATGATTTTTGGCCAACCTTGACATTTTGAAGTCATATTCATGAATTGATCAAGTATTTATCACAATTCCTCAAGAAAAGCATTCAAATCATCAAAGGAGCAAAATTGTCAAAATTAAGGTTTTGACTGAAAAGGACTGATCATTGACTTTTGACCTAGTACATGACCTGATAACTTGAAGCATGATTTCAAGGACTCAAACAAAACATCTTGACCTAATATCATGGCTCAAATCATTTCTCAATATCAATGAATTGATTGTTGAAATTTGATCAACTGATGAAAAGTCAACTAATACACAAAAACTCAAATGTTGACTTTTTGGTCAAACATGAAATTTCAAAGATCAAAATTCACAAAAACATTAAAAAATATCAAACTTGATCATCCAGAATCAAGAAAGTCAAAAAGTCAACAAAAAAGTCAAGATTTCAAAGTCTTAGAAAAATTCTAAGTGTTTTTAACCTTGATAATTTCAATACTTCATGACAATTTTTCACCAAAATGCAAGATGATTCAAGAAAAAATTTCGACATGAAAGTTGTAGATATTGATGAATTCTACAACTTTATCCCTAAGGGTTGATGTCCAAAATATTCTTAGATTTGAAGATATAAGCTCATAAAGACATGACATTTTTCATAAAACACTTAGTGAAAATTTTAGCAAGTTTAGGCAGATTTTTTACCTAACTTTTTGACCAATGTTCACCTAGTTCCAAGATGATTTATCCAAAGTGGTCAACAAGAAGTTTGTAGAAAATGTTTAAAGCTTTCCAAAATGTCAAAGAACTTGAAGAGATCATTTTTGAGCTAGGAGATTCGAAGAGATGAAGTTGGGCATCCATTCTTGAATTACAAGGCATCTTCATGAAGAACACATAACCAAATCCCACAACTATGTTGCATAATATTGCTTTGCATCCCTCTTGACTTGAAAATATTTACATAATAAAATGTTTACACAACTAATTGAGCTATGATCTAAGAGCTTGATCCATTGTCCAATTGATCATTCCATTAATGGAACAAATTTCACACTTCCATTTTGGAAAAGTGACTTTAATCACAATGTCAACTCTCCTTGAGCCAATACATTGTTTCTTTTGACTCCAAAACATTTTTAAGAAAGAAGCAACATACATAAAGCCTCCTAACCACCCTACAAGTCCTTGTACCATGCATTGGAACTATGTTTGTCAAGCTTGCTTCAAAAACAAGTTTCAAGACCATAACATGTGATTCCTTGTTTCTGTTCACTAGAGCATTCAAAACCTTTCCTATATAAATAGAGGATCCATTTGCAACCTAAGACACAAATTTACAAGCCTTGAGATACCCTGAAACACCCTGAAACTCAGAACTTGCACCAAAATATCCATTGTTGCAATTTCTGGCCAAAAAATGCAATCTCATATTTCACTCGTGCGTTTCCCCCTAAATCATTCTCAAATATTCCCTACTTCATTTAGAACTCATCTCCATTCCTGTTTCAGCATTGTAACATCATCTTCCTTATCTTCCAAACTCAAAAACAGAATCCTGCACATTGACTTCTCCAGCACGATTCAAGCACTTTCAGCATAAAGTAAGACTTACATTAGCTTCCTAGGAGTCAAGTGAAGCTATCCAGATCATCACCTCACCTCCAGGGTTTTTCAAAATCCATACACAATTTCCAGTTTTGAGGTATGTTTTCTCAACTTTGAACTCTCTCTACAAGCATCACTAATGGTTACTTTGTGAATAAAAAATATAGACATCATAGCCCTAAAGCTAACCATACCCTTAGTTTTCATTTACGTTTCCCGAGCGATGCAAATTTTGAGTTTGAACTTTCTGAAAAAATTAGGTTTTATTTGGTACCAATAGAAATTAATGATTATCTTTGATTTATAGTTTAAGTTGTTTACATGTTGAATTCGTATTGAAAAATGGAGCAAGTTTCATATTTATACTCTTGCAAATGGTTGAGAAATGAGCAAGATCAGAAATTTGAAAATGCAACAATGGAGGATGGCGCGAGGAAGAAGATGAAGTTGTAATTAGGACTGAGTTTATTTTAAATTTAGTGCAAGTTGCATTACTATCGGATTTAACAGCCACCCCAGTGGCAGAGCGCACGCGCATAAGCCATTCCTACGCCTGGTCATGGGTTCGAGCCAGGTGTGGGACATTTTTTTGATTTCATGTTTGTTTCATACTAATCAAGTGCAAGCAACCTAAGAGCGTGCATTGCGTTCCTATCCTCTACACCATCTGATCATTGCACAACTAGATCCAATGCACCACATGAGTAGGTCCATGATACATCATAATAAGCCAGCAACATGAGATCAAAACGGGCGCTGGGCTCAGAGTTTAGACCTCATTCTGTTTTTGTTTTTGTTAAGTCTCACCACCCTTTTTACTAAAGGTAGCGCATACCCACATCTTTTTATTTTATTTTATCATTTTTCTGATTTCAAACAAAAAACATATTGGGCCTAACTCTTTTTACTAATTCTTAACCCCCTGTGATACGGTGGCAGAACCGACTGTTTATACTGGTTTTGCATTTTGTAATCACAAATGTTGCGGTAAGCAAGAGTTGCCACCGACTTTTCTTTTATCCAAATTAAGGAAAGGGTGAAAAGAACAGAAAAAGATCTTTTCAAGAGTTTTCTGAGTAAGCGGGGTAGATTATGGAAAGGGAAGGTGTTAGCACCCTTTCCATCCGTAGTTTTCTATGGGCTCTCAGAGGTTTGCTCATTTTAAAATACCTTTGTGCTTTGTGTGTTTGAAAATGTTTTGAAAATGCCTTAGTACGGCGATTTGCTTTGCGTTTAACTCTTGTATCAGTCCTTAAGAGTGTTAACAAAGCAAATATTTTGAAAATTATTTTTTGTGAAATGTTTTTGTATAGGTGTAAAAAGTTGTTTTGAGCAAACTTCTAACAAATATCTACTTTTATACTCGAAAAGGTTTGTTCTTTTCCTCCTATCGTTTAGACAGTGCTATTCTACTATTAGTGAGTAGGTAGCCTCGTCGTTGGATGATTGAGGGATAATCGAAGAGACGTTTACAGTCATGTTGGCAACATGTAGAGACACTTTAGCAATTTTGTTTATGGACTAGATCATTTATCGAAAGGCAACTGTAGGATCATCGAGGGACTATGATCTTTTTGATTTACGAGGGTCTTTGCTATAGTGTCCCTGTTTCGAGGGACATGACTGTTTTTCCGAAGGCAACCAAAGCGGGGATACCCTAAAGGTGCATATGTGCATATGTGTTAAATTCGGTTATTTATCTTGCACTATTAAGTTTGCTAACGTGTTAATTTTCAGTCTTATCATGCACGCCTAGTGTGATCGGTGGATCTGGAACTGATTGTTTAACGCTGGTTCGCGAAATGTCGCGGAAGCAAGAGTCGCCACCGTCTTTTATTTTCTCCAATATGGAAAGGACAAAAGCACATAAAAATTCCTTATTGAGATTAGCTCTCGGTTCGGGAGGTAGATTTATAGAAAGGGAAGGTGTTAGCACCCTTTCTATCCATGGTTATCCATGGGCTCTTAGATACTTGCTCATTTGTGTTTTCAAAAGTGTTTGCTTTTCAGAGTGAGTGGGTTTGAAAAAAGTTTCGTTTAAAACTTCAATTCGACTCTTGTATCAGTCCTCAAGAGTGTTGTGAAGCATTTGTTTTGAAATCTTTTAGAAAGTGTCGGTGTGAAAAGAGTTTTTGATTTGTTTTGAATTAGAGAAAGTATCTACGAGTCATCTACCTACCCTAAGGAATTATGCTGTGTAAATGTCCTTTAGGTAGTACCATCCCACCATTGAGAGATAGGTAGCACCACCGTTGGAGGTGTTCGGGTCAATTCGTTTGTAGGGACAGTGTGGTCACCGAGCAACATTAGGACACCTCAGAAGCTACCCTTATGCCATTGATCCTTTTTAATTCCGAGGCAACCTTTCCGAGGCGACTGGATCATATCATGGACATAAGGACTTACTAAAACGTCCTGTACTCGACGACCACAATTCGAGCTTGTAGGGACAATGTGGTCACCAGAGCAACAGTAGGACACCTTAGAAGCTACCCTTATTCCATGTTCATGGACATAAGGACTTACTAAAACGTCCTATACTCGACGACCATGTTTCGAGGGGCAAGGTAACAGTGAGGCGTACCCTAAGAGTGGTGTGTGAATTTGTGTATTGTTTTCAGTTATGTTTTATCTTGTCATGCATTATGGTGATCTACGCTTTGATTTTATTTGGGCCATTCATTCTTTCATGCAAAATTTAGCAATTAAGGGGTGCGGAAATTAAAGTACGGAAAACGTAAATCCTACGCTATTACAAGGCGCGGGTCTATACATCGCCAAATCTTTACAAAGACCCGTTTTAAGTAAATAAGTGCGGAAAATAAAAAAACAGTAAAAATGTCCTATTTACTATTACATATCCGGAGCAATTACATAATAATCGAACAAATTAAATACGCGCGAATAAAGAAAAGGGAATTAATTTTTTTTGTCTTTTTTTTGGTAATTAAATGAAATTGAAAACTAATTAATTATTTTAATTACAAGAAAATATTTTTTGACCTTTTTTATGGTTTTATGAAATAAAATAAAAAAAGAATTAAAAATGTCAAAAGAAAAAGCCTAAGTCTAAATTTGTTTTTATTTATTGTGAAAAAAGGTTAAAATTAACTAATTAAACTAATTAATTTGTTAGTATTTTATTTACAAAAATAATTACTAAAGTGAAATTAATAATAATAATAATAATTACATTTTTTTTGTTTTTTTTTCTGAATTTATGAAAATAATTATTTGTGAACTAACTAAATAATAATAATAATTAATAAAAGGAAAGAAAATAAGAAAAGAAATGCTAAACCAAGGAGGTGAAGGCCGGATTTTGGAGGTTTTACTCAAAATCATCCTTAGGCATCAAAAATTCCATCTAAGCCCATGGTTGTGATCGTCCATGTCTCCTGATCACGTCTATGCTTATGGTTTGTCCCAATTTCACCTGTAGACAAAATACCTAAAAACAAAACCAACGAACCCTAGGCACGGGTATTGTTATACGAAGCCTAAAAATGAAATTGAATATAGCAGTTACATTGGAAATTAGGCATGGAGTATGAATATGCTATTATTTTCCAGAAAAGTGCAAGAATGGAGAAACATGATTTCGTGTACAGGGGTGAGTTTGAGACAACTTACAGCGCTTGGTAGTGGACCTTAGGACGCGTTTGAGGTTGATTTGGCTTCAGGGAGTGGCAAGGAAGAAAGCCACGTGCTTGCTTTGATCTGAAAATGTTTGCAACACCGCTTTAGATCTCTCACTTTTTTTTGGACAAATTTTGAACTTTTCCTCTGGCCGTTTGTGCACACTCTCCTTTTTTTCTAGGTCCTGAATGAGGCTTGCAAGGCTTGTATATATAGGCTTGGATGAGAATCAGTCACATTAAGGAGCTTTTAAGCCTTGCAATGAAGTTTTGATTTTCTCCATAATCACCATTGAAATAACTTGCCATATTTGCTCCAAATTTGATTTTTTTTGCTTGAAATAGGTCTTGAACGAATTTGGTATATGTTTTATGGTGTATCAAAGCTATTCAAACCATAAAATATCCTCCCATTAATTTTCTTGATTTTTATTTGAATTTTAAAGATTTAAAATGAATTAAATCAAATAAAATTAAACAAAAATAGAAAAATTAATTTTTATTCTTGAAATAAAACATGGGACACGTGGGAGGTATGGCAAAGCTGAATCAAGTGGAAAAAGTGGGCCCCTTTTGTCAAAAATGAAGTTTCAAGGATAATTGACTTTGGCCCTTTCACAAAAATTTCCCAACTTCTCCAATGCATATCTTGCTCAATTTTGAAGCTATGAACATGTTCTTGGATATTTTGGAAAGGTCTTGAAGTCCTATAACCAATGCCTTTGGTCCCATGTCATTTTGATTTACCAATATCAAGTTATGGTCTTTGACTTAAAGTGCCTTTTTGTTGACTTTTGAAAATGACCTATAATGTTGAAATTGACAACTTTTTGTGAGAGCATTTCTTGGACTTGTAATGTGAAGATGAGTTGTAGGAAATGTCTTCCCCTTCAAAATGAGCATTGGATGGGATTTTTCTGATGAACCATGAAAAAGTTATGCCTTGGTCAAGGTACAGTTGACTTTTCAGCTGTCCCAAAAATAGAAACTTTTGACACCTTGATGATTTTTGAGCCATGCTTGAGGAATCATGATCAAGATTTGACCAAATGATGATTGTGGCTTCAAAATAAGATGTTGACCAAAAATTTTGACTTTTGACTGCCAAATGACCATTTTGCTCCTGCAGTTGATTGTGAAGCAATTAGGGTTTTTGACTGTGCAACTTGACCTTGTGAGCCTTGAAACTTGACATGTAGGTGCTTGACAATGTTTATAGGCATGTGGGACTTGATTGGACCATTGAAAACCTCAACTTCCTTGTAGGAACCAACACCCTAGTTTGACTGGCTTAGGAGGATGGTTGACTGGGTAGCCCTTGAGTAGACTTTGAACCATTTGAGGTGATGCTTGTCAAAACTTTGAAGATTATGGGAGGGCAAATTTTGGGGTACAACAGTTGCCCCTGTTCAATCTTCTTAGACCTGAGGATGTAGATTGGCTTGTGTGCCTTTCGTGATCCGAGGGTGGAAGATGATTGAACACTAGAGTGCCCAGAAATTTGCACTCACATAGTAGAGTATCAGCAGTGTGATGTCGGGAATGGGCTTACAGATGCCATTTGGAGAGATGATGGGTAGGAGGATGGGCTTATAGATGTCATCTGGAAGTGTGACAGAACCTTGTCGGGAATGGGCTTATAGATGCTATTTGGAACTGTAATGGATAGTTGAATCTGAATAAGAAAATAGAATAGCTTCTGTGTCTGGGGCATATCTAGTCTATATCTAATTGCTGACGTCTGAACAAGTAGTAGAATGACCGCCGGGTCTGGGGTATATCCATACTGCATGAGTAACAGAATGTCATCCGAATCTGGATCGTATCTGGACTGAACAATAGAATAGCATCCGGGATGGAGCATCTCTAAGTTGTTTCTCAAAGGAAATCTGGAATAAGTATCAGAATGTCGCCATGCCTGGGTCACATCTGAACCATATCTAGAAGGAGTCTTGAATAAGCAAAAGAACAACATCCATATCTGGAGCATTTTCAAGCTATCTCTGAAAGGAAATCTGGAATGAGTATCAGGACGTCTCCATGCCTGGGTCACATCTGAATCATATCTAGAAAGGGTCTTGAATAAGCAAAAGAACAACATCCATATCTGGAGCATTTCCAGGCTACCTCTGAGAGGAAATCTGGAATAAATATCAGAACGTCGCCATGCCTGGGTCACATCTGAACTATATCTAGAAAGGGTCTTGAATAAGCAAAAGAACAGCATCCATATCTGGAGCATTTCCAAGCTATCTCTGAAAGGAAATCTGGAATGAGTATCAGAACGTCGCTATGCCTGGGTCACATCTGAACCATATCTAGAAGGAGTCTTGAATAAGCAAAAGAACATCATCCATATCTGGAGCATTTCCAAGCTATCTCTGAGAGGAAATCTGGAATAAGTATCAGAACGTCGCCATGCCTGGGTCACATCTGAACCATATCTAGAAAGGTGATCTCTGAATAAACAACAGAACAGCCTCCGTGCCCGGAGCATCTCTAAGTTATATCTGAGAAGAAATCTGGAATAAGTATCAGAACGTCGCCATGTCTGGGTCACATCTGAACCATATCTAGGAAGGTGATCTCTGAATAAACAACAGAACAGCCTCCGTGCCCGGAGCATCTCTAAGTTATATATGAGAAGAAATCTGGAATAAGTATCAGAACGTCGCCATGTCTGGGTCACATCTGAACCATATCTAGAAAGGTGATCTCTGAATAAACAACAGAACAGCCTCCGTGCCCGGAGCATCTCTAAGTTATATCTGAGAAGAAATCTGGAATAAGTATCAGAACGTCACCATGCCTGGGTCACATCTGAACCATATCTAGAAAGGAGTCTTGAATAAGCAAAAGAACAACATCCATATCTGGAGCATTTCCAGGCTATCTCTGAGAGGAAATCTGGAATAAGTATCAGAACGTCGCCATGTCTGGGTCACATCTGAACCATATCTAGAAAGGGTCTTGAATAAGCAAAAGAACATCATCCATATCTGGAGCATTTCCAAGCTATCTCTGAAAGGAAATCTGGAATGAGTATCAGAACGTCGCCATGCCTGGGTCACATCTGAACCATATCTAGAAGGAGTCTTGAATAAGCAAAAGAATAGCATCCATATCTGGAGCATTTCCAAGCTATCTCTGAGAGGAAATCTGGAATAAGTATCAGAACGTCGCCATGCCTGGGTCACATCTGAACCATATCTAGAAAGGTGATCTCTGAATAAACAACAGAACAGCCTCCGTGCCTGGAGCATCTTTAAGTTATATCTGAGAAGAAATCTGGAATAAGTATCAGAACGTCGCCATGCCTGGGTCACATCTGAACCATATCTAGAAAGGAGTCTTGAATAAGCAAAAGAAAAGAATCCATATCTGGAGCATTTCCAGGCTATCTCTGAGAGGAAATCTGGAATAAGTATCAGAAAGTCGCCATGCCTGGGTCACATCTGAACCATATCTAGAAAGGGATTTTGAATAAGCAAAAGAACAGCATCCATATCTGGAGCATTTCCAAGCTATCTCTTTAATCATTTTAACGTAGACCTGCCCTGGCCAGATACAGGTATCGAATCCATAATCAATCGCTCACAGACATGCCCTGGTTAAATATAGGAATCGAATCTGGGATTACGATAGTTGATAGTAATCATCTTTGTATTGACCTTTCCTGAAAAAGGCAAAACATTAGTTATATTCAATGTCATGGTGCATGGAATGCGCGGTGTCATGACGTTTATAACCAATGGGATTGTAGAATGTGATGTTTATATCATGTATGAAAATGTGATGTTTGCAAATGTATTTTTGTCTAGGAAAATAAATCCTTGACGAATGTCGGGAGCTTATCCTGGGCTGATGTTGCAAGAATACCGGTAGGAGAAGATAACTCCGTTGGGGAATAAACTTGGCGAACAGATTACTCTGCGGGGAAAATTACTCTAGCGATCTTGCTGGGGAAAATACTCTGTGGGAAGAGAGGTACTTCGCTGAGATGTTGTATGAGAACTCCGCTGGGGATACCATTGTTGAGTTACGTTTGGGAGGTTTGAGGAACTCCGCTGGGGATAGGAATACTTCGCCGAGGACGATATTTCCGTGGCAATTAGCTGAGGATAACCCAGTTATAAGCTCTGGCGAGGAATAACCTTCTGAATAAAGACAGGGAGAGATATGCTCTGCAAAGGATAAGCTTCCAGAATCTACTGGGGATAAGCTTCCTACTGGGGAGATGATTTAACTCTCCTGGGGAGACTTTGGACTGTACTGGGAAGGGCTCCGCGGGATGTCTAGATTCCGCCGAGGAACAATCTTAGATCAAGACTGCCGGGAATGCTTGTTAAGAATGTTTGTATACTCCTTGGGGGAATGTTGAGATCTGCTGGGGATAATCCAACTTCCATAAGGCTGATAGTATTACTTTGCTTGGGGAAAGTATGTTGACTTGCTGGCTCATTCTCTGGGGAGTTAAGATATATTAGTTATGTTCTTCAGCTGAACTTACCTTGGTACCTTGGTGGACAGAGCAATTAGATCGCTTAGACGACTCATTATTGCCCCAGTTTCAGTGGGAGAAGGCACCTGTGGGGGTAATTGACAAATCTTCTGGTAGACAGGTGACGAGATGCCAGGACATAGTCGTATGCTTTGATCCCTAATTTTTGCCTGGACCGCCCTTTCGGGTTTTCAGTCCACCGGGATACCCATTTTTGCCCAAGCCGCCTTTTCAGGTTTTCGACTTACCGGGTGTACATATTTTTTCATTTCATCCCTTATTTTGCCCGAACCCTTTTGGTTCGCCGGGAAGCCCTTATTTTTGCCTAGGTGTGTCAACCTAGCGGGTCTTTGATTAGGCGTAGTATTTTTTGACTATATCCACGCTCTCAGAGTGTAGGGAGTTGCCCCTGTCAGTAGTATTGTGTTACCGTACCACTAGAAGATGTCTGATCAGGCAAGATTCGTTGTCGGAATGCCCCAGGTGATGGAGATTTTCCCCAAGCTGGTTGGCCTTTTGAGAGATTCTCCGAATCTTGACTTAACTGCCCCAGATGATGGCCACTGATCATGCCATGCCCCCTGATTGAAGAGTGTTTCTTCCACTAGAGGTGACTCTTTTGTTGAGGGGACTTTCGTTCATCGGATATTCGTTGCGCAAAGTTCTCTGCTGTTCAAACAAATAATCATATGCAAACAATGTTATCTTAAGAATGCAAAGCTTATGTCTGTCTTGAAATTTTTGAAAATGCATTTTTCAGTAAACCAGTGAATTTTGTAAAATGTGACGTCAACTCGTTATTTTACCGTAAGCTTTAAGGAGTCAGGATACCTTTCGTACATTATGCTTTCGAACTAACCCATGCTTCAGCTAGGACTTTTAAGGGTTGTAACGTGGCCTGGTTCACGGTTTAAGAAACAAAGGATAAAGGCTCAAATTATTTATACCCACCCGTTCTTCGTGACGTTCTTCAAACCTAAGCTCAGTTGATCGTGCGTTAGACCTTGTTTGAGTCTTTGCTTTGATATACCAGTGATGGTTCGGATATTGAAAATTTATTTTGGATAGGCAGTCATTTCCTTTTTTGGTTGAGGGTTTGTAGGACCTCTTTCTTTTTTGATTTCGTTATCCCTGTTTTTTGCCTGAACTGTTTCTTTTGTGATTACAATCAGCGGGATGCCCCAGTTTTGTAAGTCTCCTTCATAGGTGTTGACTTAATGGGCGTTTATTTTAAGGGATAATGACTGTCTGTCTTTATGATTATTCAGAACCATCACTGTCTTTTGTTTTGTGAGGACCTCTTTGGTGCTATTCGTTGTGCACTTGGATCAACTGAGAGAACTACCCTGCCCCAGGTTATGATTAAGGGTTTTAATTTTCGAAAAGAAAAACTCCTACTTCTTTGGCTTAAAGGGGTTAACGAGGGATTATCTGCCTTATAACTCCAGTGTTTAGGAATTGAAACAATGCATGTACCTCATCAGCGGGGTCTGTTCAAAAGCATACTGTAGATCGTGGTATCGTTTTCGTCATCCTCCCTCAAGAGGCTTAGAATTATTAATCGAGCGTTGATCATCAGAAAAATATGAAAATAATTTGCTTATAGTGAATACGAATATATTGCTTCAAAACAGACATATGCGATGCATTAATGAAATAACAACGTTTAACATGAGTAAATGTTTGAACAAAAGAAAATTACAACTTGAAAATCCTAATGAACAAAAGTCTTTTAATCTCAGGGCTTGTTACTTCAACTGGTGCATCTTGTAGGGATGGCAGGAGCATTCAGCCTGGCCCATCTGGGTGAAATCCACAGCTCTTTCATTAATCAGGTCTTGGATCTTATTCTTCAGAGCCCAGCAGTCGTCGGTGTCATGTCCTGGACTGTCAAAGTGGTATGCACATCTTTCCTCAGGATTGTACTTTGGGGAGGCTGTGTTGAGATTCTTAGGAGGGTCCCTTAACGTCACCAGATTCAACCTCAACAATTGTTGTAAAGCTTGAGACGGTGACACGTTGAGCTTGGTGAACTGCCTTTTAGGCTTGTCTGGCTTGCTTTGATCAGCCCGTTGTTCTTGGCGAGGTCGTTGTTGGACCTGTGAAGTGGTAGCAGCTTGGAGAGGTCTATTCATTGGACCAGACCTTTTCCCTCTTGGAAGCTGTTCCATGACCTGGTCCCTGACTTGGGTTGGTTGCTTCATGTCTTGATGAAGCTGACTGATCATGGCCCTCAGCTCTCCTTACTCCCGAGCTAAACCTTGAATGAGAGCCCTTTGCCCCAGCATCTGGGTTTTCAATGTGTCTACCTCAGCTTGTAGACGTTTCAGTCGTTCGTCCTTGTCATCTTCAGGGTTTTGCTTGGCCAAATTCCCCATGAGGAGTGTTCGTAACTCTTCTTGCCCCTTGGATAGGCTTAGGAAGATCTCCCTGAACTGAGTCTCTTGAGCCTGAAGATCCTGGTTATTTTGTTGGGAAGCCATTGCTGAAATAAACAGCGGAGATGGTAAGTGACCTGTCAAAAGGGTACCTGTTATGCAATGATATGTATGTATGTATATGCAATGTTTTTCAAGGATCTCGCGGGGTAAACAAGAAACAATTGTCAGAATTTGAATCCGGTAGCTTGATTGAAGGAGCTTCATGTTGTTGAGAGTCCTTCTTCAAGGGTCAAAGGCTCACCATATCCAGTGGGTCATAGCCCCTGACAACTTTGGCTAGAGGAAAATAAATCCCCTTTGCCGCTTGCTATACAGTTTGATTCATCATGACCTGCATCACAAGCCCTTGAGATCCTTGAAACAGATTAGTCCTTATGCGGGATGTATGCAATAGTATGATGTTATGCTATGCATGGGGTAACGTAGGTAAACCCTGTTATGAGTCCCAATTAAGGACTATAAACAAAACCTGCAAGAAACTCAGTAAACCCTGTTATGAGTCCCAATTAAGGACTATAAGCAAAACCTGCAAGAAACTTAGTAAACCCTGTTATGAGTCCCAATTAAGGACTATAAACAAAACCTGCAAGAAACTCAGTAAACCCTGTTATGAGTCCCAATTAAGGACTATAAACAAAACCTGCAAGAAACTCAAGTGTCAGTTAACAAGCATGCAAATAGTCAAGTTGGTAGGCACACAAGTCACACAAGAGAAGCCCTTAGAGTTTAGGCCTGCATGGGGTCTGGGTATTACCCTCTTGAAGTTGGTGGGCTCAACCTGTCCTATTAGAAGTAACCGGGTTCTAGGGGTCCCAATATCACTGGATTGCTTTCATTGTTCATCGTTTCGATTTAGCCACTGAACTGGCGACCGAAATATTCCAGGAAAGAAACCCTCAATTGAGTGTAGTATCGAGTATCAACCAACCTCGGACTGCACCAAAGTCAGTTATCTCACTACCCTAAAGAGGCCAAGATAGTTCAATTAAGGTTCCTAAGGTCAGTTGATGCTTCACGACACCACGTGGCGGCCCCGTACTCTCCTTGACTGAACTCAAGGGTTACCGGTACACACTAAAGTGCCACATCAACGTAGCAGACTGTTTCAACCATGTCGGTATACCCCGCACAGTTCCCTCACAGCCTTGTTGCTACTTTCTAAGAAGGTATCCCCAGATCCGGGTTAGGATCTATAGAACTCCCAAGACAGTCCCACAATTTAAAGCAAACAAGTCAAAGCAATTGAAAACACATTGATCTTAGTCCTAAGGTACACCTCACTTTAACAATTTCCCCAGCAGAGTCGCCAGTTCTGTGATCGGTGGATCTGGAACTGACTGTTTAACGCTGGTTTGCGAAATGTCGCGGAAGCAAGAGTCGCCACCGTCTTTTATTTTCTCCAATATGGAAAGGACAAAAGCACAGAAAAATTCCTTATTGAGATTAGCTCTCGGTTCGGGAGGTAGATTTATAGAAAGGGAAGGTGTTAGCACCCTTTCTATCCATGGTTATCCATGGGCTCTTAGATACTTGCTCATTTGTGTTTTCAAAAGTGTTTGCTTTTCAGAGTGAGTGGGTTTGAAAAAAGTTTCGTTTAAAACTTCAATTCGACTCTTGTATCAGTCCTCAAGAGTGTTGTGAAGCATTTGTTTTGAAATCTTTTAGAAAGTGTCAGTGTGAAAAGAGTTTTTGATTTGTTTTGAATTAGAGAAAGTATCTACGAGTCATCTACCTACCCTAAGGAATTATGCTGTGTAAATGTCCTTTAGGTAGTACCATCCCACCATTGAGAGGTAGGTAGCACCACCGTTGGAGGTGTTCGGGTCAATTCGTTTGTAGGGACAGTGTGGTCACCGAGCAACATTAGGACACCTCAGAAGCTACCCTTATGCCATTGATCCTTTTTAATTCCGAGGCAACCTTTCCGAGGCGACTGGATCATATCATGGACATAAGGACTTACTAAAACGTCCTGTACTCGACGACCACAATTCGAGCTTGTAGGGACAGTGTGGTCACCAGAGCAACAATAGGACACCTTAGAAGCTACCCTTATGCCATGTTCATGGACATAAGGACTTACTAAAACGTCCTATACTCGACGACCACGTTTCGAGGGGCAAGGCAACAGTGAGGCGTACCCTAAGAGTGGTGTGTGAATTTGTGTATTGTTTTCAGTTATGTTTTATCTTGTCATGCATTATGGTGATCTACGCTTTGATTTTATTTGGGCCATTCATTCTTTCATGCAAAATTTAGCAATTAAGGGGTGCGGAAATTAAAGTACGGAAAACGTAAATCCTACGCTATTACAAGGCGCGGGTCTATACATCGCCAAATCTTTACAAAGACCCGTTTTAAGTAAATAAGTGCGGAAAATAAAAAACAGTAAAAATGTCCTATTTACTATTACATATCCGGAGCAATTACATAATAATCGAACAAATTAAATACGCGCGAATAAAGAAAAGGGAATTAATTTTTTTTGTCTTTTTTTTTGGTAATTAAATGAAATTGAAAACTAATTAATTATTTTAATTACAAGAAAATATTTTTTGACCTTTTTTATGTTTTTATGAAATAAAATAAAAAAAGAATTAAAAATGTTAAAAGAAAAAGCCTAAGTCTAAATTTGTTTTTATTTATTGTGAAAAAAGGTTAAAATTAACTAATTAAACTAATTAATTTGTTAGTATTTTATTTACAAAAATAATTACTAAAGTGAAATTAATAATAATAATAATAATAATTACATTTTTTTTGTTTTTTTCTGAATTTATGAAAATAATTATTTGTGAACTAACTAAATAATAATAATAATTAATAAAAGGAAAGAAAATAAGAAAATAAATGCTAAACCAAGGAGGTGAAGGCCGGATTTTGGAGGTTTTACTCAAAATCATCCTTAGGCATCAAAAATTCCATCTAAGCCCATGGTTGTGATCGTCCATGTCTCCTGATCACGTCTATGCTTATGGTTTGTCCCAATTTCACCTGTAGACAAAATACCTAAAAACAAAACCAACGAACCCTAGGCACGGGTATTGTTATACGAAGCCTAAAAATGAAATTGAATATAGCAGTTACATTGGATATTAGGCATGGAGTATGAATATGCTATTATTTTCCAGAAAAAGTGCAAGAATGGAGAAACATGATTTCGTGTACAGGGGTGAGTTTGAGACAACTTACAACGCTTGGTAGTGGACCTTAGGACGCGTTTGTGGTTGATTTGGCTTCAGGGAGTGGCAAGGAAGAAAGCCACGTGCTTGCTTTGATCTGAAAATGTTTGCAACACCGCTTTAGATCTCTCACTTTTTTTTGGACAAATTTTGAACTTTTCCTCTGGCCGTTTGTGCACACTCTCCTTTTTTTCTAGGTCCTGAATGAGGCTTGCAAGGCTTGTATATATAGGCTTGGATGAGAATCAGTCACATTAAGGAGCTTTTAAGCCTTGCAATGAAGTTTTGATTTTCTCCATAATCACCATTGAAATAACTTGCCATATTTGCTCCAAATTTGAATTTTTTTGCTTGAAATAGGTCTTGAACGAATTTTGTATATGTTTTATGGTGTATCAAAGCTATTCAAACCACAAAATATCCTCCCATTAATTTTCTTGATTTTTATTTGAATTTTAAAGATTTAAAATGAATTAAATCAAATAAAATTAAACAAAAATAGAAAAATTAATTTTTATTCTTGAAATAAAACATGGGACACGTGGGAGGTATGGCAAAGCTGAATCAAGTAGAAAAAGTGGGCCCCTTTTGTCAAAAATGAAGTTTCAAGGATAATTGACTTTGGCCCTTTCACAAAAATTTCCCAACTTCTCCAATGCATATCTTGCTCAATTTTGAAGCTATGAACATGTTCTTGGACATTTTGGAAAGGTCTTGAAGTCCTCTAACCAATGCCTTTGGTCCCATGTCATTTTGATTTACCAATATCAAGTTATGGTCTTTGACTTAAAGTGCCTTTTTGTTGACTTTTGAAAATGACCTATAATGTTGAAATTGATAACTTTTTGTGAGAGCATTTCTTGGACTTGGAATGTGAAGATGAGTTGTAGTAAATGTCTTCCCCTTCAAAATGAGCATTGGATGGGATTTTTCTGATGAACCATGAAAAAGTTATGCCTTGGTCAAGGTACAGTTGACTTTTCAGCTGTCCCAAAAATAGAAACTTTTGACACCTTGATGATTTTTGAGCCATGCTTGAGGAATCATGATCAAGATTTGACCAAATGATGATTGTGGCTTCAAAATAAGATGTTGACCAAAAATTTTGACTTTTGACTGCCAAATGACCATTTTGCTCCTGCAGTTGATTGTGAAGCAATTAGGGTTTTTGACTGTGCAACTTGACCTTGTGAGCCTTGAAACTTGACATGTAGGTGCTTGACAATGTTTATAGGCATGTGGGACTTGATTGGAACATTGAAAACCTCAACTTCCTTGCAGGAACCAAAACCCTAGTTTGACTGGCTTAGGAGGATGGTTGACTGGGTAGCCCTTGAGTAGACTTTGAACCATTTGAGGTGATGCTTGTCAAAACTTTGAAGATTATGGGAGGGCAAATTTTGGGGTACAACACCTAGTTACTAACGGTTAATATTTACAGAAATTTAAAGTGCGAAAGTTTAAATCCTAGACTATTACAACGCTTTGGACAATTACATAAAAAGGTGCAAGAAAATAAAATGCAGAATTTTAAATCTAAACTATTACATCCCATAATCAGTTACATTATTTATATAAAATGCGAGAATAAAAATAACGCGCGCGAAATAAATATTACGCCTAAAAAAACCTAAGAAAAATTCTAAGTAAACAAGAAATTTTTTATTTTTTATTTGGTTTTTATTAAGAAAAATAATTAATTCTAAATTTAATTTTAATTAAGAATATAAAATATATAATGAAATTAATCCTAATTCTAATATTTTTGTATTTTTTTGTTTCTTATTTAAGAAAATATTTGAATTAAAATGAACCGAAGTCTAATTGATTTTAAGTTGATAAAATAAAATTAAAATAATTAATTAATTAATTAAAATAATTTTTGGAAAAAAAAACCTAAATCTATTTATTTATTTTTTGATTTTTATGATTATAATTAAAAAAAAGATATAAAAAATGAATAAACAATTAAAACAAAAAATGCATGTTGGGCCTGATGTTATAAGCAATCAGGGGGGGTATGAGTTTTAAAACGTTGGGCCCAAGTCAACTAAGATACATCAATTGCATTGGATCCTCTGTTGCTAGCCCTTGAAGGTCTACCATGAGACTACATGTTGAGACGCTGGATCTGGATCATGAGGTGATGGGCTGATGGCATACGGGGCACGTCTGACCATACAACATATGGGATCTGCATGAAATAGGTTAAAAAATGCAAAATGCTGGACCTGGGACTCGAACCCAGGTCCCTTCCCTCACATAAACACGTCTTTACTAGTTGAGCTACCATATCATTCGTTTATACATATCAAGCAATAATATTATATTATAAAATCATCGTAATTATTAAAATTCAAAAAAATGCGTGTGCTGCTTTAACTGGTCAATGAGAAGCTGACAGCCATGGCGCCAGAGTCAAACAACTCAGGGGTGCCAGAGTCAAACTCGGGTCACCCTCTCCGGTCACCCATAAATCCTATAATCTGTAATCAACAAGATCAAGACTTGAAATTAAGGCAACCCTCCCTAAATCGGGGCTTGCCAATCCAACCATGGCATTAGTTTTCCAGAAGTGGCCTCTATCTCTGGAACCGAAACCTCTATGATTTGAAAACCTAGCCATGGCAACTTGTGATTTAGAGCCCTAACTTCACATGTAAAACGTTAGAACATCTCAAAATGATTAAACAAGCAAGAACGTATGTGTTAAAACTATTTAGAATTCCTGCATTAAGAGATTCAGTTTTTTAGAAATTTACCAAAATGAACAATCCGGTTGGTCAATCTCAAGGTATCTTAGGCGTGGATATGGACAGGATTCAACTTCTGGAAGTACTGGGATGTTGATGGAGTCCTAGGATTGGATAAAAAGAGGCTGGAGCCTACTCTTTGGAATTTCACGATTTTTGACAAATTTGCAATTTTTGGTGTGAGTTCTTAAGGTTGTATATGCGTCTGCTAAGCTTGCAAACATGATGTATTTATAGGGTAGATAGAGGAGACATGATTTAATGGGGACATAAACATGTTTTCCAACCAAAATCCAACAAATTAAAGAACTTCTAAATTTTGCCAAAACTTTTCCTTTCCATGCTAGCATGTATCTGGACAATTTTACACGAGTTCTTGGGCCCTAAGGCAAGCCAAACCATCAGCCCAATGGTCAAGGCCCATTCCATAATATTTTGTACAATTTATTTAATATTTATTTGAAATAAATCAAAATAAATTTGTACAAAATAGGTAGAAAATGAAAGTCTATGTAAAAATGATATTATAGGTCCTCCATAAGCTTAGGGAAATATTTGAACCTCAAAAAGTTAAGCCATTGACTCAAAAGTTCAAATTTTCTCAATGCACCATTCTTGAAATTTCCACAATTTTCCCAACTTGGGAAAGACATAACTTGCTCAATTTTAACCTCATGATGATGATCTTGGACTTTTCGGAAAGCCTAAGATGTCTACTTCAATTACTCTTGTGATCAATTTTGCATTTGAAGACTTTATCTTGATGTAAAAGGTCTTGACAAAAAATGACTTTGGGTGACTTTTTGAAAATGACCTGTAATGTATGAGCTTGTATCCTTCAAATGGTGCATTTCTTGGACTTGAGGGCTGAAGAGAAGTTGTAGGTAATTGAATTCTATTAAAAATGAGCTTTGGTTGGGGAAAAAGGGATGAAGTATGTGAATGTTATGCATGGTCAAAGTTTGGTTGACTTTTCCTATAGAAACCCTAATTAGCAATTCTTGACTTTTGATAAATTAGGAGTATTTCTTGAGGAATCATGATCAACCCTTGATCAAATGATGGATATAACTTCAAAATTTTGATGTGAACCAAAAATCTTGAAGTTTGACTATATATAGGCCACAGTTGACTTTTGACCTAGTATAGTTGATTTTCCAACACTTAAGCAATTGACTGAGTAAACTTGTAGTGCAAGGCATGGAATTTGTCATGGACAATCTTGAGGGCCTATTAGGAAATTGGAAAACAATAGAGACATTTGGAGCTCATACATCTTGATGAAAAGTGAAACCCTAATTAGAGGTTCATTGCTTAGGAGGAGAATTTATCTGGTCAATTTTTGGTCAACCTTGAGCAATTGAGGATCTCTAGGAGCATGCTTTGAGTAAAAATGGGAGGGAAAATTTTGGGGTGCAACAGCTGCCCCTGTTCAATCTTCTCAAACCTCAGGATTTAGATTGGCTCGTCTGCCTTTCGTGATCTGAAGGTGGAAGAGGATTGAACACTAGAGTGCCCAAAAATTTGCACTCGCATGGAGTAACACCGATGGTTGATAATGTCGGGAATGGGCTTAAAGATGCCATTTGGATAAGATGACAGAGAGTTGTCGGAGATGGGCTTAAAGATGCCATTTGGAGAAGATGACAGAGAGTTGTCGGAGATGGGCTTAAAGATGCCATTTGGAGAAGATGACAGAGAGTTGTTGGAGATGGGCTTAAATATGCCATCCAAAGTAGATACTGACTTCATAAGAAGTTTCTTTTTGGGGATTCCTGTTCCTTTTGTCTGAGGAGGAGTCCGTCGGGGAATGTTGATTTCTGTTATTCTCCTGCTTGAGGAAAACTCTGTAGGGAATAAAGTCTAGGAACTTCAGTTGTCCAAGGCTCTACTGAGGAGTTATCTATGTACTAGAGAGATGAAAGTTCAATGCTGTCTAGTTGAAATCCAGGCTTTACAGTAACTTGCCATGGATAATGGAATTAACCATCATCTGGAAATATATCAGAAGGAACATGTGTAGGGATGCTTCAAGATGAGTCTGTGTTAGACCGTATCTGGAGATTATGAGAAGAAACCTGGGTAAGATTTCTTCGTTTGGTCATGTAGATAGTTTTCCAGTCTGGTTTCATGTGTTAATCTAAAATCAGTTGTTCACAGATAGTTGTCCTGTCTGGTTTCAGGTATTAATCTGGAACTTACAGATTGTCAGTCGTTGAGATAGTTGTCCTGGCTTGTTACAGGTATTAATCTCTGACCTGAGAAAGAAAGCTAGTTTTCCTGGATTATTACAGGTGTTAATATTTAATCTCTTCATGTAGATATCTCTCTTGGATTGTTACAGGTATTAATCTATAGTCGGGCGTCTACAGATAGTTCTCCTGGCTTGTTACAGGTATTAATCTGGAACTGGGTCTTATTGGTTATTGAGATAGTTGTCCTAGCTGGTTTCAGGTATTAATTGAAGAAGTGAAAACACAAGAAGGGGGGTTGAATTGTAACTTAAAAATAAAATTCAATAGACACAAGATTTTTATCCTGGCTCGCTTGATCTCAGACTACTCCAGTCCACCCGCCAAGGTGATTTAGCCTCTCTCCAAAGAGGACTTAATCCACTAATCAAACAGATTACAAACTACTTTGACAACTGCCAAAGTCTTCTTGAGTATGACCACAACCCAGTTTATCTCAAGGAACAATATCTTAATCAAAGAACAATAAACTGTGTACTATATATTTTTCGTTACAAAAACAGTATCACTACTGTGATGTATTACACAATTTGAGTATATGAAAGAATGTGAGTATTTGCAGCTTTTTGAGATGTATGAGTAATCATTGATCAAACCGTGAACGATTTATCCTTTGAGCTTGATTATATAGGCGTGGAAATTTGTCCATAATAAAACGTGATAATGGACACTCAATGCACTTTCCATACTGAGAAGATTCTTGTCAGAATGAAGCCGTTGCATATGATACTGTCTTAATTGAAAATTAACGCTTTAGAACATGAGAATCTTGCATGTTGCTTTTACTTCAGAACATTGATGACTCAGAGATATGAGGATTTGTTGGTGCATTAGACTTTTGTTCAGAATCAGAGTATCTTTTACTTTAGTGCAGATTCTGATCGTCATTCTTCAGAACATTTTGATTAGCTCAACTTGAAGGCTTTTGTGGCTTAACTTTTGATGTTGTTTCAACCAGAACTTCTATATAAGAAACAACACAAATTTAGAGTGAATATTTGTTCTTTGTGTTTGTTATCATCAAAACTCTAATTAAGGGTTGTAGAATCAAACTATGTTCTAACAATCTCCCCCTTTTTGATGATGACAAAAACTAGGATTTTTAATAAAAGATATAGAAAAAAAAAGCTTAAGAGAGTCTCCCCATGAGTTGATTATTCAAATAGAGATGAGTTACTTCCCTGAAGTTCCTTCTCATCAGTGCTTTTGATGCATCTCCTTATGTCTTTATCAGAATGTGTACCTGTTCATGCTTTCAGAAAAGATAGAAGTTAAGATATTCAGAATGTTTGAGACTTTGTCCCGGTATACTATTATTGAAAATATCTTACGTTCTCCCCCTTTTTGTCAAGTATCAAAAAGCAATATAATCAGAGTCAAAAGGATGATTTGTATTGAAAACAGAATGCAATGACATTTTTCAGAAACAAAGAGGATAAGATGAAGAATACAGAAAATAAGTTAAAGAAAATCTAAGAAGGAGGGGATGTCGTGTGAACAACGCTTCCAACAATGTCTTAATCTGAGTGCTTGATTCTTCCTGCTTTCCCAGAATGTCTTTGATTTCTTTTGTTGTATCTTCTTGTTTGTCAAATATATCCCTAATCTCTTTGTTTGTGTCTTCTTGCTTATCCATCCTGGCATGGATTAAAGCATTATCCTTCTTCAACTCTTCTAGAGTTTGCATGACTAGAGACGAAACTGGTGTATCTTCAGGGGTTGCATGTCATTCAGAACACTCTGCAGCCTCTTCTGATTGAACAACTTCTTTTGTTGCAATTTCCTTTATGGAGCAGTAGTCTGAGGGTGACTATCAAAATCTGGTTTAGTGGCTTCTGAAGGTTGGTGCTCTTTCCAGGGAGCATTTTCCAGCAGAAGAATTTATTTCTTGTCCCAGTGACTTAGAACTTGATCTTTGAAGGCTTTCAGCTGATCACTGAAGTTCTACTGAGCCATCTCATGGCTTAATTCTTTCAGCCTCTAGGATTCAGAGTTAAACCATTTTCTGAATCTATCCCACAGAGAATCAGAAGCAGCATGATTAGAATTCTCTTGACTTGCTTACTTTAAAGAAGTAACCCATTACTGTATTTCTGTTTCAAAAATCAACAAGTTCTTACCAACATCTGATTTGGTTAAGGTTGGTTTGGGAATGGCAATTTTATTTGAGGTGGAGGCTAGATGGTCCAGCGCTTCTAGATCAATAACAGTTCTGAGATGATCAGCTGGACGGTTAATTAGTTAGGGAGTAGAAGAATTAGAAATTAGGATTGGTGAGTGAGGAGTGTTTGATGGTGTGGATTCATATGGTGAAAGTATTTCTGGAATATCATGAATGGAGAGAGGTAAACGAACCATAAGAGGTTCTGTTATTCCAGGAATTGGGGTAGTGGTATCAGAGTATGAAAGGGAGTCTTCTGATTGGTTTGTGGTAGCGTGTTAAATTTTTGGTTCAGGTGTTTCAGAAGTTGGATTTTCAGATTGAGGAGTGAGAGGGTTTTCATTTTCTGGTTGGGGTGAGTTGAGGTTTTGATGTTCTGGTTGAGGAGAGTGTGGTTGTGGATTTTCTGGTTGTTGAAACTGAATATTTGGATTTTCTGGGATTGGTGAGTGAAAGTCTTGATCAAACAGTTCAATATCAGAGAGAACTCTTGCAAGTTATGGTTGATTTTATTCTGGATTTGGATTGGGGGAGTGAGGTTCATTTAAGAAATTGCCAAGAGTTATAGATGGGTCAAAATCCTCAAATGTTTGTGGTGAAGGATTTTCTATTGGTTGAGGGGGAATGGTTTCAGATGTTGGAACATCTATTGATTCTACAACAGAAACAAAATATGTGTTACCTTTCTTTTTCGCAGCTTTGGGTGTCCTCTGAGAGGATCCTTCTCCTGCTTCTTTCCTCTTTCTAGATTTCTTTAGCATAACCTCTGGAGCTGGCTTGTGCAGGTCACGGATGTTGATTTCTGGAATAGTCTCATCTTCCTTGCAAGCTTCAAGGTATCTGACTACAATCTCTGGAGAAGTATCTATCTTAGAGAATAGTGGAAAATCCTTCAGAGGGATTATCCTAGAAGTGATGACTTCATGAAAAGAAATTGTTGGTTCCTTCTTAATGCTTTCAATAATTTCATTTTCTTCAGATTCTTGGAATTCAGTGGTTTCCCAGCAGTTGCTTCCAGGGTGCTGATCTCTTGAGCCTCTGTCAGATGTTCTATCAACCTATTTTCCGTCAGAATATCTGAAATCAATCTTCCTAGAGGAATCCAATCCCTCTTAGTTCTTTCTTATTCTCTTGTCTCTTTCACACTTGTTCTCAGATGGTTGAATAGAAAATGTGGAAGATTTATTTTGGTCTTCTTTGCAATGAAGTATAACAAAAACTGCTGATCAATGTTGATGTAATCAGGGAGCTTGTAGGCTTCCTGTGATTGATACATCCCAGAATGATTCTAGCCCAGATTCTGTAATAATCTTTCAAGTCTCTGATCTTACTGGATAGCTGTCCAGAAGTGAAAATGACCCTAGCAATGGATTTTAGGTCAGAACACTTATCAGCCATATTAATGTATCTGACTTCGCCGCCATTGTATCCAATGAGTTTCCCAATCAAATATTCTGTAATCACTATCTTCTTACCCATAACATATGACGTGACCTGGTGGTTGGATGAAGTAGCATGAATCTAAAACACTTTAACAAGAATGGGAAAAGTTGGACCCAACAGTCGATCAAAGTATCGGTTCCATCCCTGTGCAGTTACAACTTCATACAGATCAAAACCATTTTCCTGTAAGCTCTCAAAGTCGATGATCAATTCACATAGAACTTCAAGGTTGTCGACTGGAGTGAGCAGTGTTCTAATGGGCCCCTCATACTATTCTATTGACAAAGAAC
Organism: Vicia faba; assembly: GCA_948472305.1. NCBI lineage: Eukaryota > Viridiplantae > Streptophyta > Magnoliopsida > Fabales > Fabaceae > Vicia > Vicia faba. The sequence continues at coordinate 187,173,984 of OX451740.1, read as the reverse complement.
CAGGAGCACTGTTGAGATTCTCGAGGCTTGATGAAGATGCCATTGTTCACACGGATTCTTTAAAGAAAACTGATAGAAAGGGTTTTTGAAAAACTATAGCAAGAGAGAATATTGAAGGTAGTAAAACGTGAATGAATAAAATAGTAAAATTTGTTTTATAAACACTTTTGAAAACGTAATCAGTAAGAAAGAGAAAATAAGTAATGATTATATTGAACTAGTGAAACCTGAAATTAGGGGATTTAGTGAGATATTGAATAGTTACCAATGACAAGTGTCTTAATGCATCCAATCAGAGCCTTGGACCCTTTTTAATTTGAACGCGTGTTCAGCCTCAGAAGGTAGCTTGTGAGAGGATGACAAATGTTTGATGGTGTGAACTGCACGCCTTTATCCTTAAAATGAAAAGTTCAGACTTTCATAGATAGATTCTGAGGCAACTGTACTTCTAACTTCTGAAGACAAGTTGATCAGATGTTCAGAGAAAACAATAAAATTCTGAGGGTTAGAATATGCAAATAAAACATTTTATTCTAGACACAATTTCATGCTGAGATGTTTCAGAATGAAATTGAATCTATCTTCAGAAAGGGGTTTTCTAAAGACATCAGCCCATTGATGGTATGTGTCAATAAATTTTAAAGTGAGAATTCCTTTCTGAATATAATCCCTAATAAAATGATGTTTTATTTCTATATGCTTAGCCCTAGAATGCAAAATGGGATTTCTGGATAGACAGATGGCAGAAGTATTATCACAGAAGATAGGGATGTTACTCTCAAATATGTTGAAGTCTTCAAGCTGACTTTTCATCCAGAGCATTTGTGTGCTACATCTAGCAGCTGCTATGTATTCAGCTTTTGTTGTTGACAATGCTATTGTGGACTGTCTCTTGCTGGTCCATGAGATCAGATTGTCTCCCAGAAACTGGCAGCTTCCAGAAGTGCTTTTACGCTCTACTCTGTCTTCAGCAAAGTCAGCATCACAGTATCCTACTAAGCTGTATTCATTGAATTTTCTATAAAACAAACCCAGGTTAGTAGTACCTTTCAAATACTTGAAAATTCTCTTAACTGTTGTTAAGTGAGATTCTCTAGGATCTGATTGGAATCTAGCACAAAAGCAAACGCTAAATAAAATTGCAGGCCTTGAAGCCGTCAGATAAAGGAGAGAGCCAATCATACCTCTGTAGATCTTCTGTTCTACCTTTTTACTTACCTCTTCCTTTTCAAGAATGCACGTGGGATGCATTGGGGTCTTTGAGGGCTTACATTCTGAGAGGTTAAATTTCTTCAGAAGTTCTCTGACATATTTGCTCTGGTTAATGTAAGTTCCTTATGGAGTCTGGTTTATCTGAATGCCCAGAAAGAATTCAAGTCCCCCCATTAAGCTCATCTCAAACTCTGCCTGCATGCACTTAGCAAATTCTCTTCCCAGAGAAGGTTTAGTAGATCCAAAAATAATATTGTTGTACCCCAAAATTTGCCCTCTCATGTTTTCCAAAGTGTTCCCCCTGCATGGTTGATCACAAACCCTTGCCTAAGGAAAAAGAAATTTTTTGAGTGGTGCTTTAAGTACCTTTCGATTGGCATGGACAAGCATTTCAATTGGAAATATGGACAAGCCCTTCGATTGGCATTCTGAAAGACCCTTCGATTGGTATTCTGAAGGAGCATTTCGATTGGCATTATGGACAAGCACTTCGATTGAAATTATGTCAAGGCCTTCGATTGGCATCCTGAAAGACCATTCGATTGGTATTCTGAATGAGCCTTTCGATTGGCATTATGGACAAGTACTTCGATTGGCATTGTGTCAAGGTTTTCGATTGGGATTCTGAAAGACCTTTTCGTTTGGCACCCTGGGCCAAGCCTTTCAATTGGCATGTCAAGGGATCCTTCGATTAGCATGAACAACACCTTTCGATTGGCCTGTTAACAAAGCCTTTCGATTGGAATTTCAATAAATACCCTTCGATTGATGTTTGGACAAGGGCCATTTGAAGAACTCCTTCCAGGCCATTCGAAAGAGGCCATCAAGAGGGCACTCAAAAAACATGTCCAGGTACATTGAACATGAGAAAATGGCATGTGTCCTTTGCAAACATAGAAATAATTAAATGCTGATTGTGGATTTAATTCCTGAGTTAAAGGCCAGATTCTTGCCTTTTCTACTCAACAAAAGCTGATTCGACCAGAGTGACTCCTTTCAAATCAAGAAGTCGAAGCAGAAGAAGGCCATTCGAAGGAGGCAACTTAGGACCAATCGAAGAGCAGGGCCTGAAGGCATTCAAAATTCAAAAAGTGTCCAGGTTCATTCAAGAGACATAAATATTTCAAAAAAAGGAAATTATTTAATGTGTCTGATTCTTGTCTCATGGCTTTAAAGGCCTGTTTAATAGGTTGTCTCTTGCCATTACTAGACCCCCACACTCCTATAAATACAGGGGCAAGCATGCAGTGCAGAGGACACGAAAATATACAGAAAAAATAGAGAAAAGAAGCAGGGAGAACTTAGAGATACGCTGCCAAAAATCATTAGCATTTCCAGGAAGCCATACCCAATCCTTGCACCAACCATTCCACACCCAGAATCATAGATCAAAGCACTTCTGTTTGGTAAAAAGAAATCTAATCTCAAACTCATTTCGATCTCTAATTGCATATTCACGTTATTACTGTTGTTTGTGAATGACTTAATGTGCTACATATAAGCTACAACACAGAGATGAGATTGTGCCATTGCTTGGGCACAATCTGAGTTTCTCCTTCGAATCCCAGGATAAAATAAACCCAGACCTAGATTCAGCAGGTGCGAATAGGGAGGAGATTCGAATCAGGGGGGTAAAGTCCCCCCTGGACCTTTAACATGTGTTTCGTTTTTGCAGGAAATATATTCTCAGGATCCTGTTCAGAGTTTCGAAGCTCAGCAGCTTAGCTTCGAATTGGACCCAGGACTTACAGATCAAAGGATGACATATCCAGATCTAACACCCTCAGAGTGCAGCCCCTCATGTATCTTCGATCCAGCCTCTTCACTGGTTCGAAAGACAGCCCACACTTCTTTCGACCCAGGCCTCTAGAATTATTTTGTTTTTCTTGATTTACTGCCTGATTTCATTTTCGTTTGGACCATTTTATTTGTTTTTTTAATCAACATAAAAATCATAAAAATAAGTAACTTAGAATTAGGATTTAATTTAGTTAATTATTTTAACTTATTTTCTCCAATTTTAAAATCAGTAGAGTTAGGATTTATTTAAATTCAATCCTTTTCATAAACAAAAAAATGCAAAAAATATTAAGTATGTTTTGGAGTTAATTTTAATTAGTTTTTTTTAATTAATTAAATTTGACTTAATTGAACATTTATCATTTTCCCAAAAATAAAATAAAACAATAAAAGTTCTTATTCTTAGGATTTTTCAGATTCACGCGCGTTTATTTTATTGTAACTGCTTACTGGTTTGTGGTAGCTTAAATTAAGACTTTTACTTTACTGCTTTTATTCCCCCAATTTTTGGACATGTAAATAATCCCCCGAAGCCTTGTAATAGCGTAGGATTTACAATTTCTGCACTTTAAATTCCTGTACATATACTAACTGCTTAGATGTATGCTAACTAGGATTGTATGACAAGATTAACTCTTAAACTTAAAATCAACAATAGCTCACCATGACATGCAAAGATAATATAACTGAAAAAACAATACACTCGCACATGCCACTCTTAGGGTATACCTCACTTGGCTGCCTCAAGTGTGGTCATTGAGTATAAGAAGTCTTAGAGGTCGCCCTCCTGTCTAAAGATCAAAGTTCCTCGAAACGGTTGCCTCGATAAAAATGATCTAAGACATTAGGGTTACCTCTAAAGCATCCTAACATTGCTTTAGTGACCACACATCCCTTAAATCGAATTGACCCGAAAACTCTAATGACGGTGCTACCTACTCCTCAATAGTGGGATAGCACTGTCTAAAGGGCATTTGCACAGTTTAATTCCTTTTGAGTAGGTATATGTTCTTAAGTACTTGCTCTTTTGAAAACAAAAACAAAACTTTTCGGACCTACACTCTCTTCAAAAAAAAACAAAACTCTTTTCAAAACCCACAAACACAAAGAAAAGCAAACTTTTGAAAACATAGTGAGCAAGTACCTAAGAGCCCGTGGATAACCACGGATAGAAAGGGTGCTAACACCTTCCCTTTCTATAATCTACCTCCCGAACCCGAGAAAAATCTCGAAAAGGAATTTTTCTGTGCTTTTGTCCTTTCCTTATTGGATAAAATAAAAGACGGTGGCGACTCTTGCTTACCGCGACATTTTGCAAAAACAAACGCAAACGCGAACCAGCGTTAAAAAACATTCAGTTCTCATTCCCACCGATCACAGAACTGGCGACTCTGCTGGGGGATCTAATAAGTGGGGTATACCTTAGGATTAGTTCATCATATTTGCTTCTATTGTTTTATTTGATTACTTTATCTTTGTTCTATTGTTTGGGTTTGAAATCCTCCACCCGGATTTGGGAAACATTCATAAATAGTAATACATTGTGGAAACTGTGCGGGGTATACCGACACGGTTGAAGCAATAGCTATATTAGTGCGACATATTTGTGAGTACCGGTAGCCTTTGAGTCAATCAAATAGAATACGGGGCCGCTGAGTGATGTCACATAGCACTAATGACCTAGAACCTTACTTGACCATCTTGGCCTTTTTTAGGGGTAGTGAGATGACCGACTTTGGTGCAATCCGAAGTTGGTAGATACTCGATACTACACTCATTGAGGATTGTTTTCTTGGAATATTTTGGTCACCAGTTAAGTGGCTAAACCAAAACGATGAACATAGAAAACAATCCAATGATATTGAGCTCCTTAGAACCCGATTACTATTTATAGGACAGGTTTTGAGCCAACTAAACTCAAGAGGGTACTTACCTATGAAACCTCCTGCAAGCCTGAAACTAGGGTTTTTTGTGACTTGCTTGTACATGTGTTTGTGCATACATCATAAAGCATCATATGCATCTGCTAACCATTTCAAGGGTTTAGATCTTCATCTTTGTTCTTGTTTTGCAGGACATGGGGTCTCTCCGCAGGAAAACAATTCAAGTCAACCTTGTAAGGATCCCTCCTAAACTCAAGGAGCTTACATCCAGGATTCCCGAGAATTCTCTCTTCAGTGAAAGACATGGTAGACTCCTCAGCTTGGTCAACACCAACATTGAAGAAGAGATGATGAAAGTTCTCTTCCAGTTCTTTGACCCCCTACACCACTGTTTCACATTCCCTGATTATCAATTGGTGCCTACTTTGGAGGAATTTTCTCAACTCCTGAGAATTCCTATTCTTAGTCAACTACCCTACAATGGTACGGAAAAGGAACCAAAACCTGAAGATGTTGCTCAAGCATTACGCTTGCAACCATCCGACATCAAGGGGTGTCAAGGGATTCTTGGCAAAGTTTCTGTTTGAGAAGGCACGAGAATGTTGGAATTCTCTTGATCTACAAGCCTTTGAAGAGATTGTGGCACTCCTTATCTATGGGTTGGTTTTGTTCCCAAATCCTGATCAACTTATAGATGTGAATGCTGTCAAGATTTTTGTATCCAGGAATCCCATACCTACATTGCTTGGGGACATCCTCCACTCATTTTACACACGAATAATGAGGAAAAGAGGTGTTCTCATGTGCTGTACTCCTCTCCTAGCAAGGTGGTTTATTTCTCACCTCCCACAACCAGTTTTGAAGAATGAGCAGGGTTTAAGGTGGTCACAACGATTGATGACCCTCACACATTTTGATGTACATTGGTGTTCTCGGTCTAGAGAAAATGTCACCATCATTGATCGTTGTGGAGAATTTCCTAATGTTCCATTACTTGGAATTAGGGGGGAATTACCTATAACCCCTGTCTAGCTTTGAGACAATTTGGATATGCTCGGAGGGATGGCCCTCATGACATGCTGATTCCTGACCTAGTTTTTGACTTCGACAACGATGCGCAAGGACTTCGACAAAGGTTCAGCAAAGCTTGGAGGATGCCTAACAAGGTGGATAGTAAGACACTGGGGCACAAGAATTCCATCCCCCTTGAGCCTTACCTCAAGTGGGTACGAACCCGCTCCCAGAATCTTATGATGCCATATCCTCACATTCTCCCCTTGATCAAAGAGCCTGTCATGGAAGGAGAGGTTCCATACGCCATCCTACATCCTGACATGCCAACATCATGGGAAGAAATGCAAAAGAGTTGGATCCAACTCAAGGAAGAACGTAATACTTTTGAAGCCAGCTTCTATGCCAGTGAGAAGAAGGTTTTGGAGCTTACCCGCCGACTTCACGAGGAAGAGACCCTCAACACTTACATCGCTCCAAAAAGGATGCGTAATGTCTTTTTACATTAAGAATTTTGTAATATTTCGCCCATGGGGCACTTATGTACTAACAAATTTCTTCTTAATATGACGTGTGTTCATTTTGTCTGCAACAAATTTGAATTTTTGAACCCTTGAATGCATTACATAAATAACATATCATTCATCATATGCATAATAGGTACCCTTTTACAGGTCTCTTATCTTCTTCGCTGTTTATTTCAGCAATCATCATGTCTGCTGAAACTTCCACTGAGCAAGCTATCAAGGCCCTCCAGGCCCATAATTCCCAATTTCAAGAGTTGGTCATGAGCCTAGCTAAGGGTCAGCAGGACCTGAAGACCCTGATTCTGAAAGAGAGGAAGAAGAAGAAGAAGAAGAGGACCATCCTGTTCAACACCGGACGCAGGTTTATAAACAGGCTGCAAAGTGAAGTTGATCTGACCACCCCATCTGGAGAGAAAGACAGTCCACAAGAAAGGAGGGATCCTAGCCCTTTGGTCTCCGACAACGAGACGGACTATGATGAAGAACAGTATCCTCCTGCTGAGGATAAGTACAAACAGTTGGAGGACCGTTTGAACGCTATGGAAATACAGAAGGTGCCCGGTCTGGACTTCGGAGATCTGGGTCTATCATCTGGGGTGGTGATTCCCCATAAGTTAAAGGCACCTGCCTTTGCCAAGTATGACGGAGCTTCCTGTCCAAAGCTGCACCTCCAGTCATATGTGAGGAAGATCCAACCTTACACTGCTAATAAGAACTTATGGATCCATTTCTTTCAAGACAGTCTTTCAGGGACTCAGCTTGAGTGGTTCTATCAGTTGGACGGAGCCAGTATCCGCAGCTGGGAGGATTTGGCTGCTGCATTCTATAGGCAGTATCAGTATAACTCCGACCTCGCTCCTACGCGTACCCAACTCCAGGGTATGTCAATAGGGACGGGTGAAGGATTTAAAGAGACCTGACCGGAAGGGTTCAACCACCTTTGGTTGATCGTGAACTGGTTGATATGTTTTTGTGGACCCTGTCTGGTCCGTTCTTTAATCATCTGATTGGAAGCTCTTCAGCCGGATTTATAGACCTTATCTTGACTGGTGAGAGGATTGAAGCTGGTATTAAAGCTGGGAAGATACAAAAGGGTGCCTCATCGAGCACCGAGAAGAAACCATTTAAGAAAGAGTCCAGTGCTGTCTACAGTTCAAGAAGACAGAGTAGACCTGAACACCGCCAAGCTGTCAATGCGGTTGTTATTTCAAAACCTACTGGTGCTCCTCAGCATCACAACCAACAAAGGGACGAGAGACCTCGAAGGTAATTCACTCGCCTCAGCATGACTTTGTCTCAGATTCTGCCACAGTTGCTGAAGGCCAATCTGGTGACCCTAAAAGAAGCTCCAAAGAATTCAAATACAGCGTCACCAAGGTATAACCCTAATGCCCGTTGTGCTTTTCACTCTGATAGCCCGGGGCATAATACGGACGAGTGTTGGGTTTTGAAGAACAAGGTGCAAGACTTAATTGATGCAAAGGAGATTGAGTTCGAGGCGCACGAGAGGCCTAATGTTGTGACTGCTCCCATGCCCAAACATGGAGTGAATGCTGTAGAGGAAGACTTGTTTGTAGTTTCTGTGGATGATGTTGTTACCCCTCTGATAACTATCAAGAAGAACCTGTTGCTAGCCGGTTTATTTCCGGGCTGTGGTGAAGGTTGCCATATGTGTTCTGCTTTACCTACTGGTTGCCCATCTCTGAAGTCAGGTATCCAAAACCTGATGGATAGTAAATAGATTCTGTTTGAGAAGACTGCTGTTCCACCCGTTCATTCTGAAGAAGTTGCCATCATCACTATTTCCAACAATTCTTCCAAGGCTCCCTCGAGGACGCCTGTTAGAATTACATCTGTTCCAAAGACCGCACCCATAATCATCACTGTTCCGGGGCCCATCCCCTACACCTCTGACAAAGCTGTCCCTTGGCACTATGGGGCAGATGTTTATGTTCTTGGAGTTAAGCAAGAGTTCGGTGCTGATACTGGAGTCAGCAACGTTACTGGACCTTCTAAAGTCACCCGCAGCGGTAGACTTTTCTCACCTGATATTGCTCCACCAGTTGTCCGAAGACCCGTTGTCATTAAGCCTGCAAGTGTACCTTCTTCCATTCCTGATCAAGTCCCTGTTCCTACCCCTGTCGCCGAGTCATCTAACGCTCAGGGCAAAGGGATCACCACTGATATGCCTTCCCAGACGGAGGCGCCAAAGACAATCACTGTTGAAGCTTCCAAACAGGAGATGGAAGAGATTCTGAAGATTATTAAGAAGAGTGATTATATTGTAGTTGAGCAACTGGGGAAAACCCCATCCAAGATTTCCATGTTATCACTGCTGCTGTGTTCAGAGGCCCATGCCAAGGCTCTGATTACCTTCCTGAAGACGGACCACATGCCACAAGAGACATCAGCTGATCAGTTTACCGATTGTGTGGCCAATTTAATTGCTGATAATGGTTTAGGTTTCTCCGACGCTGATCTTACTGCTAAAGGGAAGAACCATAACGATGCCCTGCATGTCTCCATTGAATGCAGGGGCACTACTCTTGCACATGTGTTAGTTGACACTGGTTCCTCATTGAACGTCTTGCCAAAGAAAGCTCTAGACAGGCTGGATTGCGAAGGTTTTGAGCTAAAGCCGAGTAACATTGTTGTCCGGGCCTTTGATGGGTCTAAAAGGATGGTGGATGGTGAGGTTGTTATTCCAATCAAGGTTGGTTCTCAGGTCTTCAATTCTACATTCTACGTGATGGACATTCGGCCATCCTATTCTTGTTTGCTGGGTCGTCCATGGATCTACAAAGCTGGAGCCGTAACCTCAACGCTCCACCAGAAGTTGAAGTACCCGGTCAGAGGGAAGATTGTGAAAGTACAAGGGGAGGAGGAATACATGGTCAGCCACCTCAAATCGTTCTGGTACGTAGAGATGGATGGGGAGTTCATTGAGACCCCATTTCAACACTTTGAAGAGGTTCCTCAGACATTGGCATCGGCTGAGACTGTGATTGAAGATTCTCCTATGAAGATGGCTTCCTTAAAGGATGCCCGGGCTGTTATTGAGAAGGGTGAGTATGCAAACTGGGGCCGACTTCCTGATTTCACTCAGAAGACTAACAAGTTTGGTTTGGGTTTCACTGCAGAAGCTCAAAGGGCTGATCGAAGTGCAAGGATTGGAAGACCTCCTGTGTTCATCAGCAACTCGAGAGTAAATGCCATCGAAGATGACGTAGAGGAGTCTGAATTCGACAGTTGGATATATCCTATGACCAACGGTGGACCAAGCAACTGGACGGCAAAGGACTTCATCTCTATTACTTTTGTTACCCAGTAATGAACTCTTTGTTTTGAATTTGTAACAGACAATATTGTAAAACTTTATGGCCCGGTGTCTTACCCGGGGCACCGTGGCTTCACTTGTGAGGGCTTTTGTGTGCCACTTTCATATATCATTAATAAAATCATTGGACGTTTTGCATTTCAAATTTTGCGCTCCTTGTCTTTCTTTATTATATATTGCAAAACAGCTATTTTACACACACTCACATATACAAGTCTCAATCCACTCTGGATCTCACTGGTAACGACTCTGCTACTGCCAGTTATGACTTCGAAAATCCGATCAACTTAGCTGAAGACGAAGTTGAAGATGATTGCAAAGTGCCTGGTGAACTTGCAAGACTGCTACTCCAGGAAGAGAGGGCCATTCAGCCACATGAAGAGCTAGTAGAAACAATGAATCTGGGTACTGAGACAGACAAAAAAGAAGTCAAGATCGGTGCAAATCTGGAGCTTAGTGTGAAACAACGGTTGAGTCAAATGCTGCATGACTACGTGGAAATCTTTGCCTGGTCTTACAAAGATATGCTTGGGTTGGATACCGACATTGTGGTTCATCGCCTGCCTACCAAGGAAGACTGCCCTCCGGTAAAACAGAAGGTTCGCCGTATGCGTCCAGAGATGTCTGAGAAAATCAAGGCCGAAGTTATGAAACAGTTTGATGCCGGTTTTCTAGCAGTAACTTCTTACCCTCAGTGGGTCGCCAATGTGGTTCCAGTGCCGAAGAAAGATGGTAAGGTCAGAATGTGTGTTGATTACAAAGATTTGAACAGGGCAAGCCCTAAGGAGGACTTCCCTCTGCCTCACATCGACGTTCTGGTTGACAATACTGCTCAGCATAAGGTATTCTCCTTTATGGACGGTTTCTCCGGTTATAATCAGATAAACATGGCTCCCGAAGACATGGAAAAGACCACCTTTGTTACTCAGTGGGGCACCTTTTGTTACAAGGTCATTCCTGTTGGGTTGAAAAATGCTGGGGCAACATATCAGCGTGCCATGGTTGTTTTGTTTCATGACATGATCCATCATGAGATTGAAGTATACTTCGACGATATGATTGCGAGGTCCCAAACTGAGGAGGAACACCTTGACCATCTACAGAAGCTGTTTGACCGGTTGAAGTTGTACAAACTGAGGTTGAACCCGAACAAGTGCACCTTCGGGGTGTGGTCTGGCAAACTGCTAGGTTTCGTCGTGAGCGACAAAGGTATTCAAGTGGACCCTTCCAAGGTGAAAGCTATACAAGAGAAGCCAGCTCCCAAGACAGAGAAAGAGGTCAGAGGCTTTCTAGGATGTCTGAACTACATTGCCCGATTCATCTTGCACCTAACTGCTACTTGTGAGCCAATCTTCAAACTGCTGAAGAAAGATCAAGTGGTACGTTGGAACGATGAATGTCAGGTTGCTTTCGAAAGAATTAAAGAGTATCTCCAGGAGCCACCCATTCTGATGCCACCAATGGAAGGGACACCTATAATCTTATACTTGACAGTACTTGACAACTCAATGGGGTGTGTGCTGGGGCAGCATGACGAGTCTGGCCGAAAAGAGCACGCTATTTATTACCTTAGCAAAAAGTTTACCGACTGTGAGACCCGATACTCACTGCTTGAGAAAACTTGCTGCGCTTTGGCATGGGCTGCTCGCCGGATGAGACAGTATATGTTGACTCACACTACTCTGTTGATTTCAAAGATGGATCCAATCAAGTATATCTTCGAAAAGCCTGCCTTGTCCGGAAAAATAGCAAGATGGCAGATGATCTTGACTGAATATGACATCCAGTACACGACTCAAAAAGCAATCAAGGGAAGTGTATTGGCAGACCATTTGGAACATCAGGCAGTGGATGATTACCAGTCTATGAACTTTGAATTCCCAGACGAGAATATCATGTTGATAACTGATTGTGAAACACCTGGACCAGATGAAGGACCTGAGAAAGGATCTCGATGGTCTATGCATTTTGATGGAGCTTCGAACGCTTTGGGAAATGGCATTGGCGCTGTGATCATATCTCCTAAAGTCTCTCATACTCCGTTTACCGCCCGACTATGTTTCAACTGCACCAACAATATGGCGGAGTATGAAGCCTGCATTATGGGTCTTCGAGCTGAAATTGACCTAAGGATTAAGTTTTTGAGTGTCTTTGGAGATTCCGCTCTCGTGATCAGTCAGATCAAAGGAGATTGGGATACAAAACACCCAAATCTTATTCCTTACAAGGAGTATGTATTGACGTTGCTTCCCCATTTCGAGGAGATAACCTTTGAACACTTCCAAAGAGAGGAGAATCAGTTGGCGGACGCGTTAGCTACGATGTCTTCTATGTTCAAAGTCAAGTGGGACAACGAGGCTCCCCGGATCATCATTTGGAATTTGGATGAACCTGCACATTGCTGTGATCTTGAGACCGAAGAGGTAACAGAAAAGCCTTGGTATCATGAAGTGAAGAGGTACCTTGAAACTCAAGAATACCCCGAGGGTGCATCTATTAATGACAAGAAGTTTTTGAGAAGGTTCACGGCAAAGTTCTTCATCAGCAATGGCATTTTTTACAAATGTAACCATGATTCAACCTTACTGTGTTGCGTGGATAAAATTGAAGCAGAAAGGATCATGGCAGAGCTGCATGAAGGTACTTTCGGAACTCATTCCAGTGGACATACCATGGCAAAGAAAATCCTTCGGGCAGGATATTACTGGTCCACAATGGAAGCCGACTGTTATCAGCATTCTCGGACATGTCACAAGTGCCCGGTCTATGCTGATAAGGTGCATATTCCTCCAGTTCCTCTGAATGTTTTGACGGCACCTTGGCCTTTTGCAATGTGGGGCATTGATATGATCGGCGAGATTAGACCTACGGTATCCAACGGGCATCGTTTCATCCTGGTAGCGATTGATTACTTTACGAAGTGGGTTGAAGCAGCTTCCTTTGCTACGGTAACCAAGAACGTCGTGGCACGGTTCATTCGGCACAACCTGATCTGTCGATACGGTGTACCAGAGAGGATCATTACGGACAATGGTACCAATCTTAATAACAAAATGATCACTGAGCTCTGCGAGCAATTCAAGATACAACATCATAACTCTTCTCCCTACCGGCCGAAGATGAATGGGGCTGTAGAAGCAGCTAATAAGAACATTAAGAAGATTGTGCAGAAGATGACAGTGACATACAAAGACTGGCACGAGATGTTACCATTTTCTCCTCATGGGCACCGTACCTCAGCACGGACGTCAACAGGGGCAACACCCTATTCCTTGGTTTATGGCATGGAGGCAGTCTTGCCCATTGAAGTTCAGATACCCTCTCTTCGGATCATGAAGGATGCAGGTTTGAGCGAAGACGACTGGATCCAGACCCGACTTGATCAATTGAATCTAATCGACGAAAAGAGACGTACTACTATTTGTCATGGTCAGACGTACCAAAAACGAATGATCAAGGCATTTAACAAGAAAGTCAGACGACAAGAGTATCAAGTTGGGGACCTGGTAATCAAGCGCATTATTCTACCTCAAGGTGATCTCAGGGGCAAATGGACCCCTACTTACGAAGGGCCATTTGTGGTTAAGAACATCTTCTCAGGAGGAGCGATGATTCTAACCACCATGGATGGTGACGACCTTCCTCACCCCGTCAATGCAGACATAGTAAAAAGATACTACACATAATCAAAGACCCGCTAGGTTGACTGGCCTAGGCAAAAATAAGGGGTTCCCGGCGAACCAAAAGGGTTCGGGAAAAAATAAGGGATAAAAAAAAAAAATCTGTACACCCGGCAAGTCGAAAACCTGAAAAGGCGGCTTGGGCAAAAATGAGTATCCCGGTGGACTGAAAACCCGAAAGGGCGGTCCAGGCAAAAGTTAGGGATTAAAGCGTAACACTATGTCTCATTGGATCACCTCGCATCCCGACTTCGGTATCAACTATTAGGCTCGGACGACGCCAGTCAATCAGATTCATCTTCAACTAAGCAGCAAAGTGATGAGATGCTTGAAGATATAAAGGCAATAGCAGAGCTGGAACCCAGTGGGACTATTCACATAGCTGTTTTGTTTTCTTTTCACAAATTGTATAAATTCTATTTTGTTCGGCGACGTTCTCTTACTAGGACGTCAGCCTCTTGTACAAAACGCCTATTTACAGGCCAAACTTCAAAATCAATACAAATTCATTTTCAAACAAATTTCAAACTGTTTTTCCTTTATCTGTTTTGTTTTGCAAAGAACGTCCAATGTTCGTTTTTGAAATATGCATTTGACGTTAACTGCTGATCATAAATACTTACATGCGAAACGAAAGATGAATTACTAGTAATATCAGAAACAGGGGCAATAAGAATTGTCCGAGCTGTTTAGTTACTCTGTCCCCCAAGGTACCAAGATATATTCAGCTGAAGAATATGGCTAAGATACCTTCACTCCACGCAGAATAAAAACAGTAATGGTAGCTCTCCCCACTGAGATTTGCAACCATGAACAAATCAGCAAGACTCTTCCCAAGCAGAGTGGATCTACCATCAGCCCGAAAAGGCTTGGTATCCCCAGAAGGTCTTAATATTCCTCAACGGAGTATAATAATATTCTCCAACAAGTATAAGAGTATCCCCAGTAGTCTTAATATTCCTCAACGGAGTATAAGAATGTTCCCCAGCGGAATACAAGATACCCCCATTGGAGCCATTTCCCCAGCGCAGTTTAAAAAAAAAAAACTTCCCCGCCAGGATTAAGTCATCTTACCCAGTAGACTCTGGAAGCTCATCCTCTGCAGAGTACAAAATAAATCTCCCCAGCCAAATTCATAAGGTTATCCTCACAAGAGTATAACTGGGTTATGCTCAGCAAGTTGCAACTGAAAGATCATCCCTAGCGAAGTTCTTTCTTTCCCCAAGCAGGACTTCTATCCTCAACAGATTCAATATCGCCAGCAACGGTAATCCATCCCCAGCGGAGTTCATCATTGAAATCCCCAATAGAGCTTATCAATGGAATCCCCATCAGCAGAACATCTCTCCCCCACAGAGTAATTCCCCTCAGAGTAATCTCTTCATCCAGTTTATTCCCCAACGGAGTCGTCCTCTCCTGCAGGTTTATTCTCACAATCATCTTCGTTCACCATCCCCAGTGGAAACGAAGAACTCGACTCTATTCTCCAGCAGCTCTGGGATTTATTTTCCCCAGCTAAAACATCACATTCCCCTACATCATGATACATGCATATGAGTGTCATACGAATACAATCTCATTTATTTTGAGAACATCATTGCCTGATCCATCTCATGCATTGCATATGACTGACCTTTACCTTTCAGGAAAGATACAGTTAAAGTTCTCAGCTTAGTCGAAGATCTGACCAGTTCTTAAATCTAAATTGAATTATCATCGGTTGAATTTCAGATAAGGTTCTTAATCTCGACAGTTTCCTCCGTCATAGTGTGGACAAGTTCTATAACCTCAGCGGTATACTCCCGGTGGGCACGAGACAGTTCCTAGATCTTGATGAAAATGTTTCCCTATGTCATAGTGTGGATGAGTACTATAACCTCAACGGTATACCCCATTGAGCACGAGTCAGTTCCTAGATCTTGATGTTTTCCTCCGTCATAGTATGGACAAGTTCTATAACCTCAGCGGTATACTCCCGGTGGGCACGAGACAGTTCCTATATCTTGATGAAGATGTTTCCCTACGTCATAGTGTGGACGAGTACTATAACCTCAACGGTATACCCCATTGAGCACGAGTCAATTCCTAGATCTTGATGTTTTCCTCCGTCATAGTGTGGACAAGTTCTATAACCTCAGCGGTATACTCCCGGTGGGCACGAGACAATTCCTAGATCTTGATGAAGATGTTTCCCTACGTCATAGTATGGACGAGTACTATAACCTCAACGGTATACTCCATTGAGCACGAGTCAGTTCCTAGATCTTGATGTTCTCCTCCGTCATTGTGTGGACAAGTTCTATAACCTCAGTGGTATACTCCCGGTGGGCACGAGACAATTCCTAGATCTTGATGAAGATGTTTCCCTACGTCATAGTGTGGACGAGTACTATAACCTCAACGGTATACCCCATTGAGCACGAGTCAGTTCCTAGATCTTGATGTTTTCCTCCGTCATAGTGTGGACAAGTTCTATAACCTCAGCGGTATACTCCCGGTGGGCACGAGACAGTTCCTAGATCTTGATGAAGATGTTTCCCTACGTCATAGTGTGGACGAGTACTATAACCTCAACGGTATACTCCATTGAGCATGAGTCAGTTCCTAGATCTTGATGTTCTCCTCCGTCATAGTGTGGACAAGTTCTATAACCTCAGCGGTATACTCCCAATGGGCACGAGATAGTTCCTAGATCTTGATGAAGATGCTTCCCCCCAATTGAATTATGAACAGGTTCTTAAAACTCAGCTGAAGCATTCTCTCAGTTGAAGTACAGGCAGGTTCCTAAATCTCAACAAGGTTAGATTTCCCCAACGGAATCTTCTACAACAACAGGTATGCAAGTTCTCGCTAAGGAATCTCTTATGCGATCGACACTCTTGCAGATGGCATATATAAGCCCATCCTCCTACCAACAATCTCCAGATGTCATCTATAAGCTCATCCTCCTACCAACAATCTTCAAATGGCATCTGTAAGCCCATTCCCGACATCACAATGCTGATACTTCACCATGCGAGTGCAAATTTCTGGGCACTCTAGTGTTCAATTATCTTCCACCTTCGGATCATGAAAGGCTCGAAAGCCAATCTATATCCTCAGGTTTAACAAAATTGAACAGGGGCAACTGTTGTACCCCAAAATTTTCCCTCTCATGTTTTCCAAAGTCTTCCCCCTGCATGGTTGATCACAAACCCTTGCCTAAGGAAAAAGAAAATTTTTGAGTGGTGCTTTAAGTACCTTTCGATTGGCATGGACAAGCATTTCGATTGGCATTATGGACAAGCCCTTCGATTGGCATTCTGAAAGACCCTTCGATTGGTATTCTGAAGGAGCATTTCGATTGGCATTATGGACAAGAACTTCGATTGACATTATGTCAAGGCCTTCGATTGGCATCCTGAAAGACCCTTCGATTGGTATTCTGAATGAGCCTTTCGATTGGCATTATGGACAAGTACTTCGATTGGCATTGTGTCAAGGCTTTCGATTGGGATTCTGAAAGACCTTTTCGTTTGGCACCCTGGGCCAAGCCTTTCAATTGGCATGTCAAGGGATCCTTCGATTAGCATGAACAGTACCTTTCGATTGGCCTGTTAACAAAGCCTTTCGATTGGAATTTCAATAAATACCCTTCGATTGATGTTTGGACAAGGGCCATTTGAAGAACTCCTTCCAGGCCATTCGAAAGAGGCCATCAAGAGGGCACTCAAAAAACATGTCCAGGTACATTGAACATGAGAAAATGGCATGTGTCCTTTGCAAACATAGAAATAATTAAATGTTGATTGTGGATTTAATTCCTGAGTTAAAGGCCATATTTTTGCCTTTTCTACTCAACAAAAGCTGATTCGACCAGAGTGACTCCTTTCAAATCAAGCAGTCGAAGCAGAAGAAGGCCATTCGAAGGAGGCAACTTAGGACCAATCGAAGAGCAGGGCCTGAAGGCATTCGAAATTCAAAAAGTGTCCAGGTTCATTCAAGAGACATGAATATTTCAAAAAAAGGAAATTATTTAATGTGTCTAATTCTTGTCTCATGGCTTTAAAGGCCTGTTTAATGGGTTGTCTCTTGCTGTTACTAGACCCCCACACTCCTATAAATACAGGGGCAAGCATGCAGTGCAGAGGACACGAAAATATACAGAAAAAATAGAGAAAAGAAGCAGGGAGAACTTGGAGATACGCTGCCAAAAATCATCAGCACTTCCAGGAAGCCATACCCAATCCTTGCACCAGCCATTCCACACTCAAAATCATAGATCAAAGCACTTCTGTTTGGTAAAAAGAAATCTAATCTCAAACTCATTTCGATCTCTGATTGCATATTCACGTTATTACTGTTGTTTGTGAATGATTTAATGTGCTACATATAAGCTACAACGCAGAGATGAGATTGTGCCATTGCTTGGGCACAATCTGAGTTTCTCCTTCGAATCCCAGGATAAAATAAACCCATACTCAGATTCAGCAGGTGCGAATAGGGAGGAGATTCGAATCAGGGGGGTAAAGTCCCCCCTGGACCTTTAACATGTGTTTCGTTTTTGTAGGAAATATATTCTCAGGATCCTGTTCAGAGTTTCGAAGCTCAGCAACTTAGCTTCGAACTGGACCCAGGACTTCCAGATCGAAGGATGACATATCCAGATCGAACACCCTCAGAGTGCAGCCCCTCATGCACCTTCGATCCAGCCTCTTCACTGGGTCGAAAGACAGCCCACACTTCTTCCGACCCAGGCCTCCAGATTTTTTTTGTTTTTCTTGATTTACTGCCTGATTTCATTTTCGTTTGGACCATTTTATTTGTTTTTTTAATCAACATAAAAATCATAAAAATAAGTAACTTAGAATTAGGATTTAATTTAGTTAATTATTTTAACTTATTTTCTCCAATTTTAAAATCAGTAGACTTAGGATTTATTTAAATTCAATCCTTTTCATAAACAAAAAAATGCAAAAAATATTAAGTATGTTTTGGAGTTAATTTTAATCAGTTTTTTTAATTAATTAAATTTGACTTAATTGAACATTTAGCATTTTCCCAAAAATAAAATAAAATAACAAAAGTTCTTATTCTTAGGATTTTTCAGATTCACCCGCGTTTATTTTATTGTAACTGCTTACTGGTTTGTGGTAGCTTAAATTAAGACTTTTACTTTACTGCTTTTATTCCCCCAATTTTTGGACATGTAAATAATCCCCCGAAGCCTTGTAATAGTGTAGGATTTACAATTTCTGCACTTTAAATTCCTGTAGATATATTAACTGCTTAGATGTATGCTAACTAGGATTGTATGACAAGATTAGCTCTTAAACTTAAAATCAACAGTAGCTCACCATGACATGCAAAGATAATATAACTGAAAAAACAATACACTCGCACATGCCACTCTTAGGGTATACCTCACTTGGCTGCCTCAAGTGTGGTCATTGAGTATAGGAAGTCTTAGAGGTCGCGCTCCTGTCTAAAGATCAAAGTTGCCTCGAAACGGTTGCCTCGATAAAAATGATCTAAGACATTAGGGTTACCGCTAAAGCATCCTAACATTGCTTTAGTGACCACACATCCCTTAAATCGAATTGACCCGAAAACTCCAACGACGGTGCTACCTACTCCTCAATAGTGGGATAGCACTGTCTAAAAGACATTTGCACAGTTTAATTCCTTTTGAGTAGGTAGATGTTCTTAAGTACTTGCTCTTTTGAAAACAAAAACAAAACTTTTCGCACCTACACTCTCTTAGAAAAAACAAAACTCTTTTCAAAACCCACAAACACAAAGAAAATCAAACTTTTGAAAACATAGAGAGCAAGTACCTAAGAGCCCGTGGATAACCACTGATAGAAAGGGTGCTAACACCTTCCCTTTCTATAATCTACCTCCCGAACCCGAGAAAAATCTCGAAAAGGAATTTTTCTGTGCTTTTGTCCTTTCCTTATTGGATAAAATAAAAGACGGTGGCGACTCTTGCTTACCGCGACATTTTGTGAAAACAAACGCAAACGCGAACCAACATTAAAAAACAGTCAGTTCTCATTCCCACCGATCACAAATATCATCTACGTAAATCTGACAAACTAAAATGTCATTCTTAAATGTCTTACAGAACAAGGTTGTGTCCACTTTCCCTCTGGTGAATTCCTTTTCTAACAGAAAGTTACTTAGTCTTTCATACCAAGCTCTGGGAGCTTGTTTCAGACCATAGAGTGACTTCTTTAGTTTGAAAACATATTCTGGGTGTTTAGAATTTTCAAACCCAGGGGGTTGGTGCACATATACCTCTTCATCAATGTAACCATTTAAGAATGCACTTTTGACATCCATCTGATACAGAGTGATGCCATTATTTACAGCAAAAGAGATTAAGAGTCTGATAGATTTTAACATGGTGACTGGAGCAAAGGTTTCTGTATAGTCTATCCTCTCTTGCTGACTATAACCTTGTGCCACCAGTCGTGCCTTGTTTCTGATGACTTCTCCTTGCTCATTTCAGTTTGTTTCTGAACACCCACTTTGTTCCAATTACGTTGAATCCTTTTGGTTTGGGAACTAGATCCCATACGTCATTTCTGGTGAATTGGTTTAACTCCTCCTGCATTGCCAGAATCCAGTCATTGTCCAGAAGAGCTTCATCAATTGTTGTTGGTTCAATCAGTGAGACCAGTCCCATGAGGGATTCTTCAGAGTTTCTGAATGTTGATCTTATTCTGATTGGATCATCCTTCTTTCCTAGAATCTTATCTTCTGGGTGAGCTATGCTACTTCTGGATAACCTTTTCTGGAGTTGATCAACAGAAGGTACTGGAACACTTGTGACATTTCCTTCTGAAGTTGTTGGAGCGTCTTTGTTGGGAACTTCTGATGAGTTGTCCTCAGCACCTGTGAATTCAACTTCTATATCTGCAAAAGATTCATTCTGCTTTGACTTTTAAAGGTCAAGCTTATCATCAAATCTAACACTGATTGACTCTTCAACAATCTGTGTTTCTGTATTGTATACTCTGTATCCTCTTGAGCGTTCATAGTATCCTAACATAATACACTTCTGTGCTTTAGAGTCAAACTTGTTTAGATGATCTTTAGTATCCAGAATAAAACATGTACATCTAAAAGGATGTAAATAAGAAATGTTGGGCTTTCTGTTCTTCCATAATTCATATGGAGTATTTTCCAGAATAGGTCTTATAGAGATTCTATTCTGAATATAACATGATGTGTTAATTGTTTATGCCCAGAAGATCTTAGAAATGTTAGTCTCATTGATCATGGTTCTGGCCATTTCTTGCAATGTTTTGTTCTTTCGTTCTACAACTCCATTTTTTTGGGGAGTTCTAGGACAAGAGAAGTCGTGCGAAATGCCTTTTTCATTAAAAAATGTTTCAAAATTTTTATTTTCAAATTCTCCACCATGATCACTTCTGACTTTGACAATTCTAGGATCCTTTTCATTCTGAACTTAGTTACAGAAAACAACAAACATAGAATGTGAATCGTCCTTGTGTCTTAAGATTTTTACCCATGTCCATCTGCTATATTCATCTACAATCACTAACCCATACTTCTTGCCACTAACAGGCGCAATTTTCACTAGTCGAAATAGGTCTATGTGCAGAAGTTCTAATGGCCTAGAGGTGGAAACAAATTTTTTAGCTTTAAAAGCAGGTTTTGTAAATTTTCCTTTCTGACATGCTT
The DNA here is from genome assembly GCA_948472305.1 of Vicia faba. Lineage (NCBI taxonomy): Eukaryota > Viridiplantae > Streptophyta > Magnoliopsida > Fabales > Fabaceae > Vicia > Vicia faba. The sequence goes on along the minus strand of OX451740.1, from coordinate 187,152,842 downwards.
CACACAGAGCATCTGAGCTGAGCTTCAGATTAGGAAGTCCTCTGACCAGATTGAGTTTGTTAATCTGAGATATTCTTCTCATACTAACATGCCCCAATCTTCTGTGTCAGACCCATTGCTCGTTGTTAACATAAAGAAGGCATTTTACATTCTGACTTTTTAGTTCAGAAAGTTTTATCATGTAAATGTTGTTTTTCTCCATTAAACAGGATAGTTCCATCTTTCTGACTAGCAGCTTTGCATGAATTTTGATTAAAGATTATATCATAACTGTTATCACTTAATTGACTTATGGATAACATGTTATGCATCAATCCATCAGCTAAAAGCACATTATTAATAGAAGGAATATTACCATTACCTACTGTTCAAGAGCCAATGATTTTCCCTCTTTGGTTGCCTCCAAAGCCCATGTAGTCTCCAAGTTTAAGTTCCAGGCTTTGGAACATATGCTTTCTTCCCATCACGTGTCGAGAGAATCCAGAGTCCAGGTACCATGACTGGTATTTTAGCCTTGCTGCTAAAGATATCTTCTACATATATAATTTTGTCCTTAGGTACCCATATCTTTTTGAGTCCTGGTTTGTTAGTTTTACCAAAATTCTGTTTGAATTTTGGTTTGGCAGAATAATCATTTCTAGTGTATTTCAGGTCATGTGTGTTCCCATATGTGAAGTGTGATTCTAGTGGTGTACGCTTTATTACTAGGTCCATGACTTTCTTAGGTGGAGATACCTTACCTTGGTATCCTATTCCTTTTCTGCCATTCCTTCTAACTCCATAGATCATTGAAGCCATCTTGCTTCTATCTATGTTTTTAGCCAAAAACTTCTGAAAGCTGTGATCATATTCTTTTATGATTTTATCAGCGCTACTGGGAGCCTCTGAGATTATTTCTTTCTGAGAGTTTTGTAAATCAGTTACTAGTTTTGAAATCTTTTCTTTTAGCTCAGAATTTTCTAATCTTAGACTCACAGTTTCTTCAGAGTCAGAGACAAGATCCCTTTTTAGGTTCTTGAATTTGACTCTGATGTGCTGATATCTTTCCAGAATCTCATTCAGGCTTTCTGCTAGTTCAGCTTTAGTGAAATTAACGGTAAAATCAGGAAATACCTCTTCTGTGTCTGATTCTGAGTCTGACTGAGATGCTTCGCTGTCTTCTGTCACATTAGCCATAAGAGCAATGTTGGCTCTTTCATCATCTGATTCTGAGTCTGCGTCAGAAGTGTTTGAATCATCCCATGTTCCATTAGACTTTTCTTCTTCTCCTTAAAGAACTTCTTTTTGGGCTTCTCCTTCTGAAGCCTTGGATAATCACTTTTGTAGTGCCCCTGTTCATTGCACTTATAGCAGATGATGTATCTGTTGTTTGACTTCCTGTGACCAGATGAAGCTTCAGATCTTCTGTGTCAAGAGGAGGACTCAGACTTTTTGTATCCGGAGGAGGTTTCATCCTGATTCCTTGACCTTCTGGAATTCTTGAATTTTCTTTGCATCTGCTTCCACAGCTGATTTACCCTTCTGGAGAGAAGAGACAATTCGTCTTCTTCTGATGAGGATCCATCCGAGATTTCTTCCATAGCCTGAAAAACCTTAGAATCATGTTTTTTGTTAGATTTTAATGCTAAAGGCTTACTGTTGTACCCCAAAATTTTCCCTCTCATATTTTTCAATACATGTAAAGTGAGGTCCTCAAATTGCTCAAGGAGAACCAAGAGTTGACCAGACAAACTCTCTCCTAAGGCAGTCTACCTCAAATTAGGGTTTCATTTTGCATCAAGAGGCTTGAGTCCAAAGTATCCAAAATGCTTACCATTGTCCTAATATGTTCTCAAGATCATCCATGTCAAGTTTCAAGCCTTGCAGAGGAAGTTTGCTCAATTGATTGATCAAATACCTAGAAATCGACTGTGCTAGGTCAAAAGTCAACTGTGGACCATATATAGTCAAACCTCAAGATTTTTGGTCAACATCCTCATTTTCAAGTATCATTCATCATTTGATCAAGGGTTGATCATGATTCATCAAGGATTGCTCATAATTCATCAAAACCGAAAAGTTGCTAAATTAGGGTTTTGTAGGAAAAGTCAACTCAACTTTGACAAAGCATAAATTTCTCATACTTTATTAGAAATAACCCATCCAAAGCTCATTTTGAAGAGGATGAAATTCCTTACAAGTAATATTAAGCTCCCAAGTTCAAAATATGCACTCACAAAAAGATATGAATTTGGACATTATAGGTCATTTTGAAAAGTCAACAAAAACACCTTTTGGGTCAAGGCTTCATACATGAACATGGAAGAGTTAATTGAGATGATACCGAAAGGGTTGCTTAGAGGACATCCTAAGCTTTCTAAAAAGTCAAAGAACACCTCTCTAGGGTCAAAATTGAGAGATTTATGCATTGGCCAAGTTGACCTTTTTTTGCAAAATTGCCAAAAGTCAAACATGCTCAAATTTGCATTTTTTTTGCTAAATGGGCCCAACTTTTTATGCTTGCATCTCAGTCCTAACATAGTCCACGACCTATGGAACCCTCCATGCTTTATTTATTCATTTATTTAATTTATTTTGATTTATATTCATTTAAAATTCAAATAAAATCAAATAAATCCTAATAAATTATATATTGTATTTTAGGGATGATTTGTGCATTGAAAAAAGATCTTATAGGCTGTCAAATGAAGATCAAATCATGCAAGGAAAATTTGTTTGAAAAATATTGGATTTGAGCCAAATTTGGAAGGTTTACATATGCCATGAAAACAAAATCAAATCTTGAAAAACTTCCAAAGATGTGATCAGTTTTACAACCCTAATGCATTCTCTAATATATATGGAACATTTCCAAGGCATATAGAGGTTAGAAGCAGTCGTGCAGAGGTGAAACAAAACTCAAAAAATTGCAAGAAGAGTGGTGATCCAATTCTATATTAGGGGCCAATTCGTGCCATTCTCAGGTGGCCAATAGATTGCTGGACATCTCCAGAAGGAATCCCACCCATTTGCAAGCTCTCTCATGCCTGGAATTGTGATATATAGGTATTACGACTTGCTCTCAAACTCAAATTCGTTTTTATTAATTTACTCATCCATTGCATATTTTGATGATATATTCGTGTTTGTCATTAAGTTTACAAACTTTTGGTATCATTTAATCGAATTTCTAACGCCTATATATGAAGTTGCCATAGCTAGGGTTTCGTCTTCTTGATTAGGGCTTTGCAGGATAGGAAAAATTGGACATTAATTCTGGTACCATGAGACTCGTGGGTGAGACGAGTTGATTGGTGTCAGCCACGATCATTTATATTGCCTATGGACCATTTTTGAAATACACAGGTTTGTAGCTACAGTGACATGTCTGTAGGTAAAGGTGTATAGCCTAATACGACGACTGGGAGGAAGAAGATGGAGGCGTGGCAATCCCTGGTTGGGCAGTTTGAAATTCCGCGCGTTTTTCATACTTAACCATAGTGTTTGGCATTTTGTGTATTATTATTATTATATATACAACAGAAACACTTGGCTTAGTTGGTAAGCGTGCAAGGGGAAAGTGTAAAGGACCTGGGTTCAATTCCCAGGTCCCTACCTTCATTCTTAATGTTTTTTAACAGGTGATCTAACGCTTTGCAAGCCAAGATACTCACCGTGTACCCTCAAGATCTGGCCCTCTGATCCATCAACGTCCCCAGATCAACATGCCACCTTGGAAGGACCACCATACGCCTGAGTCAAGCATGCATACTGGATTAGGGAAAAGTCAAACAGGCCTTAGCCTTTTTGGGCCCAGAAATTCAGTTTTCACCCTATTTTTCAGCATTAACATCCAGGCCCATTTACTTTTCTTTTATTATTTATTTTCTTTATTTTTATTCTTTTAATTTTCATTATTTATTTTTATTCATAAATTAATTCATTTTTCATAAAAAATCATAAAATAAATAATAAAAAAATTAGAATTAGACATTTTTATTTTAGTTTGTTTGATGTAATTTAGTTTAACCTAGGGAAACCTTAATTTATTTTCACAATTAAAGTTAAATTAGAGAATTAGGTTAACTTCTATTTTTTATTTTCTATTTTTCTCAAATAAATAAAAATACAAAAAATTAGGTTTTAGAATAAATTAATTCTTTTTTTCCTTAAAATTAAAATTAATTAGAATTAGGCTTCTCTTCTTTTTTTAATTTAATGTAATAATTTCTCTATTTTCCTAAATAACCAAACAAACCAAAAACATTTTTTAACTAACCGCAATTAGATTTAAGTCAAGGGTCAAAACCATAGTTGTCTCGTATTCGATTCATCGTGCGCGTATTATTATTGTTACCGATATTTATGTAAATGCTCATGGTTTGTAATAGTTTAATCTAGGGCTTTTCATTTATCTCTTTTTCCGGGGTTTTGGCTATGTACTTAATCCCCCTCCCCGAAGCCTTGTAATAGCATATATTTACTTTCTCGCATCTTAATTTCTGCAAATATTTAACTGTCTAGATGTATGTTAATAGGATTGTATGACAAGATTGCATGATAATTTAATACAGTTAGAAAACCCTAATGTGCAAAGATAAATAACTCAAAACAAATCACTCGCACATACCACTCTTAGGGTATACTCACACTTCAGTTGCCTTCGCTAAACGGTCATTAAGCATAGGGTGTCTTAGTGGTTGCCCTCCTGTCTAACACAGATCAAATGTCCCCTCGGAAATGTTGCCTCGGAAATGTTGCCTCAGAAATGTTGCCTCGAATATGATCTTAAGACTCTAGGGTTATTACTAAGTTATTCTAACATTGCTTTAGTGATTGTACGTCCCTTTCAAATTGACCCTTACAACTCCAATGACGATGCTACCTATTTCTCAATAGTGGGATAGCACTGCCTAAAGGATACGAGAATAGAAACGATCTTTTTTCGAGTAGGTAGATTCTAGTAGATACTTGCTCAAATCCAAGCTTTTCACACTTACACATTTCAAAACAATTTTCAAAAACAACTTCGTCACACCTTTGAGGACTGATACAAGGGTTATCACGAAGTCAAACTTTTCAAAAAAAATAAAGCACATACACAAGCAATTTAAAAAAGATGAGCAAGTACCTAAGAGCCCATGGAAAACCATGGATAGAAAGGGTGCTAACACCTTCCCTTTCTATAATCTACCCCCCGTACTCAGAATATCTCGAAAAAGGATTTTTTCTGTACTTTTTTCCTTTCCTATTGGATGAAATAAAATTCGGTGGCGACTCTTGCTTACCGCGACATTTTGCGAACAAAAAACGCAAACCAGCATTTCAAAATAGTCGGTTCTGCCACCGTATCACAGAACTGGCGACTCTGTTGGGGAATTATAAGTGGGATATACGTTAGGATCTAGTTCATCATAATTGCTTCTCTTGATTGCTTTGATTGCTTTACTTTTAAAGGGTTTTGTTTGGGAGTTACTATAGATCCTAACCCGGATTTGGGGACACCTTTTAGGTAAGTAGCAATAAACTTGAGGGAACTGTACGGCGTAGACCGATACGGTTGAAGCAGTAGCTACGTTGATGTGGAACATTGGTTGGTACCAGTATCCCTTGTGGAGAAACGAGGAGAATACGGGGCCGCTGCGTGGTGTCGTTAAGCATCAACTGACCTTAGAACCTTTAATAGACCAACTTGGCCATTAGAAAGTAGTGAGATAGCCGGCCTCGGTGTAAAGCTGGGAACTGGTTGATACTCGATGCTACACTCATTGAGACCATACTCTCGAGATAGTTCCGGTCGCAAGAAAAGATTGTGTGAGCTGAAACCATGACCGATGGAGGATGGTCAGTGATATTGAGATCCTCTAGAACCCGGTTACTTTTTCTAGGATAGGTTGAAACCAAATTAACTTCAAGAGGGTATTACCTTTAACCTCATACAAGCCTTAAACCTAAGGGTTTTGTGTGATTTGACTGTGTTTGCAATACCTGTTGTTTGCTATACCCGTGGTTTATCATGACATCATACATCATAGCATGACATTCATGCTTCATTACACTAACCATTTCAAAGACCAAGGGAATTTATCTTTGTTCTGTTTTGCAGATTATGGCTTCTGTGCGCAGAAATACCATCAGAGTCAACTTTGTGCAAATACCTGTCAAACTTAAAGAGCTAGCCTCAAGAGTTTTTGAGACTTCTATGTTCATTAAGAGACATGGTCATCTTCTCAACCTGGTCACTTCAAATCTTGATGAGCAGATGATGAGTGTACTTTTTCAGTTCTTCGATCCTGTGCATCATTGCTTCACCTTTCCAGATTACCAGCTGGTTCCCACCTTGGAAGAGTTCTCTCACATATTGGGCATATCCATCCTTGAACAAGTACCCTTCACAGGTATGGAAGAAGTTCCTAGACCAGAAGACATTGCCTCAGCTCTGCATTTCAAACGGGTTGATGTAGTATCCAATTGGGAAACACAAAGCGGGGTCGAAGGTTTTCTAGCCAAATTTCTTATAGACCAGGCTCAGCTATTATGGGATAACTTAGATTTTCAGGCTTTCAAAGATATCTTGGCTCTCCTTATCTATGGGTTGGTTCTCTTCCCAAACCTGGATTCCTTTATAGATGTGAATGCTGTCAAGATCTTCCTATCTCGCAATCATGTGCCTACCCTGCTGGGTGATATCTTGCATGCCCTCTATACTCGTACTGTGCGAAGAAGAGGGACTCTTATGTGTTGCATACCGTTGCTGTCGAGGTGGTTTATTTCACACCTCCCTAAGTATTAGCTGAAGAACGAAGAAGGTTTGGGTTGGTCCTACAGGATAATGACATTTGCCCATACATATATTCTTTTGTGTTCCCGGGCTATGGAAGACACTACTGTTATTGACCGTTGTGGGGGATACCCTAATGTCCTGTTGCTTGGAATCAGAGGGGGTATAACTTACAATCCTTGTCTAGCTTTGTGATAGTTTAGTCATGCTCGGAGAGATGGTCCCCATGAACTGCTTCTCGAGGACATTGCATTTGACTATAAGGAGGACGTTAAGGAGCACCGCCGGAGGTTTATACGAGCTTGGGGCATGGTGAACAGATCTGACCCTCATGAGTTGGGACCAAAGACTTCCCTTCCTATGCAACCTTACCTCTAATGGATCCGAGCTCATGCCCAGAAGCTTGGGATGCCCTATGAGGCCGTGTTACCAGTAATTGTGGAGCCCACTAATGAGGACGACATCCATTACACGGTTCTCTACCCTTACATGCCCACTGATCCTGGGGAGTTGCAGAGGTCTTGGATTCAGCTGAAAAATGAGCGGGATACTTACCGAGAAAAGTACCATGAACAAGAAAGGAAGATTTTGAAGCTCACCAGGCAGCTCGAAGAAGAAAGAGTGATCAATGACTAAATCAGCACAAAGAGGAAGCGTCCATGGGACTTTTCATTTTGATTTTTTCTAGTTTTAGATCTTGTTTTATTTTCTTCTTTGTAACGCCTTAAAGGCATTGTTGAACCTTTAAAAGTTAATCTAATAAATTTTTGTTCATTTTTGGTTTACAAATTTAAATCTCCCAAAGTCTTTGAAATTATTACATGCGCATCCCATTATCATGCACATCATTACAGGTACCCTTACAGGTTTCTCATCTTCTTCGCTGTTTATTTCAGTAGAAATGTCTTCCGATCAAGCCATCAAAGATCTTCAGGCACAGAACGCCCAATTCCAAAAGATGTTCATAAGTCTGGACAAGGGACAAGAGGATCTGAAGACCCTTATTCTGAAAGAGAAGAATAAAAAGAAGAAGGTCGATATTCCGAACATAGGTAGAAGATTCAGAGAAAGGATAAGACAATCAGCTGATCTAACCTCCTCATCCAAGGACGGGGAGAACCAAGAAAGGACAAAGGACCCTAGTCCTGCAGTTTCTGATAATGATATGGATTACGATGATGAGCAATATCCTCCTACTGAGGATAGGTATAAGCAGCTAGAAGGCCTTCTAAGCGCTATGGAGATTCATAAAATCCCTGGTTTGGATTTCGGAGAACTGGGACTGGTATCGGGAGTGGTGATCCCTCATAAGTTCAAAGCTCTAGTTTTTGCTAAGTATGATGGAGTTTCCTGCCTAAAACTCCATCTCCGCTCGTATGTCAGGAAAATTTAACCACACATTGCTGATAGAAATTTGTGGGTGCATTTCTTTCAAGATAGTCTGTCAGGGACTCAACTTTAATGGTTCTATCAGTTGGAGGGGGCCAGTGTCCAAAACTGGGAAGATCTCGCTGCTGATTTCTACAAGAAGTACCAGTATAACGCCGACCTTGCTCCCACTCGTACTCAACTTCAGAGTATGTCCATGGGATCAGAAGAAGGTTTTAAGGACTATGCTCAAAAGTGGAGAGACTTGGCTGGAAGAATCCAACCCCCTTTGTCTAATAGGGAGTTGGTAGACATGTTTCTAGGGACGCTATCTGATCCATTTTTCAATCATCTGATCGACAGTTCGTCGTCTGGGTTTACTGAGTTGATTTTGACTGGACAGAGAGTAGAAGCTGGCATTCGAAGTGGTAAAATACAGAAGGATGTTTCATCAAGTGCAGTAAAGAAGCCTTTAACCTGTAAGAAGGAATCTAGTGCAGTCTATGGCCCGAGGGGCCAAAGCAGACCTGAACACCGTCAAACAGTAAATGCTGTAGTGATACCAAGACCCGCAGTTGCTCCACAATGCAACAATCAGCAAAGGATAGAAAGACCACAACAACAGTTTACCCGCATCAAAATGACTTTGGCTAAAGTTATACCTCATCTATTAAAATCCAACTTGGAAACCTTGAAAGAGGCTCCAAAGAATCCAAACACTGCTTCTCCCAGATACAATCCCAACGTGCGGTGCGCCTATCATTCCGAGAGTCTGGGCCATAATACAAACGATTATTGGGTTCTGGGAATGAAGTGCATGATTTTCTGGAAGCTAAAGAGATTGAGTTTGACGCTCTGGAGAAGCCCAATGTCATAACTGCACCCATGCCTAAGCATGGCTCAGGAATCAATGCTATTGAGGTTGTCTCCTCCACAGAATATGCTGATGATGAGAACCCGAACATCGACAGTTGGATCTATCCAACGATCAACGATGGACCGAACAAATGGACGACGAAGGACTTCATACATGTTTCTTTTATTCTGCAGTAATTGACTTTTTGTTTTAAGATTTGTAATAAACAGTTTGAAACTTTACGGCCCGATTCCTTGCCCGAGGCACCTTGGCTTTACTTGTGAGGGCTTACTATTTGTCATTTCATATATCATTAATAAAGCATTGGACGTTTCTTGCATTACAAATTTTGCGCTCTTTGTTTTTTCTTTTCTGTCTCTCGCTTTATCAAAACAACTATTCTCTTACACACACTCACGTATCATAATGCATATCCATATCCATTCTGGATCCCATTGATAACAACTTTGCTACTGCCAGTTATGACTTCGAAAATCCGATCGACCAAGCCGAGGACGAAGGTGAGGATGATTATGAGGTTCCTGGAGAACTTGCTAGACTGTTACAGCAGGAAGAGAGGGCCATACAGCCTCATGAAGAGTCGGTTGAGTCAATGGATTTGGGTACAGAGGAAGACATGAAAGAGGTTAAGATAAGTGCGAATCTGGAGCCTAGTGTCAAGCAATGGTTAATACAGATGCTACACGACTATGTTGAGATCTTCGCATGGTCCTATGAAGACATTCCTGGGTTAGACACTGATATTATGGTACACCGTCTACCGACCAAAGAGGACTGTCCTCCGGTAAAGCAGAAGGTCCGTCGTATGCGCCCCGAGATGTCAGAGAAAATTAAAGCAGAAGTCATGAAACAGTTCGACGCGGGGTTTTTAGCTGTCACTTCTTATCCACAGTGGGTTGCCAACGTTGTTCCAGTACCTAAGAAGGACGGTAAGGTACGGATGTGTGTGGACTATAGAGATCTGAACAGGGCAAGCCCCAAGGATGATTTCCCACTTCCTCACATTGATGTTTTGGTCGACAACACCGCGCAACATAAAATCTTCTCCTTCATGGATGGTTTTTCTGGCTACAACCAAATCAAGATGGCTCCTGAATACATGGAGAAGATAACCTTCATTACGCAGTGGGGCACTTTCTATTACAAAGTAATGCCTTTTGGATTGAAGAATGCTGGGGTAACTTATCAGCGCACCATGGTCGCTTTGTTCCACGACATGATTCACTATGAGATCGAGGTTTACGTTGATGACATGATAGCCAGGTCCCAGACTGAGGAAGAGCACCTTGATCATATCCAAAAACTGTTTGACAGGTTGAAGACATACAAGTTGAGGTTGAATCTAAACAAGTGCACCTTCGGGGTAAGGTCTGGTAAGCTTCTAGGTTTTGTTGTCAGTGACAAAAGTATTCAGGTGGACCCTGCAAAGGTAAAATCGATACAAGAGATGCCGGCTCCCTGCATGGAAAAAGAGGTTAGAGGTTTCTTGGGACGTCTGAATTACATTGCCAGATTCATTTCACATCTGACTGCCACTTGTGAGCCAATCTTCAAGCTTCTGATGAAAGATCAAGTGGTAAAGTGGAATGACGAATGCCAGACCGCTTTCGAAAGAATCAAAGAATACCTTTAAGAACCACTAATTTTGATGCCTCCAGTTGAAGGAAGACCTTTGATTTTATGCTTGACAGTGCTGGACAATTCAATGGGGTGCGTGCTGGGGCAGCATAACGAGTCTGGCCGAAAAGAGCATGCCATTTATTACCTTAGCAAAAAGTTTACCGACTGTGAGACTTAATACTCATTACTAGAGAAAACTTGCTACACTTTGGCATGGGATGCTCGCCTACTGAGACAGTATATGCTGACTCACACCACTTTGTTGATATCAAAATGTGATCCAATCAAGTATATCTTCGAGAAGCCTGCTCTCCCCGGAAGGATAGCATGATGGCAGATGATTTTGAATGAATATGACATCCAATACACAACCCAAAAATAAATCAAGGGGAGTGTATTGGCGAATCATTTGGCGCATCAGGCCGTGGATGACTACCAGTCCATGAATTTTGAGTTCCCAGATGAGAATATCATGGTGGTAACCGACTGCGAAGAACCTGGACCGGATGAAGGACCCGAGGAGGGATCCCGATGGTCCATGTATTTTGATGGAGCCTCGAACCAATTGGGAAACGGTATTGGCGCTGTAATTATATCTCCTGAGGGCTGTCATACTCCGTTCACTGGCCGATTATTTTTTAACTACACCAACAATATGGCGGAGTATGAAGCGTGTATCATGGGTCTTAGAGCTGCTATTGACCTAAGGATTGAGTTCTTGAGTGTATTCGGAGATTTTGCTCTGGTGATCAGTCAGATCAAAGGCGAGTGGGATACGAAGCACCCAAATCTTATTCCTTACAAAGAATATATACTGACATTGCTCCCACACTTCGAGGAGATAACCTTTGAACATTTCCCCAGAGAAGAGAACTAGTTAGCGGACGCGCTAGCCACCATGTCTTCTATGTTCAAAGTCAGGTGGGACAATGAAGCTCCCCAGATTACCATCGAGAGGTTGGAAGAACCCACACACTGCTGTGACATTGAGACTGAAGAAGTAGCATATAAACCCTGGTTTCACGAGGTAAAGAGGTAACTTGAGGCTCAAGAATACCCCGAGGGGGCATTTGTCAATGATAAGAAGTTTCTGAGGAGATTCACTGCGAAGTTCTTCATTAGTAATGGTATCCTCTATAAGCGTAACCATAATTCAACCTTACTGCGGTGTGTAGACAAGAGCGGGGCTGAAAGGATCATGACTGAATTACATGAAGGTACCTTTGGAACTCATTCCAGTGGACATACCATGGCAAAGAAAATCCTGCGGGCAGGATACTACTGGTCTACTATGGAAGCCGATTGTTACCAGTACACTCGGACCTGTCATAAGTGCCAAGTCTATGCTGATAAGGTGCATCTACCTCCAGTTCCTCTGAATATTTTGATAGCTCCTTGGCCCTTTGCAATGTGGGGCATCGACATGATCGGCGAGATCAGACCTACTGCATCTAACAGGAACCGCTTCATTATCGTAGCAAGTGATTACGTTACGAAGTGGGTTGAGGCAGCTTCCTTTGCTATAGTGACCAAAAACATCGTGGCGCAGTTTATCTAACACAATTTGATCTGTCGATACGGTGTACTAGAGAGGATCATTACTGACAATGGTACAAATCTCAATAATACAATGATCACCGAGCTCTGCAAACAGTTCAAGATTTAGCATCACAACTCTTCTCCCTACCAGCCGAAGATGAATGGGGCTATTGAAGCGGATAACAAGAACATCAAGAAGATTATTCAGAAGATGACGGTGACCTACAAAGATTGGCATGAGATGTTACCATTCGCTCTTCATGGGTACCGTACCTCAGCACGGACGTCGACAGGGGAAACGCCGTACTCTCTGGTATATGGCATGGAGGCAGTCCTACCCATCGAAGTCCAGATATCCTCTCTCAGGATTATGAAGGATGCGGGTTTGAACGAAGACGACTGGATCTAGACCCGACTTGATCAATTGAATCTAATCATTGAAAAGAGACTTGCTACTATCTGTCATGGTCAGACGTATCAAAAGCGAATGATCAAGGCCTTTAACAAGAAAGTCATACGTCAAGAGTATCAAGTCGGGGATCTAGTGATCAAACGCATCATACTGCCGCAAGGTGATCCCAGGGGCAAATGGACCCCTACATACGAAGGGCCATTTGTGGTTAAGAACATTTTCTCTGGAGGAGCTATGATTCTAACCACCATGGATGGTGACTACCTTCCTCACCCCATCAATGCAGACATAGTGAAAAGATACTACGCGTAATCAAAGACCCGCTAGGTTGACTGGCCTAGGAAAAAATAAGGGCTTCCCGGTGAACCAAAAGGGTTCGGGAAAAAGTAAGGGATGAAAGTGAAAAAATCTGTACATCCGGCAAGTCGAAAACCTGAAAAGGAGACTTGGGCAAAAAAGGGTATCCCGGTGGACTGAAAACCCGAAAGGGCGGTTCAGGCAAAAATTAGGGATTGAAGCGAAATACTATGTCTCATTAGATCATCTTGCAACCAGACTTCGGTATCGACTATCAAGCTCAGACGGCGCCAATCAATCGGATCCATCTTCGACCAAGTAGCAAAGTGATGAGACGCTCGAAGATATAAAGGCAATAGTAGAGTTGGAACCCAATGGGACTGTTTCACATAGATGTTTTTCTTTCTTAAACACAAATTGTAATTTCTATCTTTCGGCGACGTTCTCTTACTAGAGCGTCAGCCTTCTTGTACAAAACGCCTATTACAGGCCAACTTCAAAAGCAATACAAGTCATTTCCACAAAACTTTGAGTTATTTCCTTTTTCCTGTTTTGTTTTGCGAGAACGTCCAATGATTCATTTTTCATATATGCATTTGAAAAATATTGCTGCTCATAAATTTTTACATAAAAAAAACAAAAGACGATTACTCGTAATTCCAGGAACAGGGACAAACAAGTAGTGTCCAAGCCTTACAGTTACTCTGCCCATCAGGTACAGGGACATAGCCAACAGGAGAACATGAGAAGTGGTACATACACTCCCCACAGAGTAAGAAGTATCCAAGGACAGTGGTGTTAGCTCTCCTGGACAGGACACAACTCTCCCCATCTGAGGTTCAGAATCACGAGTGAGTCAGTAAATTTTTCCCCAAGCAAAGTTTATTTCTCTCACAGTTAGCAATCCGATCTCCAACAAAATTCATTATCACCAGCAACGGGAATTCATCCCCAGTGGAGTTTATTTCTCCAAATCAGCAGATCTATCAACAGAGTATTTCCTCTCCAACAGGGTTATTCCCCGCAGAGTTATCCTCATACATAATCTCGTCCGGCGGAATATTTACCAGCCGAGGGGAAAATCCCCAGCATAGTCATTGTTGTTCACCATCCCTAACAGAAGCAAATGAACTATGGTTTGTTACAGCAGCCAATAACGCCATTTCTAACACTCTCCTACTATCCAGGTTCCTTCTCACAGCCCTACTATCCAGGCTCTCATATCGAAGTAACCCTACTATCCAGGTTCCTTCTCACAGCCCTACTATCCAGGATCTCATATCAAAGTAACCCTACTATCCAGGTTCCTTCTCACATCCCTACTATCCAGGCTCTCATATCGAAGTAACCCTACTATCTAGGTTCCTTCACACATCCCTACTATCCAGGCTCTCATATCGAAGTAACCCTACCATCCAGGTTCCTTCTCACAACCTTACTATCTAGGCTTTCATATCGAAGCAAACCTACTATCCAGGTTCCTTTTCAAGACCTTACTATTTGGGTTCTTCCTCTCTTATCCCCAGATAACAGTCCACAACACTATAAGACCAGGACCCAATCAAACACAATTGATTTCACATTTCCCCAGAAAGTCGCAGTGCAACATATACCCCGACCAAACATACAGTTCACTTGCGCTTCCCAAACCGGAATTATTCCCCAGTAGAGTAACGGACAACTGAAGCTCCTAAAACTCTGTTTCTCTCAAGACAGAGACCAGCATTCCCCAGTAAAGTCCTCCTCAACAACAGGTATACGGGTTCTCACAAAGGAATCTCTTATGCGATCGACACTTCTTCGGATGGCATCTTTAAGACCATCTCCGACAATTATCTAGCAACTACCAAATGGCATCTATAATCCCATTCCTGATATCACAAAACAAGTGTCACTTCATCTGAGTGAAAATTTCTGAGCACTCTAGTGTTCAATCATTTTCTACCTTCAGATCACGAAAGGCAGACACGCCAATCTACATCCTCAAGTTTAAGAAGATTGAACAGGGGCAGCTGTTGTACCCCAAAATTTTCCCTCTCATATTTCTCAATACATGTCAAGTGAGGTCCTCAAAATGCTCAAGGAGAACCAAGAGTTGACCAGACAAACTCTCTCCTAAGGCAGTCCACCTCAAATTAGGGTTTCATTTTGCATCAAGATGCTTGAGTCCAAAGGATCCTAAATGCTCACCATTGTCCTAATATGTTCTCAATATCATCCATGTCAAGTTTCAAGCCTCGCAGAGGAAGTTTTCTCAGTCAATTGATCAAATACCTAGAAATCGACTATGTTAGGTCAAAAGTCAACTGTGGCCCATATACAGTCAAACCTCAAGATTTTTGGTCAAAATCCTCATTTTGAAGTATCATTCATCATCTGATCAAGGTTTGATCATGATTCATCAAGGATTGCTCACAATTCATTAAAACCCAAAAGTTGCTAAATTAGGGTTTTGTAGGAAAAGTCAACTCAACTTTGACCAAGCATAACTTTCTCATACTTTATCAGAAATAACCCATCCAAAGCTCATTTTTAAGAGGATGTAATTCCCTACAAGTAATATTCAGTTCCCAAGTTCAAATGCACTCACAAAAAGATATGAATTTGGACATTATAGGTCATTTTGAAAAGTCAACAAAAACACCTTTTGGGTCAAGGCTTCATACATGAACATGTAAGACTCAATTGAGATGAGACCAAAAGAGTTGCTTAGAGGACATCCTAATATTTCTAAAAAGTCAAATAACACCTCTCTAGGGTCAAAATTGAGAGAGTTATGCATTGGCCAAGTTGACCTTTTTTTGCAAAATTGCCAAATGTCAAACATGCTCAAATTTGCATTTTTTGCTAAATGGGCCCAACTTTTTATGCTTGCATCTCAGTCCTAACATAGTCCAAGACCTATGGGACACTCCATGCTTTATTTATTCATTTATTTAATTTATTTTGATTTTTATTCATTTAAAATTCAAATAAAATCAAATAAATCCTAATAAATTATATATTGTATTTTAGGGATGATTTGTGCATTGAAAAAAGATCTAATAGGCTTTTAAATGAAGATCAAATCGTGCAAGGCCAATTTGTTTGAAAAAGATTGGATTTGAGCAAAATTTGGAAGGTTTACATATGCCATGAAAACAAAATCAAATCTTGAAAAACTTCCAAAGATGTGATCAGTTTTACAACCCTAATGCATTCTCTAATATATATGGAACATTTCCAAGGCATATAGAGGTTAGAAGCAGCCGTGCAGAGGTGAAACAAAACTCAAAAAATTGCAAGAAGAGTGGTGATCCAATTTATATATTAGGGGCCAATTCGTGCCATTCTGAGGTGGCCAATAGATTTCTGGACATCTCGAGAAGGAATCCCACCCATTTGCAAGCTCTCTCACACCTGGAATTATGAGATATAGGTATCACGACTTGCTCTCAATCTCAAATTCATTTTCATTAATTTACTCATCCATTGCATATTTTGATGATATATTCGTGTTTGTCATTAAGTTTGCATACTTTTGGTATCATTTAATCGAATTTCTAACGCCTGTATATGAAGTTGCCATAACTAGGGGTTCGTCTTCTTGATTAGGGCTTTGCAGGATAGGAAAAATTGGACATTAATTCTGGTACCATGAGACTCATGTGGGTGAGACGAGTTGATTGATGCCAGCCACAGTAATTTATATTTCCTATGGACCATTTTTGAAATACACATGTTTGTAGCTACAGTGACATGTCTGTAGGTAAAGGTGTATAGCCTAACACGAAGGATGGGAGGAAGAAGACGGAGGCGTGGCACCCCATAGTTGGGCAGTTTGAAATAAACTCCGCTGGGGGATGAACTCCCGTAGTTAGAGCAATAAACTCTACCGGGGATAGGCTTTATAAACACTTGAAATTTATAAAACTTTGTTGTGGGGGGTGAACTCCATAAACTGCTCGAGGATTTTGTTGGAATCCTATTGGAGAATCTTGAGAAGTTTGGTGACTTCACTGGGGAATTTTTGTTGTTTGAGTAGTAATTGGAGATTTTGCTCTGCCGGGGATATGAGAACTCCTGACATCACTAGGTTGCGTGCTGGGAATATGGTTGTGTCCTTGTAGTAGGACATCTCTACCTCTGTACCTGCTAGAGAAGGTATCTGCCGGGGAAACCAATATGCGGGGATCTTGTGGATGGCCCTTAGATGTTGTCCCGTTCCTTAAAGTCATTAGCAACCGTCTTTCTGTTTTTAGGTGTATATTTGTAAGCAGTAATTACATTTAAATGCATATGTTCAAAAATAATAACTGGACGTCTTTGCACACAAACCAGAAAAAATAAAAAAATAGTTTTTGCATTATCAAAGGAATAGCTTTGTATTAACTTGAATAAATGTTTTTGTACAAGGAGATAGGAATCCTAGTAAGAGAATGATGCCGTAAGAATGGGAACTATACAAAAATAGTATACAAAGAAAAACAGCTATGTGAAATAATCCCATTGGGTTCCCATTCTGCTATTTCCTTTATGTCTTTGAGCGTATCATCTCTTTCGCTGCTTGTCCGAAGTTGACTGGATTGATTAGTACCACTTGAGCTTGATAGTTGACACTGAAGATTAACTGTCAGGTGATCCAACGAGACATAGTTATATACTTCAAATCCCTAACTTTTTCCTGGACCGCCCTTTCGGGGTTTCAGTCCATCGGGATACCCTTTTTTTCCCAAGCCGCCTTTTTAGATTTTCGACTTGCCGGGAGTAGAGTTTTTTTTTATGTATATCCATAATTTTTTCCTGAACCCTTTTGGTTCGCCGGGATGCCCTAATTTTTTCCTAGGCCAGTCGACCTAGTGGGTCTTTGTTTATGCGTAGTATCTTTTAACTATGTCTGTGTTTATCGGGTGTGAAAGGTCGTCATTGTCCATAGTGGTTAAGATCATGGATCCACAATAAAATATGTTCTTGATCACAAATGGCCCTTCGTATGTGGGAGTCCATTTTCCCCGGGGATCCCCTTGTGGCAGTATGATGCGCTTGATTACCAGGTCACCAGCCTGATACACCTGACGTCTGACATTCTTGTTAAAAGCTTTGATCATACATTTTTGGTACATCTGATCGTGATAGACAACTGCAAACCTCTTCTCGTCAATTAGGTTTAATTGGTCAAGTCGAGTCTGGACCCATTCGTCTTCACTCAACCCTGTATCCTTCATGATTCTCAAGGAAGAAATCTGGATTTCAATGGGAAGGACAACTTCCGTACCGTATACCAAAGAGAAAGGAGTTGCCTCTGTTGATGTGTGCATTATAGTGCGGTAACCATGAAGAGCAAATGGTAACATCTCATGTCAATCTTTATATGTCACCGTCATCTTCTGGATGATCTTCTTGATATTTTTATTAGCAGCTTCTACAACGCCATTCATCTTCGGTCGATAGGGAGAAGAGTTATGATGCTGGATTTTGAATTGCATGCAGAGCTAAGTGATTATAGTGTTGTTGAGATTTGTACCATTGTCTGTAATGATTCTTTCTGGAATACCGCACTGACAGATATTGTTATGTTTGATGAATTGGGCCACAACATTCTTGGTAACAGAAGAGAATGAAGCTTCCTCGACCCACATCGTGAAATAATTAATGGCGACCAGGATGAAGCGGTGTCCATTAGAAGCCGTAGGTCTGATTTCCCCAATCATATCAATGCCCCACATTGCGAATGGCCAAGGAGAAGTCAAAACATTTAAAGGAAATGGAGGTACATGTATCTTATCAGCATAGATCTGGCATTTGTGACAAGTTCGTGAATACTGATAACAGTTTGCTTCTATAGTGGACCAGTAGTATCCAGCCCGCAGGATCTTTTTTTCCATTGAGTGCCCACTAGAATGAGTGCCAAAGGTACCCTCATGCAAATCAGCCATGATCTTTTTTGCTTCAATCTTGTCTACACACCGAAGCAAGGTAGAGTCGTGGTTGCGCTTATAGAGGATCCTGTTACTGAGGAAGAACTTGGTAGAGAAACTTCTTAGGAACTTCTTATCATTGACGAAAGCTCCTTCAAGATACTCTTGGGCTTCGAGATATCTTTTGACTTCATGGAACCAAGGTTTGTCCACTTCTTCTTCATTATAAATCTCGTGACAGTATGCTGGTTCGTCCATTCCCTCAATATTGATATGAGGAGCCTCATTATCCTATCTGACCTTGAACATGGATGACATAGTGGCTAGCGCATCCGCTAATTGATTTTCCTCTCGTGGAAAATGTTCAAAAGTAATTTCTTCAAAGTATGGGATTAATTTCAACATATTCTCTTTGTACGGGATGAGATTAGGATGCTTCGTGTCCCATTCTCCTTTTATTTGGCTGATTACCAAAGCCGAGTCTCCTAACACGCTTAAGAATTTGATCCTTAAATCGATTTCAGCTTTGAGACCCATGATACATGCTTCATACTCAGCCATATTGTTGGTAAAGTTGAAACATAGTCTAGAAGTGAAATGAGTATGACAGCCTTCAGGAGATATGATCACAGCGTCGATGCCATTTCCAAGTACATTGAAAGCTCCGTCAAAAACCATAGTCCATCAGGATCCTTTTTCAGGTCCTTCGTCTGGTCTAGATTCTTCATAATCAGTTACTAGCATGATGTTCTCATCCGGGAACTCAAAATTCATGGATTGGTAGTCTTCCACAGTCTGATGAGCCAAATGATTAGCTAGTACACTTACCTTAATTGCCTTCTGGGTTGTATACTGAATATCGTATTCGGTCAGGATCATTTGCCATCTTGCTATTCTTTCAGAGAGAGCGGGCTTCTCAAAGATGTACTTGATAGGGTCCATTTTAGAGATCAATAAGGTAGTTTGGGTCAACATGTACTGTCTTAGTAGGCGAGTATCCCATGCCAAAGCGCAACAAGTTTTCTCGAGCAATGAGTATCTTGTTTCACAGTCGGAATTTTTTTTGCTAAGGTAGTATATTGCACGCTCTTTTCGAACAGACTCTTCATGCTGCCCCAGCACACACCCCATTGAGTTCTCTAATACCGTTAAGTACATGATAAGAGGTCTTCCTTCAACTATAGGCATAAAAAATGGAGGCTCTTGAAGGTATTCCTTGATTCTGTCAAAGGCGTACTGGTAATCGTCATTCCACTTCACTGCTTGATCTTTCTTCAGTAATTTGAAGATTGATTCACAAGTAGCAGTCATATGTGAAATGAATCTGGCTATGTAGTTTAAGCATCCCAGGAATCCTGTAACTTCTTTATCAGTGCAAGGAGTTGGCATTTCTTGTATAGCTTTGACCTTTGCAGGGTCCACTTCAATGCCTTTGTTGCTGACAATGAAACCTAAGAGCTTACCAGATCTTTCTCTAAAGGTGCACTTATTCGGGTTCAACCTCAGTTTGTACTTCTTCAACCTTTCAAATAGCTTCTGCAGATGATCAAGGTGTTCCTCTTCAGTCTGAGACCTTGCTATCATGTCATCAACATAGACCTCTATCTCCTGATGGATCATATCATGAAACAGAGCTACCATGGCGCGTTGATAGGTTGCCCATGTGTTCTTCAACCCAAATGGCATAACCTTGTAACAAAAAGTGCCCCACTGTGTGACAAAGGTCGTCTTATCCATGTCTTCAGGTGCCATATTGATCTAATTATGCCCGGAGAAACCCTCCATGAAGGAGAATACTTTATGTTGTGCGGTGTTGTCAACCAAAACATCAATATGGGGAAGCGGAAAGTCATCCTTGGGGCTTGCCCTGTTCAGGTCTCTATAATCCACACACATACGTACCTTACCGTCCTTCTTAGGTACCGGAACTACGTTATCAACCCATTATGGATAGGAAGTAACAGCTAAGAAGCTGGCATTGAATTGTTTCATGACTTTGGCTTTGATCTTTTCTGACATATCTGGCCGCGTACGATAAATCTTCTGTTTCACCGGAGGGCAATCCTCTTTTGTAGGTAGGCGATGAACCATAATATCTGTGTCAAGTCCCGGCATGTCTACATATGACCAGGAAAAAACCTCAACATAGTCATGTAACATTTGTATTAAACTCTCCTTGACACTATGCTCCAGATCAGCACCTATCTTGACTTCTTTCTTGTCCTCTTCAGTACCTAAGTTCACTATCTCAACTGGATCCTCATGAGGCTGTATTGCCCTTTCTTCTTGTTGTAACAGTCTGGAAATCTTTCCTGGTACCTCAAAATCCTCCTCACATTCGTCCTTGGCTTGGTTGATCGAATTTTCAAAGTAATAATGAGCAATAACAGAACCGTTATCAATGGGATCCAGAATGGATGTGGATCTGCAGTTTGATATGTGGGTGTGTGTAAGAGCATAGTTGTATATTTTTGATAAAGTAAAGAAGTAGAAAAGAAAAACAAAGAGCGTAAAATTTGCATGAGAAACATCCAATGTGTTATTGATGACATGTGAAAATGAAACAATGACCCTCACAAATAGACTGTTGTGCCTTGGGTAAGACACAAGGATTTAATATTCCAATTGTTCAAATATTACATTTCTGTAACACGGTGGGAGAACTGACTTGGTTGTTTTGCGTTCGATTGCAAATGTTGCGGTTTAGCAAGAGTCGCCACCGACTTTTCTTTTATCCAAAAGGAAAGGTTGAAAAGCACAGGAAAGACCTTTGAGATGTTTTCTTGAGTTCGGGGGGTAGATTATGAAAAGGGAAGGTATTAACACCCTTTTCATCCGTAGTTATCTACGGGCTCTTAGTTGCTTGCTAGATCACTTGCTTTTGTTTGAAAAATATGCTTTGTGTGGTTGTTTGAAAGTATTTTGAAAAGGCGCCATCGTTTATGCAAACTTTGTAATGATTCTCGTTCGTGAAAATGTTTCAAGTTTGATCTTTTGAAAATGTTTCAAGTTTGAAAGATGTTTTTGAAAGTGTTGGTGTTTGTTTTTGAAAATAGCAAGGATGTTTTGGTTTGAAAATGAGCAAGCAACTAGGAACATTCTACCTACTCAAAAGTCTTTCATGTTTATTTCCTCTTTCCTTTGATATTGTTATTTTACCATGGATTGGTAAGTAACCTTATCTTTGGATGTAAAAGGGACGGGCAAGGGTCATCGTATAGTCATGAATAGCCATGTTGTAAGATATCTTAGCATTTTCTTTGAGGGACTAAGATCATTTTTGAAAGGCAACTTTGATAGCGTCATCGAGGGACTATGATCTTGTATTTTGTTTATTTTTGCTAAGACGTCTTACATGCATATTATGACCATTTTCATAAGGAAACAAAGTGGGTTTACCCTAAGAGTGTAAGTGTTCAAGTGTATTGATTTACATGCATTGTTTTGTCTTTGAATTAGAGTTTTCTAAGCATTGATTTTATCTTTCCATACAAACCCTAATTTACTAGCATTTCTATATAAAGCATTAAATTGCGGAAAATAAAAATATGAAGCTATTACATCATTAGGGGGGGTGTAAAAATTTATAAATGGGGAAATTGCAAGAAAATTAAATCTAAATAATTATTACAACCATATTGAATATTGTACAAAAATGAAGATAAAAATGCAAGAATGTAAAATGGAAAAAGAAATGATTTTTGTTTGGTTTTCATGAAAAGATTTTAACCTAAACTTAATTAATAAAAATGATTAATAAAAATTAAATAAAATTAACTTAAACTAAATAAGAAAAGAAATTAAATAAAAAAAGGATTTTTTAGGGTTTTGTTTATGCAAAGGTTTTAAACTAATAAAAATAATATGAATATTAATTAATTAAAAGAAACATAAGTTCTAAATTAATTTTAATTACAAGAAAATTATATAATATAATAATTAAACCTAATTATCTAAATATTAATCAAGAAAGAGAAATTAATTTATTAAGAAAATTGTTTTTGTTCTTTTAGTTTTATAAAACAAATAAACTAAATAAATGTAAAAATAATAAGTAAAATATATTTTGGGTTTTTATTAATGACAATAAAAATAATATTAATAATAATACTAATAATAATAATAATAATAATAATAATAATAATAATAATAATAATAACAAAGGAAAAAGAAATAAAATAAAATAAGAAAAAGAAAATAATAATGAAAATTGGGCCAGGGGGTGCTGAAGTAAGTCAGGGGTTAGTAAAAGAAGAAAAAAATCAGGCCCAAGCTGGAGGCCCAAGCGTGCTGTTTGGAAATAAAAAAAGTGAGAAAATGTGAGAAATGAGAAAAGGTAGCGCGCTG
Source organism: Vicia faba (assembly GCA_948472305.1). Classification (NCBI taxonomy): domain Eukaryota; kingdom Viridiplantae; phylum Streptophyta; class Magnoliopsida; order Fabales; family Fabaceae; genus Vicia; species Vicia faba. Next base: position 187,129,725 of record OX451740.1, on the reverse strand, counting down.
GGTGTTAAACCCACGCCCTCTTGGTTACCAGCGCTTGTAGAGAATGCCATTACTGAGGAAGAACTTAGCAGAGAATCTTCTCAAGAACTTCTTATAATTGACTGAAGCTCCCTCCGGATACTCTTGGGACTTGAGATACCTCTTAACTTCATGGAACCAAGGCTTGTCCACTACTTCTTCAGTATCAATCTCGTGACAGTAAGATGGTTCATCCATCCGCTCAATGGTGATCTGGGGAGTCTCGTTACCCCACTTGAGTTTAAACATGGATGACATAGTGGCTAGCGCGTCAGCTAGTTGATTTTCCTCTCGTGGAAAATGCTCAAAGGTAATATCCTCAAAATGTGGGGTTAATGTCAACACATCTTATTTGTAGGGGATGAGATTAGGGTGCTTCGTGTCCCATTCTCCCTTGATCTGACTGGTGACTAAGGCTGAATCTCCAAATACACTTAAGGACTTGATTCCCAAATCTATGGCAGCTTTGAGACCCAAAATACATGCTTCATATTCCGCCATATTTTTGGTACAGTTGAAACAAAGTCTTGCAGTGAAGGGAGTATGACATCCTTTAGGGGATATGATCATAACACCTATGCCATTGCCGAGTGCGTTGGAAGCTCCGCCAAAAACCAAGGTCCATCGGGATCCTTCTTCAGGTTCGTCATATGGTCTAAAATCTTCACAATTGTTTACCATCATGATGTCTTCATCTGGGAACTCAAATTTCATGGACTGATAGTCATGCACAGCCTGATGATCAAGGTGATCGGCTAGCACACTGTACTTTATTTCTTTTTGGGTAGTGTACTGAATGTCGTATTTAGTCAGGATCATCTGCCATCTTGCTAGTCTCCCAAAGAGGGAAGGCTTCTCGAATATGTATTTAATTGGATCCATCTTGGATATCAATAAGGTAGTATGGGTCAACATATATTGTCTTAGCCGACGAGCAGCCCATGCCAGAGCGCAACAAGTTTTCTCGAGAAGTGAATATCTTGTTTCACAGTCGGTAAAATTTTTGCTCAGGTAGTATATTGCATGCTCTTTTCGGCCAGACTCGTCATGCTTCCCCAACACACACCCCATTGAATTTTCCAAGACAGTTAGATACATGATCAAACGTCTTTCCTCGACTGGTGGCATCAAAATAAGAGGCTCTTGAAGGTACTCTTTGATCTTGTCGAAGGTAGATTGGTGTTCATAATTCCATTTGACTACTTAATCTTTCTTTAGTAATTTGAAGATTGGTTCACAAGTAACGGTTAGGTGAGAAATGAATCTGGCGATGTAGTTTAGCTGTCCTAAGAATCCTCTGACTTCCTTCTAGGTGCGAGGAACATGAATTTCTTGTATTTCTTTTACCTTTGCTGGGTCCACTTCGATACCTTTACCACTGACGATGAAGCCTAGGAGCTTACCGAACCTCACTCCAAATGTGCATTTACTCGGGTTCAACCTTAGCTTGTATTTCTTTAGCCTTTCAAACAGTTTCTGCAAATGGTCCAGATGCTCCTCTTCAGTTTGAGATATGGCTATCATGTCATCCATATAGACCTATATTTCGTTATGGATCATATCGTGAAATAGAGCTACCATGGCGCGCTGATAAGTTGCCCTAACGTTTTTCAACCCGAATGGCATAACTTTGTAATAAAACATGCCCCACTGTGTGACGAAGGTCATTTTCTCCATGTCCTCAGGTGCCATTTTGATTTGATTATATCCTAAGAAACCATCCATAAATGAGAACACTTTATGTTATGCGGTATTGTCAACCAGAATATCGATATGGGGAAGCGGGAAATCATCCTTAGGGCTTGCCTTATTAAAATATCTGTAATCCACACACACATGCGTACTTTACAGTCCTTTTTAGGCACTAGAACAACATTGGCGACCCATTGTGGATAGGAGGTGAAGGCTAAGAATCCGGTGTTGAATTGTTTCATGACTTCAGTCTTGATCTTCTCTGACATGTTTGGCTTTATGCGACAGACTTTCTATTTTACCGGAGGGCAGTCTTCTTTTGTCGGTAGATGATGGACCACGATATCAGCGTCAAGTCCTGGCATGTCTTTGTATGACCAGGAAAAGACCTCAACATAGTCATGTAGTAACTGAGTTAAGTGCTTATTGACACTCGGTTCCAGATCGGCACCTACCTTGACTTCTTTCTTGTCCTCTTTGGTACCTAAGTTAACAGTGTCAAACAGTTCTTCGTGGGGCTGTATTGTCCTTTCTTCCTGTTGTAGTAACCTGGCTAGTTCCCCTGGAACTTCATAATCTTCCTCACCTTCGTCTTCGGCTTGGTAGATCGGATTTTCAAAGTCACAAAAGGCCATAGCAGAATTGTTACCCATAGGATCCTGAGTGGATGTGGATCTGCATTTTGATATGTGAGTGTGTGTAAGAGCATATATATCTTTGAAAGAAATAAAAATGTAGAAAAAGAAGAATAAAGAGCGTAAAATTTGCATGCAAAAATGTCCATGATTCATTGATGACATATGAAAATGTAGTAACAACCCTTACCAATGGACCGTTGTGCCTTGGGTAAGACACAAGGTTTTAAAAGTCTCAATTGTTTAATTATTACAAGTCCGACAAAAATTTAAAGACAATTAATATTGGATAAAAGTAATTGGGACAAAATATTTGGCTTCCCAATTGTTGAGTCCTCCACTGATAGTTGGAAAAATCCATTCTTCCAGGTCGCAACCGTCATCACTATCCTCCACTATGTTGACTCCATGGTTGATGATCTGCAAAGGTGCTCCCCCGACACAAGCGCGACGAACTGCTTTCTGGGCTCCTGAAGTAAAACCCAAGCCAAATTTATCAGATTTGTAAGGAATATCCGAGAGTTGGCCCCAAATAGTACACCCACCTTCTTCGACTACTGCCTTGGCATCTTTTAGAGAAGCCATCTTTAGCGGAGGTCTGGTAATCTTCAGAACATTGGAAACAATCTTGGTCGTTGCAACTATTTGTGGGACTTCCTCGAAATGCTGACACAGAGTTTCGATGAATTCACCATCCATTTCCACGTATCTGAAGGAGTTCAGGTGACTGACCATATATTCCTCCTCTCCATGGACAGTGATGATTTTTCCCTTGGTTGGGTATTTCAGCATCTGATGTAATGTAGAGGTAACGGAACCAGCGTCATGAATCCAAGGTCGGCCCAATAAATAGGAATAGGAATGGCGAATATCCATTACATAGAAAGTTGAATCAAAGGTATGAGTTCCAACTTTTATGGGGATGTCCACCTCCCCGTGCACCAGTCTCTTTGAACCATCGAAAGCCCTTACCACTATGTTGCTGGGTTTTAAGGTCAAACCTTCACAGTCTAGTCTATCCAGAGCTTTCTTAGGCAGCACATTCAATGATGAATCAGTATCTACTAGGACATGGGCCAAAGTAGTGCCCCTGCATTCGACAAAGACATGCAACGCCTCATTGTGTTTCCCCCCTCTAGGTGTCAGGTCAGCATCAGAAAATCCCAAACCGTTATCAGCGGTTAAACTGGCCACACAGTCTTTGAATTGGTTAGAAGAGGTTTCCTGTGGCACATGGGCAGTTTTAAGAAATTTCACCAAGGCTTTCGCATGAGCCTCGGAGCACAACAGTAAAGCTAGCATATAGATCTTTGAAGGGGTTTGCCCTAGCTGTTCGACTACATTGTAGTCGCTTCTCTTTATAATTTTCAAAAAACATTCCATCTCCTTCTTGGAGGCCTCTGGGATAGATACTGATTGCACCTTTATCTGGACAAGTTCAACCAAAATTCCTTTGCCCCGATTCTCGGTCGACTCGGTGATAGGGGTGTCAGCAGGGGTAACTACAGGAACTGTAGTAGTAGTATCAATAGGAACAAATGTAGGGATGGTAACAGTTTTCGAAGGAGAAATCTCAGGAGAGAACACTCTTCCACTTCGGGTTATTTTGCTAGCTCCTACAATGTTGCGGATGTCGGGGTTAGCCCTCTCAAAAACCGAGTCTTTGTCAGCCAGCCAATCTTGCTTGACGCCATGGTAGTAGATGTAACCCCCATAGTTCCAGGGGACAGTTTTATCTGAGGAGTACGGGATCTGCCCTGGCATAGTAATTATCAGTGGAGTCACCTTCGAAACAGATGTAATCCTAACGGGTCTTTTGGTGGAGACCCTGGTAGGATTTGCGGAAATGGTTACTATTGAAACGTCCTTGTAAGCAATAGTTGGAACGAGAGTCTTTTCAAACAAAATCTCTTTGTCATCCATCAGACGCTGGACACCTGCTTTTAATAAATGACAACCAATCTGTAGGGATAAACAGAGGTGGCAGTCTATGACACAACCCGAAAATAAACCGACGTTCAACAGGTTTCTCTTGATGGTTAGGAGCCGAGTAAGAAGCTCATCAACAACAGTAAAAAAACATCATCTTCAACAGCGTTAACATCACGGTCGTGCTTGGGCGTAGGAGCAGTGATAACATTTGGGATCTCGGGAGCGTCAAATTCAATTTCTTTTGCCTCGAGAAGGTATTGCACCTTGTTTTTCAAAACCCAATAATTGTTTGTGTCATGACCTGGACTTTCTGAATGGTAAGCATAACGGGAGTTTGGGTTGTAACGGGGAGAGGTAGTGTTGGGATTCTTCGGAGCTTCCCGCAAGGTTACCAGATTAGATCTTAACAAACGTGGCAAGACTTGAGACATCATCATATTTATCCGGGTAAATTGTCTTACTGGTCTTTCTGTTCTAGGCTGGTCATTCCTTTGTTGAATAGGAGCAGGTTTAGGGATCATGACAACCCCTACCACTGGACAGTGTTCAGTTCTGTCCTGATTCCTTTGATGGTACACAACACCAACCTCTTTCTTCCCAATGAATAGTTTTCTCACGGTACTGGAGGATGCATCCTTTTGGATCTTCCCACTCTTAATCCCAGCTTCCACTCTCTCCCCGGTCAAGATTAATTCAGTGAAGCCGGATGAGGAGCTTCTAATTAGCTGATTAAAGAAAGGACCGGACAGGGTACCCAGAAACATGTCCACTAGCTCCCTATCAGACAGGGGAGGCTGGAATCTTCTTGCTAAGTTCCTCCACTTCTGAGCGTAGTCTTTGAAACCCTCGCTCGAACCCATAGCCAGACTATAGAGTTGAGTACGGGTGGGAGCAAGGTCTGCGTTGTACTGATACTGTTTATAAAAAGCAGCGGCCAGGTCTTCCCAATCATGGATATTATCCCTCTCCAGTTGATATAACCAATCTAGATGAGTCCCAGATAGACTATCCTTAAAGAAGTGGACCCACAAATCTCTGTCAGCAGTGTGAGGCTGTATCTTCCTCACATAAGATCAGAGGTGTATCTTGGGACATGAAACCCCGTCGTACTTAGCAAACACTGGTGCTTTAAACTTTTGTGGAATAACAATCTCAGACACCAAACCTAGCTCTTAAAAGTCCAGCCCAGGCACTTTCTGAATCTCCATTGCACTTAAGCGATCTTCCATTTGTTTGTATTTGTCGTCAGCTAGAGGATACTGCTCTTCAGAGTAATTAACCTCTTCTTCCTCTTCAGATTCTGGATGGTCAATAAATTTCTTGTTTTTCCCTTCTTGATTATCCTTTTCACTTAACGATGTTGTGAAGTCTAGAGTCCGTCTAGCTTGCCCTTGGAACCTTCTTCCTAGATTCAAAACACCTATTGATTTCTTCGCTTTCTTCTTCTTTTCTTTGATCAGCAAAGTTTTCAAATCCTCTTGTCCTTTTTCCTGAGTCAAGAACATTTGTTGAAACTGAGCGTTCTGTGCTTGAAGATCTTTTACTGTCTGTTCCATGTCCATCTTACTGAAATAAACAGTAGAAAGATAAGGAGACCTGTTGTAAGAAACTTGTTTGTGTTATGATGAATGAAGATGCATATGCAAATGATTTCAAGGAAATTAGAGATTTAAATATGCTTTAGACACAAAAGGAACACACGTTATATTAATAAATCAAAGTTTTGAGTACATCACGCTTCATTGGGCTTACAAAGAAATACAAAAAACTCTAAGATAAAAAAGTTGAACACATCCTCTTTGGTGCGATGTAGGCGTTCAGACTCCGCTCTTCGTGAAGCCGCTTGGTGAGTTCCATAACTTTCTTCTCGCTGGCGTAGAATTGGGCCTCGAAAGTGTCTCGCTCCCCCTTAAGCTGTATCTAATCCCTTTGCAAGTCTTCAAGAAAGGTGGGCATGTTAGGATGAAGGATAGTGTATGGGACATCTCCTTCCACAACAAGCTCTATGATAACTGGGAGAATGGAGGGGTAAGGCATCATAAGACGTTGAGCACGAGCTCGTACCCATTTGAGATAAGGCTCAAGAGGGATGAAATTATTGTGCCCCAGTGTCCCACTATTTACCTTGTTCAACATCCTCCAAGCTCGGATAAACCTCTGGCGGTAACCTTGATCGTCACTCTCGTAATCAAATACAAACCCTTGAATAAGCATCTCATGTGGACCATCCCTTCGGGCGTAACCAAACTGTCGTAAGGCCAAGCAGGGGTTGTAAGTGATACCTCCTCTAATGCCAAGTAAAGGTCCATTAGAGAATTCTCCACAACGGTCGATGATGGTAACACTCTCCAAAGATCGGGAACACCAATGAATATCTGAATGTCTGAGCGTCATCAACCTATGCGACCACCTTGAACCTTGCTCGTGCTTCAATACAAATTGTGGAAGATGCAAAATAAACCATCTTGCCAAGAGAGGAGTACAACACATGAGGATACCTCTTTTCCTCATAGTGCGAGAGTGAAAAGAATGTAGGATGTCTCCTAACAAAGTAGGCACTGGGTTACGAGACATGAAGGTTTTGACGGAATTTATATCTATGAGTTGGTCAGGATTTGGAAACAAAACCATCCCATAGATGAAGAGGGCCACAATTTCCTCAAAAGCTTGCAAATCCAAAGAGTTCCAATAGTCTTGAGATTTCTCAAACAAGAACTTGGCTAAGAAACCTTTGACACCACTCCTTGTTTCCCAATTAGTTGTGACATCAGATTGTTGCAAGTGTAGGGCTTGAGAAATCTCTTTTGGTTTTGGATCTCTTTCTGTACTGTTGAAGGGTAGTTGATTGAGAATGGGAATCCTCAAGAGTTTGGAGAATTATTCCAAAGTTGTCACAAGTTGATAATCGAGAAATATGAAGCAATGGTGTATAGGATCAAAGATATGGAAGAGCACCTTCATCATATCTTCATCGGCGTTGGAGGTAACCAAGTTTAGTAGGCGACCACGTCTTTTTATAAATGGAGAATTCTCAGTAACCCTTGACGCTAACTCTTTAAGTTGAGGAGGGATACTTACGAGATTGACTTGAATGGTTTTCATGCGAATAGAATCCATGTCCTACAAAACAGAACAAAGATAAATCCCCAAGATCCTTGAAATGGTTAGTGAGTATGAGTATGATGTTATAATGTTTATGATGTTATGTACGAGTAAATATATACAAACAAAACAAACAAGTCCTTAGGTTTAGGCTTGCATGCATTCTCATAGGTAAGTACCCTCTTGAATTTTAGTTGACTCAAACTTGTCCTAGCAATAGTAATCGGGTTCTAAGGGAGCTCAATATCACTGGTTTGTCTTCTCAGGCATTGTTTCAGCGCAAGCCTCTTTAATGGAGACCGAAATATCCCAAAAAAACAAACCCCAATGAGTGTAGTATCGAGTATCTAGCAACTTCGGACTGCACCAAATCCGGTCATCTCACTACGTCCTAATGGCCAAGTTGGTCAAGTAAAGGTTCTAGAAGTCAGTTAGTGCTTCATGATATCACTCAGCAGCCCCGTATTCTCCTTGACTACTAAAGGGCTACCGGTACCCACAAATATGTCACACTAACATAGCTATTGCTTAGACCGTGTCGGTATACCCCGCATAGTTTCCATAATGTATATCTACTTACCTATAAGGTATCCCAAATCCGGGTAGAGGATTCAAGCCCAAACAAAGAACCAAAATGTAAAGCATACAAGTAAAACAATCAAAGCAAGTAAATGTGATCTAGCCCTAAGGTAACCCCACTTTTAAAATATTCCCCAGTAGAGTCTCCAGTTCTGTAACGCGGTGGGAGAACTGACTTGGTTGTTTTGCGTTTGATCGCAAATGTTGCGGTTTAGCAAGAGTCGCCGCCGACTTTTCTTTTATTCAAAAGGAAAGGTTGAAAGGAACATGAAAGACCTTTGAGATATTTTCTTGAGTTCGGGGGGTAGATTATGAAAAGGGAAGGTATTAGCACCCTTTTCATCTGTAGTTATCTACGGGCTCTTAGTTGCTTGCTAAATCACTTGCTTTTGTATGAAAAATGTGCTTTGTGTAGTTTTTTGAAAGTATTTTGAAAAGGCGCCATCGTTTATGCAAACTTTGTAATGATTCTCGTTCGTAAGAATGTATACAAAGTGTTGATCTTTTGAAAATGTTTCAAGTTTAAAAGATGTTTTTGAAAGTGTTGGTGTTTGTTTTTGAAAATAGCAAGAATGTTTTGGTTTGAAAGTGAACAAGCAACTAGGAACATTCTACCTACTCAAAATTCTTTCATGTTTATTTCCTCTTTCCTTTGAAATTGTTATTCTACCATGGATTGGTAAGTAACCTTATCTTTGGATGTAATAGGGACGGGCAAGGGTCATCGTATAGTTATGAATAACAATGTTGTAAGATATCTTAACATTTTATTTGAGGGACTAAGATCTATTTTGAAAGGAAACTTTGATAGCGTCATCGAGGGACTATGATCTTGTATTTTGTTTGTTTTTGCTAATACGTCTTACATGCATATTATGACCATTTTCATAAGGCAACAAAGTGGGTTTACCCTAAGGGTGTAAGTGTGCAAGTGTATTGATTTATATGCATTATTTTTTCTTTGAATTAGGGTTTTCTAAGCATTGATGTTATCTTTCCATACAAACCCTAATTTACTAGCATTTCTATATAAATCATTAAATTGCGGAAAATAAAAATACTAAGCTATTACATCATTAGGGGGGGGGGGTGTACAAATTTACAAATGGGGGAATTGCAAGAAAATTAAATCTAAATAATTATTACAACCATATTGAATATTGTATAAAAATGAAGATAAAAATGCAAGAATGCAAAACAGAAAAAGAAATGATTTTTGTTTGGTTTTCATGAAAAGATTTTAACCTAAACTTAATAAATAAAAATGATTAATAAAAATTAAATAAAATTAACTTAAACTAAATAAGAAAAGAAATTAAATAAAAAAAGGATTTTTTAGGGTTTTGTTTATGAAAAGGTTTTAAACTAATAAAAATAATATGGATATTAATTAATTAAAAGAAACCTAAGTTCTAAATTAATTTTAATTACAAGAAAATAATATAATATAATAATTAAACCTAATTATCTAAATATTAATCAAGAAAGAGAAATTAATTTATTAAGAAAATTGTTTTTGTTCTTTTAGTTTTATATAACAAATAAACTAAATAAATGTAAAAATAATAAGTAAAATATTTTTTTGATTTTTATTAATGACAATAAAAATAATATTAATAATAATACTAATAATAATACTAATAATAACAAAGGAAAAAGAAATAAAATAAAATAAGAAAAAGAAAATAATAATGAAAATTAGGCCAGGGGGTGCTGAAGTAAGTCATGGGTTAGTAAAAGAAAAAAATTAATCAGGCCCAAGCTGGAGGCCCAGGCGCTCTGTTTGGAAACAAGAAAAGTGAGAAAATGTGAGAAATGAGAAAAGGTAGCATGCTGGGTGTTGAACCCACGCCCTCTTGGTTACCAGCGTGCTGCCTTACTACCGGGGTGGCTATACATCTGTTTATTAAAATGAAATGATAAATACATAACGTAACATGCTTCAAAGGCATGTGCTTCGTTTTCAACCTTCAACCAGCCAGAGTACCTGTAACTTCTTCATCTCTCAACAAAAATAGAAAGTACAAACATGAAAGTTGTGGCATTTCTTCCTACGAATCCAACCATATAAATAATTAAAGCTATAAATCCAAGATGAGTGGGAATTTTTCTGGCCCTAATTTTAAACCTAAAAATATTAGAAACTTCAACTCTAAAATTCTCTAAGCTCAGGCCATATAAATGCAAACTATGAATATGTACAGCTTCGTATCAATAGTATCTACATTTTATCTTCACAAATTAGAATCAAATGATGCTTGTATGAAGAGATAGAAGTTTGAAAACTTACCTCTTGCAGCTGGAGTCGTGTATGGAGTTTGAGCAACCTTTGAGATGGCCTGATGATTTTTGTAGCTTGCCTGGACCTCCTTGAATATGTTCCAACTCCTACTTTGCTTTGAGGATGGCTGAAACTCCCAACTCAAGTCAAGTTGCAAGCTTCAGTTTTGGAAATAGTGGATAGTGATGGAGGAGTTACAATCTTGAAACAGGGGCTTGGATCACTTGTATATAATGTAAGTAAGGTGTCTAGATGGTTAAGAATCAAAATGCACGAGTGGAAATGGAGATGGAGAGTTTTGGCTCAAAACTGTCAAGTGGGACAGTTCTGTGCAGCAAGGGTGTTTGGGAGAGTTCTTGGGGGCTTGAAATCGTGTGTTTTGATGCAAAAAACTTGTGCATAAGTAAGGAAAAGGTTAGAGTACTTGAGGAGGTCAGAAGCACAAGATGTAGAGTTATGGCTATGTTACTTAATTTTGAAGAAAAGTGAAAACATGGTTTCAAGGAAAAGTACAAGCATGGGCTGAGTTATTTTGAGGCTTTAGACAAGTTTCTTTTAGGTTATAGATTGTGTATGATCAGAAGAAAACAAGTGCAAAGCTCAAGAACTGATTTTGTGCATAAAGCTACTTTTCCAAAATGGCAATGTGCACTTTCTTCCCAAAATGAAAATAAGCATGGGCAATGCATTGAATGCTTGAGTTGAAGCTTCTTACAGCTGTGTAAAAATTTAATTATGGAGTGCCTACCAAGTTTGAGGCCTTCAAAGCAAATATTGTGCAGCCTAGCATGGATTTGCGTTCTTGTTCATCATGAAATTGACCTATAATTCAAGAATGAAATGCCAACTTCATGCCTTCGATTCTCCTTGCTCAAACATGATCTCAAGTAGTTCTTGGACATTTTAGAAAGCTTGTAATGTACTCTACAACCCCTCTTTGAATAACTTTTGAAAATTTCCCTTGTAACTATGTTAAAAATGTCCATGAAGTTAGGTCAAAATCCTGCCTAAACTAGGGCAAAATTTCACTAAGTTTCCAAGTTTCATGAACATGTATTCACAAAATCATAACTTGAAATTCATGAATTTCTAGGAGAAGTTGTGTAAATAATTGTTTTAGATATCATTGGTATCTACAACTTTCATGTTGAAAGTTTCCTTTAAATCATCTTGCATCATGGTGAAAAATTGGCCCAAGGTTTTGAAAAAATATGAAGTTTTCAACAATTAGAAAAATTTCTAAGTTTGGAAACTTTGACTTTTCAAAATGAAATCTTGAATTTTTTATTTCTTGATGAAAAAGTTTCATATTTTGACATGTTTTGATGAATTGTAATTTTTGACACTCGATTTTGACTAAAAAGTCAAAGTTTAACTTTTCAGTGTACAGTTGACTTTTGATCAGTTGATTGAAAATCAACTATCAATCAATTGATCTTGAGGGAAGTTTTGAGTCATACCATTAGGTCAAAATTATATATTTGAAACCTTGAGATCATGTCTTAAACCAAATAAACATTTGCTAGGTCAAAAATCAGAAATTACCCTTTCTCAGTCAAAACCCTAATTTTGACCATTTTGCCCTTTTGATGATCTGATCAAATTTCTTGAGGAATTATGGTCCAAACTTGATCAAATGACATATATGAGTTCACAATTTTGATATGGATAAAAATTACGAAGTTTGACTGTAAATTGACCATAGTTGACTTTTTCCCCAAAACAATTGATTTTTAGGTCAATTGATCAATTGACTGAGCAAAAATGTGATCCAAGACTTGAAACTTGACATGACAAATTTTGAAGGTCCATAATGATCCATGAAAGTCATATGAGGCATTAAGAGTTCAATTATCCTTGTGCAATCTCAAACCCTAATTTAAGTCATTAATGCTTAAGGAGGTGTCTTGAGCTAATTAACCCTAGTGCAGTCTTGAACCAAAGGAGATGTTATGAGAAAATACTTGATAAATGAGCGGACAAATTTTGGGGTAAAACAATTTCCTTAAAAAAAAGTCAAATTACTCTTGGATAAAAGAGATGGGAACAAAATCTTTGGTCTCCCAATTGCTGAGTCCACCGCCGCTGGTTGGGAAGATCCACTTGTCCAGGTCATAATCACTATCACTGCCCTCCAAGGAATTGAATCCATGGTTGCTGATCCGCAAAAGTGGTACCCCAACGCGAGCACGACAAATAGCTCTATGGGTTCCTGAAGTAAAACCCAAACTAAATTTGTCAGATTTGTAGGGAATATCCAGAAGTTGGCCCCATATTATACACCCACCTTCTTCAACAACAGCTCTGGCATCTTTCAGAGAGGCCATCTTCAATGGAGTTCTAGCGGTCTTCGAAACATTGGTAGCAGTATTGGTTGCAGCAACTATTTGTAGCACCTCCTCAAAGTTCTGACAAGGGGTCTCAATGAACTCGCCGTCCATTTCAACGTACCTGAAAGAGTTCAGGTGGCTTACCATGTACTCCTCCTCCCCATGGACCGTGATAATTTTCCCATTGATTGGGTATTTCAGCATCTGATGTAAGGTGGAAGTCACAACACTAACCCCATGGATTCAGGGTTGACCCAACAAACAAGAGTAAGATGGACGGATGTCCATCACATAGAAAGTGGAATTAAAAGTCTGGGTACCCACTTTGATAGGGATGTCCACCTCCTCATGCACCATTCTTTTCGGACCATCGAAAGCCCCCACCACAATGTTACTGGGCTTTAGAGTCAAACATTCTCAATCTAATCTGTCAAGAGCCTTCTTGGGAAGAACGTTCATCGATGAACCGGTATCCACTAGAACATGGGCCAAAGTAGTGCTCCTGCATTTGATGGAGACATACAACATATCATTGTGTTTTCTTCCTCTGGGTGTCAAATCAGCATCAGAAAAACCCAGTGCATTATCAGCGATCAAACTAGCCACACAATATTCGAATTGATCAACTGAGGTTTCTTGTGGCACATGAGTTGTCTTGAAGAATTTTACCAAAGCCTCTGCATGGGCTTCGGTGCATAATAGTAGGGCCAACATTGAGATATTGGAAGGAGTCTGCCCCTGTTATTCAACCATATTATAGTCGCTCTTTTTAATTATTTTTAAGATTTCTTCCATTTCCCTCTTAGAGACCTCAGGGATGGCTTCTGGATAGGCCTTCGTCTGGAAGGGCTCAACCAATATCTCTTTGCCCCGAGTCTCGATCTACTCGGTGGCAGGGGTAGCAGATGTAATCCTGACGGGTCTTTTGGTGGAGACCCTGGGAGGATTACCGGATATGGTGATTATGGAGACATCTTCATAAAAACTTGTAATTGGAGTCTTTTCAAACAGGATTTCTTTATCATACATCAGGCGCTGAACGCCTTCCTTCAACAAATGGCAACCGTTAGGTAAGGACAAACACAAGTGGCAACCTTCGCCACAACCCGAAAATAAGCCATCCTGCAAGAGATTCTTCTTAATAGTCAAGAGTGGAGTAGCCAATTCATCAACAGAAGCAACAAACATGTCATCGTCAATAGCATTAACACCACGGTCGTGCTTGGGCATAGGGGCAATAATAACATTAGAGGTCTCAGGAGCGTCAAACTCAATCTACTTTGCTTCAATAAAATCCTGCACCTTATTTTTCAAAGCCCGACAATCGTTTGTATCATGACCCAGACTTTCAGAATGGTAAGCACACCGGGAATTTGCATTGTAGTGAGGAGATGTAGTGTTGGGATTCTTGGAAGCCACTTTCAGGGTAACTAAACTGGAATTCAGCAGGTGTGGTAAAACCTAGGCTGAGATCATATTGATCCGGGTAAACTGCCTCCTTGGCTTATCTATTCCGGACTGATTATTCTGTTGCCAGTTTGATGCAGAATTGGAAATCACGACAGCCTCTACCGTCGGGCGATGTTCAGTTTTGTTATGATTCCTTTGGCTATAAGCTGCAGTGACTTCTTTCTTTCCTGTGAAAGGTTTCTTGGCAGTACTGGAGGATGCATCTCTCTGTATTTTACCACTTTTGATGCCAGCTTCCACTCTTTCTCCTGTCAAGATCAACCCAGTAAACCCAGCAGAAGAACTCCCAATCAAATGGTTAAAGAATGGTTCGGATAATGTGCCCAAGAACATTTCCACCAACTCTCTATTAGACAATGGAGGCTGGACTCTTCCCGCAAGGTCTCTCCATTTTTTGGCATAGTCCTTAAAGCCCTCACCGGAACCGATAGACATGCTTTGCAACTGTGTACGAGTCGGGGCGAGGTCAGCAATATAGTGGTACTTCTTATAGAAAGCAGCAGCTAGGTCCTCCCAATTACGCACATTGGTTCTTTCTAGTTGATAGAACCATTCCAGCTATGTTCCGGATAAACTCTCCTGGAAGAAATGTACCCACAAATCCCTATCATTAGTGTGGGGTTGAATTTTCCTGACATACGACCTTAAATGAAACTTAGGATAAGAAACACCATCGTATTTAGAAAATGTAGGGACTTTGAATTTTTGCGGGATGACCACCCTTAATACCAGCCCTAGCTCTTCAAAATCCAGCCCGGGTATCCTCAGTATCTCCATAGCATTGAGGCGATCCTCTAGCTATTTGTACTTATCATCAGCGGGAGGATACTGCTCATCAATATAGTCTTCTTCTTCTTCTTCTTCATACCCAGGCTTGTTGCTTTCTTTCGTGGGCTTTTCTCCTTGATTGTCCCCTTCTTCCGACGTAGTTGCGAAATCTATAGATCGCCTAACCAGTCATCTGATCCTTCTTCCTAAATTCACTACACTAGTTGGTTTCTTTGGCTTCTTGGTATTCTCTTTGACAATCAAGGTTTCAAATCCTCTTTCCCCTTGGGCAGGGCCATGATCATTTGTTGAAACTGAGCATTTTGAGCCTGAAGATCCTTTACTATTTGCTCGAGATCCATTTCTTTTGCTAAAATAAATAGCGAAAAGAAATAAGAAACCTGTACTGAAGACCTGCTTATGAAATGAAATGTATGATATGCTTATGCAATGTTTCTAAGGACCTTATTGGATTTAAGCTCTTTTAAACAAAACAGGAAATAAAAACTTTTTATTAGTAAGTTTTAAGGAAACAAAAGATTACACAGAAATAAACATTGAAAGGAAATCCTAAACTCCTAAGTCTCCCATGGGAGCTTCCTCTTGGTGTTGAAGTAGGTATTTAGATTCTTGTCTTTGTGAAGCTGCTTTATTAATTCTAGAATTTTCTTCTCACTGGCATAGAATTAAGTCTCAAAAGTATCTCGTTCTTCCTTGCACTGGATCCAAGACTTTTTCAACTCTTCGAAGTTGGTTAGCATATCAGGATGGAGAATAATGCGAGAATGTCCTCCTTGAACAATAGGTTCCAAGATCACCGGTAATATGGCATTGTATGGCATCATAAGACTTTGGGATCGAGCTCGTACCCATTTGAGGTAAGGTTCCAAAGGGATGGAGTTCTTGCGCCCTAAAGTCTTACTATCAGTCTTCTTAATAATTCCCCAAGCGCGGATGAATCTTTGACGATAATTTTGCAGATCATTTGAGTAGTTGAACACAATACCCTGGATGAGTATATCAGGTGGACCATCTCTCCGTGCGTAACCAAACTGACGTAGTGCTAAAGAAGGATTGTAGGTGATTCCTTCTCTAATGCAAATGAGTGGCACATTAGTAAATTCTCCACAGCGATCGATAAAAGATATGTATCCTTGAGAGTGAGGACACCAATGGATGTCGGAATGAGAGAGAGACATTAATCTTTGACTCCACCTTAAGCCTAAATCATTCTGCATTGCTGATCGAGGAAGGTGCGAAATAAACCACCTATATAGCAGAGGGGTGCAACACATGAGAGTTCCTCTCTTCTTCAGAGTACGAGTATGGAGAGAATGTAGGATATCCCCGAGCAATGTAGGAACCAGATTGTGAGCAAGGAAGATGTTGATGGCACTCACATCTATAAATTGATCTGAATTAGGAAACATAACCAACCCATGGATCAAGAGAGCTAAAACATCTTTGAAGGCATGGTAACTCATAGTATCCAGGAAAATATGAGCTTTCTCCATTAGAAATTTTTCAAGAAGGCCTCTAACTCCGCTTCTTCTTTCCCAATGGGATTCAATATCAGATGGCCTCAAGTGCAAAGCTATGGTAACATCTTCAGCAGTTGGATCTTGTTCTAAACCAGTGAAAGGTACTCGCTCCAATATAGGTAAACCAAGTAACTTAGATAATTCTTCTAGTGTAAGTACCAGCTGATAATCGGGAAATGTGAAGCAATGGTACTCGGGATCAAAGAATTGGAATAAAACACTCATCAAAACTTCGTCAAATCCGATGGTAACCAAGCTGAGCAAATGACCATGTGTTTTTTTGAATGATGAGTCCTCGGGAACTTTCAAGACCAATTCTTTGAGCTTGGGAGTAATTTTTGTGAAGTTAATCCGAATGGTTTTTCTGCGACCTGAATTCATATCCTACAAAACAACAAAGAGGTAAATGCACAAGTCCTTGAAATGGTTATTATATATGAATGTCATAATGTTTATGATGTCATGATTATGCTTAAATCACAGATAAATACAAGCAAATCACACAATAGACCTTAGGTTCAAAGGCTTGCATGAGGGTTTAAGGTAAGTACCCTCTTGAATATTCAGTTAGCTCAATATGTACTATTAATAATAACCAGGTTCTAAGGAGTCTAAATATCATTGACCTTCCCACCAGGAATTGTTTCAGCTCACGCACCAAATTATTGCGGCAAAAAAAATCCTAAAAGTCCAATCTCAATGAGTGTAGAATCGAGTATCAACCAATCATCGGTCGAAACTAAAGCCGGTTATCTCACTACTTCATAATGGCTGGATGAGTCAATTAAAGCTTCTAAAGGTCAGTTAACGCTTAGTGACGCTTTGAGGAAGCCTAATGTTATCCTTGACTTACTCAAGGAACATTAGTACAATCCAGAGTATCGCGCTAACGTAGCCATCACTTCGTCCGTATCGGTCTATGTCGTACAACCTCCATGATTTATTGCTACTTACCCAAAAGATGCCCCAGATCAGGGTGTAGGATCTTTACAAGAATACCCCAACAAACCCTCAAAGATAAAGCAAGAAAACACACAATAAAGCATTTAAAATGATGAACTAAAACTCTAAGGTAACCCCACTTTTATTTTTGTCCCCACCAGAGTCGCCAGTTCTGTGATACGGTGGAAGAACCGACTGTTTATACTAGTTTTGCATTTTGTATTCTACAAATATTGCGGTCAGCAAGAGTCGCCACTGAGTTTTCTTTTATCCAAATTAAGGAAAGAGTGAAAAGAACAGAAAATGACCTTTTCGAGAGTTTTCTGAGTAAGGGGGTAGATTATGGAAAGGGAAGGTGTTGGCACCCTTTCCATCCGTAGTTTTCTACGGGCTCTTAGAGGTTTGCTCATTTTAAAATACCTTTGTGCTTTGTGTGTTTGAAAATGTTTTGAAAATGCCTTAGTGCAATGATTTTCTTTGCGTTTAACTCTTGTATCAGTCCCCAAGAGTGTTAACAAAGCAAATATTTTGAAAATTGTTTTTTTTTAAAATGTTTTTATATAGGTGGAAAAAGTTATTTTGAGAAAACTTCTAACAACTATCTACTTTTATACTCGAAAAGGTTTGTTCTTTTCCTCCTATCCTTTAGATAGTGATATCCTACTATTAGTGAGTAGGTAGCCCCATCGTTGGATGTTTGAGGGACAATCGAAGGGACGTTTACAATCTTAAAGGCAACATGTAGAGACACTTTAGCAATTTTGTTTAGGGACTAGATCATTTACCAAAAGGCAACTGTAGGGTCATCGAGGGACTATGATCTTTTTAATTTACGGGTCTTTGCTAAAGTGTTTCCGTTTCGTGGGACATGACTGTTTTTCCGAAGGCAACCGAAGTGGGGATACGCTAGAGGTACATATGTGCATATGTGTTAAATTCGGTTTTTTATCTTGCATTACTAAGTTTGCTAACGTGTTAATTTCCAGTCTTATCATGCACGCCTAGTTACTAACAGTCAATATTTACAGAAATATAAAGTGTAAAAATTTAAATCCTAGACTATTACAACGCTTTGGGACAATTACATAAAAAAGTGCAAGAAAATAAAATGCATAATTTTAAATCTAAACTATTACATCCCATAATCAGTTACATTATTTATAAAAAACGCAAGAATAAAAATAACACGCGCGAAATAAATATTACGCCTAAAAAAACCTAAGAAAAATTCTAAGTAAACAAGAAAAATCTATTTTTTTGGTTTTTATTAAGAAAAATAATTAATTCTAAATTTAACTTTAATTAAGAAAATAAAATATAGAATGAAATTAATCCTAATTCTAATATTTTTGCATTTTTTTGGTTTTTATTTAAGAAAATATTTGAATTAAAATGAACCTAAGTCTAATTGATTTTAAGTTGATAAAATAAAATAAAAATAATTAATTAATTAATTAAAATAATTCTTGGAAAAAAAACCTAAATCTATTTATTTATTTTTTAATTTTCTATGATTATAATTAAAAAAAGATCTAAAAAAAAGAATAAACAATTAAAACAAAAAATTCAGGTTGGGCCTGATGTTATAGGAAATCAGGGGGGTATGAGTTTTAAAACGTTGGGCCTAAGCCAACTAAGATCCATAAGTTGCATTTGATCCTCTGTTGCTAGCCCTTGAAGGTCTACCATGAGACTGCATGTTGAGACGCTGGATCTGGATCAAGAGGTGATAGGCTGATGGCATACGATGCACGTCTGGCCACACAACATATGGGATCTGCATGAAATAGGTTAAAAAAATGCAAAATGCTGGACCTGGGACTCGAACCTAGGTCCCTTCCCTCACATAAACACACCTTTAACAGTTGAGCTGCCATATCATTCGTTTATACATATCAAGCAATAATAATATATTAGAAATCAACGCAATTATTAAAATTCAAAAAAAATGTGCGCGTTGCTTTGACCGGCCAATGAGAAGCTGACAACCATGGCGCCAGATTCAAACAACTCAGGGGTTCCGAAGTCAAACTCCGGTCACCCATAAATCCTATAATCTGCAATCATAAAGATCAAGACTTGAAATTAAGGCTATCACCCCTAAATTGGGGTCTGCCAATCCAACCATGGCATTAGTTTTCCCAAAAGCTGCCTCTATCTCTGGAACCGAAACCTCTATGCTTTGAAAACCTAGTCATGGCAACTTGTGATTTAGAGCCCTAACTTCACATGTAAAACGTTAGAACATCTCAAAATGATTACACAAGCAAGAATGTATGCGTTAAAACTGTTTCGAATGCCTGCATTAAGATATTCAATTTTTTAGAAATTTACCAAAATGAACAATCCGGTTGGTCAATCTCAAGGTATCTTAGGCATGGATATAGATTGGATTTAACTTATGGAAATACTGGGATGTTGATGGAGTCCTAGGATTGGATAAAAAGAGGTTGGAGCCTACTCTTTGGAATTTCCTGATTTTTGACAAATTTGCAATTTTTGGTGTGAGTTCTTAAGGCTGTATATGCGTCTGCTAAGCTTGCAAACGTGATGTATTTATAGGGTAGATGGAGGAGACAAGATTGAATAGGGAGAATCATGGCCATAAACATGTTTTCCAACACAAATCCAACAAATTAAAGAATTTCCAATTATTTCCAAAACATGCCCTTTCCATGCTAGCATGTACCTGGACCCTTATACACGAGTTCTTGGGCCCTAAGGAAAGCCAAACCATCAGCCCAAAGGTCAAGGCGCATTCCATAATATTTTGTACAATTTATTTAATATTTATTTGAAATAAATCAAAATAAATATGGACAAAATAGGTATAAAATGCAAGGCTATGTAAAAATGAGATTAGAGGTCATCCATAATTTTACGAAAATATTTGAACTTCAAAAAGTTAAGCCATTGACTCAAAAGTTCAAATTTGCTAAATGCACCATTCTTGAAATTTAAAAAAAATTTCCAACTTGGGCAAGCCATAACTTGCTCAATTCTGAACTCATGATGATGATCTGAGACTTTTTGGAAAGCCTAAGATGCCTACTTCAATGCCTCTTTTGATAAATTTTGCATTTGAAGACTTTATCTTGATGTAAAAGGTCTTGACAAAATATGACTTTTGTTGACTTTTTGAAAATGTCCTGTAATGTATGAGCTTGTATCCTTCAAATGGTGCATTTATTGGACTTGAGGAATGAAGAGAAATTATAGGGAATTGGATTCTCTTCAAAATGAGCTTTGGTTGGGGAACAATGGATGAAGTATGTGAAAGTTATGCTTGGTCAAAGTTTGGTTGACTTATCCTATAGAAACCCTAATTAGCAATTCTTGAATTTTGATGAATTAGGAGCATTTCTTGAGTAATCATGATCAACCCTTGATCAAATTATGGATATCACTTAAAAATGTTGATGTGGACCAAAAATCTTGAAGTTTGACTGTATATAGGCCACAATTGACTTTTGACCTAATATAGTTGATTTTCCAACACTTGAGCAATTGACTGAGCAAACTTGTAGTGCAAGGCATGAAATTTGTCATGGACAATCTTGAGGGCCTATAGGGACAATGGAAAACAATAGATACCTTTGGAGCTCATACATCTTGATGAAAAGTGAAACCCTAATTAGAGGTTCATTGCTTAAGAGGAGAATTTGTCTGGTCAATTCTTGGTCAACCTTGAGCAATTGATGATCTCTAGGAGCATGCTTTGAGTAAAAATGGGAGGGCAGATTTTGAGGTACAACACTTCCATTTTCACTTTTTAAGCCCCAAGCCCAATATTTTCATATTCTTTATATTTTCTTATTTTTTATTTCTTTATTTATTTTATTTAAACTAAAAATTCAAAAAGTAAATTTTATTAAATTAAAAATATTTTAATTTAAATATTTTATTTTATTTTTGTTAAGTTAAATTTTATTATTTCTTTTACATTGTAGAATATTTTTTCTAATTAACATTAACAAAATTTATTTTTCTAAACAAACTAAATTAGATTTAAGTTTTATTTTAATTAACTTAGATTTTAGGTTTTTGATTAAATAATTAATTAACTTCTTTTGTGAATAAAGTTAATTAGTCTAATTATGTTAAAATATTAAACTTTTTCTCCATAAAAAAACCCTAATAAAAAAAGAGTTTCTTTTTTCTTCTTCTTCTTACATTTTTTACATTCTATTCGTATTCAATGGTGTCTAATAGTAATTAGGGCTTTATTGCTTTCTTTCCCTCATTCAAAAAATTATACCCCCCATTCCCAAAGCGTTGTAATAGTGTAGGATATTTAAATTCCACAATTTATCGCTTTCCTTATTATTGTTAGTAATTAGGGTTTGCATGAAAAGAATTAAAATCAAACATTAACAAACCTAATTAAAGATAAAATATTTGAAAACAAAACACCTTGCACACTTGCACCTCTAGGGTAAACCACATTTGTTGTCTCAAATAAAAATAGTCATTTACCTCGAACGTGGGATGTTTTAGCAAAGATGCTCGATTAAAATATTGTAGCCCCTCGATGACCCTTCAATGTTGCTTTCGGTAAATGATCTTAGTCCCTTACGACAATTGCTAAAATATCTTACAAGTTGCCTTCTATGACTGTATGACAACCCACGCCTGTCCCTCACATCCAATGATATGACTCTCTACCAACTAATGGTATACGAGCACTATCTAAAGGAGGAGGAAAAGAATAAATACTTTTTTAGTAGGTAGATTTCTCGTAATTGCTTGCTCATAAACAAAACCATTTCACACCTCACACTTTCGAACATCTTTCAAAAACAAACATTTTGTACACATTCTAAACGATACGAGAATCATTACAAAATTTCCTTACATTGGCACCTTCAAAACATCTTTCAAACATTCCTTTTCAAACAAATATTTTCAAAACCAACACTTTATATATATTCTCAACGATGCGATAATCATTTCAAAGTTTGCCAAACTTAGGTGTTTTCAAAATATTTTCAAACTTACACAAACACCAAAGCATTTCAAAGTGAGCTAGCAGTTAAGAGCCCGTAGATAACTATAGATGAAAAGGGTGATAACACCTTCCCTTTTCATAACCTACCCCCCGAACTCAAGAAAATTCTCAAAAGATCTTTCCTGTTCTTTTCACCCTTTCCTTTATTGGATAAAAGAAAAGTCGTTGGCGACTCTTGCTATCTGCAACATTTGCGATCAAACGTAAAACACCCAAGTTAGTTCTCCCACTGTATCACAGAATTGGCGACTCTGCTGGGTAGTATAAACTAAAAGTGGGTTTACCTTAAGATCTAGATTACCTTTATTTGCTTTAATTTTTTCCTTGTTTGCTTTACATTTATGGGTTATACTTGGGTTTATTTCTTGTATATATCTAATACCTGGATCTGGGGCATATTAGGTAAGTAGAAATAGATCATGGAGACTATCTGGCATAATACCGACATGGTTGAAGCGATGACTATGTTAGTGTGACACATTTGTTGGTATCGGTGTCCCTTGAGTCCAGTCAAGGAGAATACGAGTCTGCTGTATGGTGTCATGAAGCACTAACTGACCGTAGAACCTTAGTTGAACAACTTGGCCATTAGAAAGTAGTGATATAGCTGGTTTTGGTGCAATACTAAAGTTGGTTGATACTTGATTCTACACTCATTAAGATCAGACTTTTTGGATATTTTGGCTGCAGTTTGGATGCTTGAGCTAAAATAATGCCCAATAAAAAAAGATAGTGATATTGAGATTCCCTAGAATTCGGTTACTTTTGTTTGGACAGGTTGAACCAACTAAACTTCAAGATGGTAATTACCTATAAACCTCATGTAAGCCTAAACCTAAGGCCTTGTGTGCTTTGTGCGTATATGATTATTTGTTCATAACATCATAAACAACATGACATCATGACACAACATTTTCAGTAACCATTTCAAGGACCTATGGATTTACCTTTGTTCTGTTTTGTAGGATATGGCTTCCGCTCGCAGAAATACCATCTGAATAAACTTTGTAAGGGTGCCTCCTCAACTCAAAGAGTTAGCATCAAGGGTTCCTGAAAATTCTCCGTTCACCAAAAGGTATGGTGGAATTCTCAATCTGGTTACCTCAAGCTTTGACGAAGACATAATGAGGGCGCTCTTTCAGTTCTTTGACCCTGTACATCATTGTTTCACCTCTCTCGACTATCAACTAGTGCCGACAATGGAAGAATTCTCTCAACTATTGGGGGTACTAGTCCTTGATCAAATGCCATTCACCGGTTTAGAGGAAACTCTAAAGCCTGAAGTTATTGCCAAGGCCTTAGATTTGAAGAGTTCTGACATTGTAGCTAATTGGGAGACAAGAAGTGGGGTCAAACGCTTTTTGGATAAATTTATGATGGAGAAGGCTCGACTATTTTGGGATGCTATGGATTTACAAAATTTTGAGGAGATATTGGCTCTTATAATCTCTGGGTTGGTGCTTTTTCCTAACCCTGACCAACTCATAGATGTGAATATTGTAAAAAATTTCCTTACTCGTAACCCTGTACCTACATTGCTTGGAGACAATTTGCACTCTCTTCATACTCACACAGTGAGGAATCGAGGGACTATTATGTGTTGCTTGCCTTTGATGTCTAGGTGGTTTATTTCACATCTTCCCCGATTAGTATTGAAGAATGATCAAGGTTTGAGGTGGTCGCAAAGGATAATGTCACTTTCTCATGCAGATATCCATTGGTGCTCTCGATCTCAAGAGGACATTACTATCATTGACCGTTGTGGGGAGTTCCCTGATGTTCCACTCTTGGGAATTAGGGGAGGTATTACTTATAACCCTTCTCTATCTCTACGACAATTTGGCTAGCTCGAAGAGATGGTCCCCACAACGCACTCATTCAAGGTATTATTTTCGACTACGAGAATGATGTTAAGGGTTATCATCAAAAGTTTGTACATGCTTGGGGCATGGTTAGAAAGTTTGATAGCAAGACTTTGGGGCATAAGAATTCCATCCCTTTGGAGCCTTATCTCAAATGGGTGTGAGCTCGCGCTCAGAACCTCTGGATGCCATATCCAGCTATCCTACCAATATTTGTGGAGCCTATTACCGAGGGAGATATTCCTTATACTTTTATTCATCCTGGCGTACCTACCGACATCAAAGAGTTACAGATATCATGGATTCAACTCAAGGGGGAATGAGACACCTTTGAAGATCGATTATATGCAAGGGATAAGAAAGTGTTGGAGCTCACAAGACAACTTCACAAGGAGCGAAGCTTGAATGCATACATTACACCAAAGAGGAACCGCCCATGGAAGACTTAAGTGTTTTGTTTTAGGAGTCTATTTTGTTGTCTCTTTGATACCTTTTTGCTTTTTTCATTGTAAGCCCAAGGGAATTTTTAATATTTGAACTCATTAATACAATTTTTGTGTTTGTTTCCTTTTTTGGCTAGCAAATTTAAATTCCTTAAGGTCCTTGAAAACATTGCATCCACATAGCATTACATCATATCATAAGCAGGTTTTCCGATACATGTTTCCTCATCCTTTTACTGTTTATTTAAGTATAAGATGGCTCTAGAACAAACCGTCAAATATCTACAAACTCAACACGCACAGTTCCAAGAGACTCTCCTCAACTTAGAAAATGGTCAGCAAGAAAAGATGGCACTCCTTGCCACTAAAAAGAACACCAAGAAACGGGCCGTTATCCTCAACATGGGAAGAAGGTTCAAGGGGCCTGCTCGACTGGATCAAATAGAAGAGGCTTCTTCTAAGGAAGAATACAATTAAGAAGAGGAAGTTAGAAGCACCAGAGCTGGGGTTGGAAGTAACCAGATTACTGAGGACAAAGACTTTTCCAAAGAGAAGTATCCACCAGCGGATGACAAATACAAACAACTAGAAGACCGACTTAAGGTTGTAGAGATCCAAACAGTTCATGGTTTGGACTTTGGAGATTTAGGTCTGGTCCCTGGGGTGGTCATTCCCACAAGTTCAAGGTCTGTGTCTTCTCCAAGTACGATGGGGTCTCTTGTCCAAAGATGCATCTGAGGTCTTATGTATGCAAGATTCAACCACACACCACCGATAGGAAGTTATGGGTTCATTTCTTCTAAGAGAGCTTATCTGGGATACAGTTGGAATGGTTCTATCAACTAAAAGGAACTAATATCAACACATGGGAGGATCTGGATGTTTCCTTCTACAGACAATACCGGTACAATGCTGACCTATCACCAACTCACGTGCAGTTGCATAATATGATTATGGGTTCAAATGGAGGTTTTAAAGAGTATGCTCAAAAGTGGAGGGACCCGGCTGGAAGGGTGCAACCCCCTATAACTGACAGAGAATGAGTGGACATGTTCATCGGCACCTTGACTAGTCCATTCTTTAATTTGCTGATCGGGAGTTCTTCTTCAGGGTTTACTGAGTTGATTTTGACTAGCGAGCAAGTTGAAAGTGGGATCAAAAGTTGAAAGATCCCAATGGCCTCCACGTCTAATGTTGTAAAGAAACCAATTTTTGGTAATAAGGAAACTAATTTTGTTTATGGACAAAGGAGTCGTATCAAGAGTGATTGTCATCAGTCGGTAGGAGCAATATTAATTTCAAACTCGACCCCAGTTCAACGAGCACAACAATAAAAAAATCAACAAAGGCCAGATGCCCTAAGAAGGAAATTCACTAGAATCAACATGCCACCGTCTCAAGCTTTATAACATCTGTTGAAGTAAAATCTGGTAACACTGAGGAGTCCTCCTCAAAACCCCAATACTTCACCTCCAAAATACAACCCGAATGCAAAATGTGCCTATCATTCCAATAGGTCTGGGCACGATACCAATGATTGTTGGACCTTTAAGAGAAAGATCCAATATTTGATTGATAACAAGGTGATTTAGTTTGACCATCCACAAACTCCTAATGTGATTACCGCACCGATGCCAAGTCATGGTAAAAGTGTTAATGTTGTTGCCGATTTCTCCTTTGTTTCCACCATCGATGATTTAACTACTCCTTTATTGACCATTAAGAAGAATCTATTGAGACCTAGTTTAATTCCTAGCTGCTCTGAAATTTGTTACCATTGTGCTTCCCAAACCAATGGTTGTATGTGGATGAAGAAAGGTATTCAATTCCTGATTGATAGCCATGAAATTCTGTTCGAGAAAACTCCGTCTGTGAAGAGTTTACCTGAAAGTATACCTTAAGATGTTTCCATAATCACAATTTCCAATACTCCTATTAGGATCACCTCTAAAGGCCCTATAAGGATTCCTGCTGAGCCAAGAGTGGCTCCCCTGATTATCACTACACCGGGGCCAGTCCCCCATTCCTCCGATAATGTTGTGCCTTGGAACTATGGAGCAGAAGTTTATTATCATGGTGTCAAGAAAGAGCCATGGATTATTGAAAATGAAGAGCCTGGAATTGCAAACATTGCTAGAACTAGTAAGGTCACTAGGACAGGAAGGGTCTTCTATCCGGAGATCTCTCCTCCAACAACTACTATAACACATGTTCGCATTCCTGCTGATGGGCCGACTGCCAATGACCTAGGTAAAGAGAAAGTTACTGAGCCTGCCCTGGTGGAGGCTCCATCCAAAGAAGTGACAATTAAAGACCAATCTAGACAAGAGATGGAAGAAATTCTAAAGATCATCCGAAAAAGTGACTACAAAATAGTTGAACAACTGGGGCAGACACCCTTAAAGATATACATGTTGTCCTTGTTATTATGCTCCGAGGCACATGCCTAAGCTCTCTTGAAATTCTTAAAGAATGCCCATGTACCTCAAGAGAACATTGCTGATCAATTTTTGAATTGTGTTGCAAGCTTAACTACAGATAATTGCTTGGGATTTTCTTATGCAGATTTGACTATGGCAGGGAAGAATCACAACAAAGCTCTCCATATTTCTATTGAATGCAAAGGCACCACTCTGGGGCATGTGTTAGTAGATACTGGGTCCTCCCTCAATGTTTTACCCAAAGGTGCTTTGGACAGATTGGACTATGAAGGGCTGGTGCTGAAACCCAACGATATCGTGGTGAGAGCCTTCGATGGTTCGAAAAGAATGGTCCACGGAGAGGTTGATCTACCGATCAAGGTGGGATCTCAAGTTTTAAATTCAAATTTTTATGTAATGGATATTCTCCTGGCCTATTCATGCTTGCTCGGACGCCCATGGATTCATGGGGCAGGTGCGGTTACCTCTACATTACATCAAATGCCGAAGTATCCAGTGAGAGGGAAGATTGTCATTGTCTGTGGAGAGGAAGAATATATAGTCAGTCATTTGAATTCTTTTAAATATGTTGAAATGAATGGCGAATTCATTGAAACTCCTTGTCAAGCATTCGAGGTAATCCCTTCAATGGTTGGTGTCGCTACTCATGCTACTCTTGATATCTCTAAGGGCACGCCAAGAATGGCCTCTTTGAAGGATTCTAGGTTTGTTATAGAAGATGGAGGCAACACTATCTGGGGACAACTTCCTGACATCCCCTACAAATCTGAAAAATTTGGGTTTCGTTTTACTTCAAAGGCTCAAAAAGAGGTTTGACGTGCTCGTGTCAGTGGACCACATCTCCGTATTAGAAACCACGAAGTCAATGCTCTGGAGGACACTGATAGTGATGGTAACTTGGACGACGGGATATTCCCAATTGCTGACGGCGGACTCAGCAACTGGAAGGCCAAAGACGTCATCTCAATCTCCTTCAACCAGGAGTAATTGCTATTTCCTGATTTTTATTGCTTTAATTAGTTTGTTTGTATAATTTCTGTTAAAACAATGACTTTAAACCACGTGCC
Organism: Vicia faba; assembly: GCA_948472305.1. Classification (NCBI taxonomy): domain Eukaryota; kingdom Viridiplantae; phylum Streptophyta; class Magnoliopsida; order Fabales; family Fabaceae; genus Vicia; species Vicia faba. Next base: position 187,101,614 of record OX451740.1, on the reverse strand, counting down.
TTGCCCAGGGAACAATGGTCCATTTGTTAAGGGTTTGTCATTTCATATATCATATGCTCATTCAATGAAAACATTGGACGATTTTGCATTAAAATTTTGCGTTCCTTGTCTTTCTTTTCACTTTACTGCATTTTCAAATAGTCATGTGACCTTACATGCACACACACAGATTTGCATATCCACATCCACTCCGGATCTCATTGACAATAATTCTGCTATTGCCATCTATGACTTCGAGAATCCAATCTATCAAGCCATAGACGAAGGTGAAGAAGATTGTGAGATACCTTGAGAACTCACCAGACTCCTGATACAAGAGGAAAAGGCTATCAAATCGCACAAAGAACCAGTTGAAGTGATAAACTTGGGTATTGAGGCAGATAAGAAATAAGTCAAGATCGGTGCCAACTTGGAAGGCAATGTCAAGAGCAGATTGGTTCAGATGTTGCATGACTTTGTTGAGGTATTTTCTTGGTCATATGAAGACATGCCAGGGCTCGATACTGATATCGTGGTTCATCGACTACCAATGAAAAAAGTTTGTTCTCCGATCAATCAAAAGGTTCGTCGCATGTGTCTTGATATGTCTGAGAAGATCAAGGCTGGGGTAATGAAATAGTTCAATGCAGGTTTCTCAGTAGTGACATCGTATCACCAATGGGTTGCAAATGTGGTTTCAGTGCTGAAGAAAGACGGTAAGGTCTGTATGTGTGTAGACTACATAGATTTAAATAGGGGAAGCCCCAAATACGACTTCCCACTACCACATATTAATGTCTTAATTGACAATACTGCTTAACACAAGGTGTTATCCTTCATGGATGGCTTCTCCGGGTACAACCAAATCAAAATGGCTCCTGAGGACATGAAAAAGACTACTTTTGTCACACAGTGGGGGACCTTCTGTTATAAGGTCATGCCATTTGGGCTGAAGAACGCAGGCGCAACTTACCAACGGACTATGGTGGCTTTATTTCATGACATGATTCATCATTAGATAGAAGTCTATGTTAATAACATGATAGAAAGTTCCCAACTTGAAGAAGAGCACCTTGATCATCTGCACAAGCTGTTTGAGAGGTTGAAGAAATATAAGTTAAGGTTGAATCCAAACAAATTCATCTCCAGGGTAAGGTCTGGTAAGCTCCTAGGCTTTATCGTCAGTGGCAAAGGTATTGAAGTTGATCCCACAAAGGTCAAATCTATCCAAGAAATTCCAGCTCATCATACATATAATAAGGTCAAAGGTTATCTAGGACGACTAAACTATATTTCCCAATTCATTTCTCACCTGACTGCTACTTGTGAGCCACTCTTTAAGCTACTGAAAAAAGATCAAGTGGTAAGATGGAATGACGATTGTCAAATAGCTTTTGACAAAATCAAGGATTACTTGCAAGAACCTTTAATCCTAATGCCACCAGTTGAAGGAAGACCTCTGATCATGTACTTAACCGTGTTAGAGAATTCAATGGGGTGTGTGCTGGGGAAACATGACGAGTCTGGTCGAAAAAAACATGCAATATACTACCTTAGAAAAAAGTTTACCGACTGTGAAACAAGACATTCATTGCTCGAGAAAACTTGCTGCGCTTTGTCATGGGCTACTCGACGACTAAGACAGTATATGTTCACTCATACCATTCTACTAATCTCTAAGATGGATCCCATCAAGTGCATCTTTGAAAAGCCAACTCTCTCCGGAAGAATAACTCAATGGCAAATGATCTTAACTGAATACGATATCCAGTACAATATACAAAAAGAAATCAAAGGAAGTGTCCTAGAAGATCATTTGGCACATCAAGCTGTGGATGATTACCAATCTATGAACTTTGAATTCCCGACGAGAATATCATGTTAATTTTGGATTGTGTAAATCCTGGACTGTATGAAGGACCTGAGCAAGGATCCCGGTGGACTATGGTTTTTGATCAAGCTTCTAATGCACTGGTCAACAAAATTGATGTTGTGATTATTTCCCCTGAAGGTTGTCGTACGCCTTTCACTGCCAGACTTTGCTTTGATTGTACCAACAACATGGCAGGGTATGAAGTGTGCATCTTGGGTCTTAAGGTTTCTATAGACTTGAGAATTAAGTTCTTAAGTGTATATGGAGACTCAGCTTTGGTGGTCAGTCAAGTTAAAGGAGAATGGGATATAAAACATCCAAATCTTATCCCTTACAAAGAACTTGTGCTAACCTTGATCTCGTACTTTGAAGAGGTTACCTTGAACACATTCCGAGGGAAGTAAATCAGTTTGCAGATGCTTTAGCTACCATTTCTTCTTTGTTCGATGTCATATGGGACAACAAAGCTCCCTGAATTATTATCGAAAGATTTGATGAATCAGCGCACTGCTATGAGATTGACACTAATGGTGTATAGGAGAAGCCTTAGTTTCATGAGGTGAAATTATATCTTGAAGCTTAAGAGTATCCTGAAGTGGCGTCAATCAACAATAAGAAATTCCTGCAAAGGTTCTCAGCCAAGTTCTTCCTGAGCAATGGGATCTTATACAAGTGCAACCATGATTCAATTATGCTCCATTGTATGGACAAGAAGGAAGCAGAGAAGATCATGGAGGATATGCATGAAGGTATCTTTGGTACTCATTATAGGGGACATACTATGGCCAAGAAGATTCTAAGAGCTGGTTACTATTGGTCGACCATGGAAATTGATTGTCATCACCACTCGAGGACTTGCCATAAGTGCCAAATTTATCCTGATAAGGTCCACGTGGCTCCAAATCCCTTGAATGTCATGACTGCTCCTTGGCCGTTTGCAATGTGGGGCATTGAAATGATCGGAGAAATCAAGCCTACTGCCTCTAATGGACATCGTTTCATTCTTGTCACCATTGACTATTTTACCAAGTGGGTTGAAGCAACTTCATTTGCCTCAGTTACCAAGACATCATAGCCCGACTCATCAAACATAACCTCATCTGTCAGTATGGAATCTCAGAGAGGATCATCATTGGAAATGACACCAACATTAACAATGCCATGATCACTGAACTCTGCATGCAGTTCAGAATCAAGCATCACAACTCTTCTCCATACAGACCTAAGATGAATGGCGCAGTGGAAGCTGTCAACAAGAATATAAAGAAGATTGTGTAAAATATGGTGGTGACCTACAAATAATGGCATGAGATGCTACCATTTTCTCTTCATGGCTATCGTACTTCGGCGCGAACATTAGTTGGGGAAACCCCATTCTCTCTAGTTTATGGCATGGAAGTTGTCCTTCCTGTCGATGTTCAGATTCCTTCTCTAAGGATTATGAAAGAAGCAGATATAGACGAGGACAAATGGATTCAGACGAGGATGGATCAATTGGGTTTGATTGACGAAAAGAGGTTGGTTGCTGTTTGTCATGGTCAAATGTACCAGAAGCGTATGATCAAAGCTTTCAACAAAAAGATCAAACATCGGGTATACCAGGCTGGTGACTTGGTAATAAAGCACATCATTCTGCCATTAGGCGATCCAAGGGGCGAATGGAATCCCACTTACGAAGGGCCATTTGTTGTTAAGAAAGTATTCTTGGGCGGTGCTATGATGCTAACCACTATGGACAACGAATATTTCACGCACCCTATGAATGCTGACATAGTCAAAAATACTACGCATGAGAATGACCCGCTAGGTTGACATACCTAGGAAAAAATAAGGGCATCCCTGCGAACCAAAAAGGTTTAGGCAAAAATAAGGGATATATACAAAAGATTATACACCCGGAAAGTCGAAAACCTGAATGGGCGACTTGGGAAAAAAGGGTATCCTAGTGGACTGAAAACCTGGGAGGGCGGTCCAGGAAAAATTAGGGATTAAAGCGTACGACTATGTCCCGTTAGATCACTTACGGTCAGGCTTAATAGCAAGGTCAAAAGTTCAAATGGTTGAATCAACTTCTTCCGATGGAAAAGGACGAGATGTTCGAAGACATAGGGGCAATAGCAGAGTTGGAACCCACTAAGGTCACTTCCACATGGCTATACATTTTGTTTTCACTTTGTATTCTTTTCATTTCATGACGAATTCCTCTTACTAGGATTCTCGTCTCTTTGTACAAAATCTCCTGTTTATAGGTAAATTATCAATATAAGTATACTTTAAAGTCCAGACTTTTAATTTTTCTGTTTTGTTTGCAAAAATGTCCAATGACTAAAATTGAATGAACATATGCGTATGAACATGATTAACTATTAACAAATATATACGTAAGAACAAGAATATACATTTACTCAAAATTCTAGAAGTTGGGATGACACTCAAGCTGTCCATGAATCCCCACAGAATCCCTTTCATAAGGTTATCCCAATGAAGTCGCCAGAGCCACTTCCACTAGATTATCTCCCATAGAGTAGTCTTCACAAATAAGGGTACACTCCCTACAATCTCACCGGCAGATCACTCCAACAAATAAAATATTATAATCCCTTTTCCAGTAATATCACCAACCTACAGAGTTTCCAATTAGTATACTTCATGGAAATTCTCTTTTCCACTTGAGCTTGGTCACCCAAAAAGGACTTTACATAATTCTTCTCTCTAGAAAAATTCCATTCCTCCAAAAGAATTTGTTTCCTCAATAGAGCACTTCTCCGAAAAATAAGGTTTACTTCCCCAACAAGGTTTATTTCCCCAACAGTCTACAAATTTACCAGCTTGAGCCTATTTCTCAGACTACTACAAATCACTAACAAAATTCCTCTCCCTAGAAAAGTCACTACTATCCCCAGAGAGTTTCTATGAAACCTGGAACCTAACTAGATATCAGTCAAGCTTTATCTTCCTCATACAAGTCAGAAGGTTATCCACCTCTTTTACCCCCAGTCAGGGTACATAAGAATTATCTTCCCCAAACGAGTCGGAAGGTTATCCATCTCTTTTATCCCCAGTCAGGGTATATAAGAATTATCTTCCCCAGAAGAATCAGAAGGTTATCCCTCTCTTTTATCCCCAGTCAAGGCATATAAGAATTATCCCCCCCCCCCCATACGAATCGGAAGGTTATCCATATCTTTTATCCCCAGTCGGGATATATAAGAAATAAATTCTCCATTAGAGCAACGGACGGCCGAGGTTCCTAAACTCTACTCCCCAAATAGAAATCAATACATCCCAAGTAGAATTTCCTCAAACAAGTAAGCAGGAATCCCCAATGGAAGCATTCTAGACAAGATTAAAGATACACACACTCTTAATCCCCAACAATAGTCAGGGATTTGTTTCCCAGAAAAAGATGCACCACGTGCTTACAAATACATTTTACATTCATACATCATAGCATATGCATATGAAACACATATAGCACAATCTCCTTTATTTTGAGAACATCCTTGCGCAATGCATTTCATACATCATGACAATGCATACAACTAACTCTTTACCTTTTCAGGAAAGATCAATCAACAGATGAATATCACCAACAATTTTCAACAGTTCTAGATTAATTCTCGAAACAAGATGGATACTCCCTTTAGACATCTGCTGGCTCAGATTAAATCGACCAAAGATTTACTCTGATACTTCTCTCAGTAGACCTTTTTCTGGCTCAAATTAAATCAACCAAAGATTTATTCTGATACTTCTCTCAGTTAAAGATTTAAAAACATCTACTGGCTCAGATTAAATCGACCAAAGATTTATTCTGATACTTATCTTAGTAGACCGTTTCTGACTCAAATTAAATCGACCAAAGATTTATTCCGATACTTCTCTCAGTTAAAGATTTAAAGACAATTGCTGGCTCAGATAAAATTGACCAAAGATTTATTCTGATACTTCTCTCAGTAGACCTTTTTCTGGCTCAGATTAAAGCGACTGAAGATTTAGTCTGATACTTCTCTCATTTAAAGATTTTAAGACCTCTGCTGGCTCGGATTAAATTGACCAAAGATTTATTCTGATACTTCTCTTAGTAGACCTTTTTCTGGCTCATATTAAATCGACCAAAGATTTATTCTGATACTTCTCCCAGTTAAAGTCTAGTGTAGACTTAGTCTAATTTATCTATCAACATATACTTTGGATGGAATCTATAGACCATCTCCAAAAACTATCTATCACCTCTGCAAATGGCATCCCTAAGCCTATTCCTGATATAATCAATAAACAATTTTACTTCGTGCACAAGCGAGTGCAAATTTCTGGGCACTTAAGTGTTCAATCATCTTCTACCCTCAAGTCACGAATGACGAACAAGCCAATCTAACTCTTCAGGTGTAAGAAGATTTAACAGGGGAATATTTTTTACCCCAAAATTTTCCCTCTCTTTTCTCAAGACATTTCTCACCAAAGATCTCAAATGCTCAAGGGTTTGATTAGATAAGCTCACCTCCTAAGCATTGAGCCTCCAAATTAGGGTTTTGGTTTTCTCAAGGACAATTGGACTTTTGATGCCTCAAATGACTTTCATAGTTCATTATAGGTCTCCAATATTTCTCATACCAAGTTTCAAATCTTGCATCTCAAAATTGCTCAGTTAATTGCTCAGATGACTGAAAATCAACTATATTAAGTAAAAAGTCAACTATGGTCAAAGTACAGTCAAACTTCATGATTTTTGGCCAACCTCAACATTTTGAAGTCATATTCATCAATTTATCAAGTATTGATCACAATTCCTCAAGAAAAGCATTCAAATCATCAAAGGGGCAAAATTGTCAAAATTAGGGTTTTTACTAAAAAGGATTGATCATTGACTTTTGACCTAGTACATGATCTAATGGCTTGAAGAATGATTTAAAGGACTCAAAAAAAACATATTGAACTAATCTCATGGCTCAAATCATTTCTCAAGATCAATGAATTAATAGTTGAAATTTGATTAACTGATGAGAAGTCAACTGATACACAAAAAGTCAAACTTTGACTTTTTGGTCAAACATGAACTTTCAAAGATCAAAATTCACCAAGACATTCAAAAATATCAAACTTGATCATCAATAATAAAGAAATTCAAAAATTTTAAAAAAAAGTCAAGATTTCAAATACTTAGAAAAATTCTAAGTGTTTTTAACCTTCATAATTTCAATACTTCATGACAATTTTTCACCAAAATGCAAGATGATTCAAGAAAAACTTTCAACATGAAAGTTGTAGATCTTGATGAATTCTACAACTTTGTACCTTAGGGTTGATGTCCAAAAAATGCTTATATTTGAAGATATAAACTCATAAATATATGACATTTTTCATAAAACACTTAGTGAAAGTTTTAGCAAGTTTAGGCAGATTTTTAACCTAAATTCCTGACCAATTTTCACCTAGTTACAAGATGATTTAGCCAAAGTGGTAAACATGAATAATGTAGACAATGTTTCAAGCTTTCCAAAATGTCAAATAACTGGAAGATATCATTTTTGAGCTAGGAGATTCGAAGAGATGAAGTTGGGATCTATTCTTGAATTACAAAGCATCTTCATGAAGAACACGTAACCAAATCCCACAACTATTTTGTATAATCTTGATTTGCATGCCTCTTGACTTGAAAATCTATCCATAATCAGATGTTTACACAACTAATTGAGCTATTATCCAAGAGTTTAAGCCATTGTCCAATTGATCATTCCATTAATGGAACAAAGTTCACACTTCCATTTTGGAAAAGTGACTTTAATGACAATGTCAACTCTCCTTGAGCCCAAATATTGTTTCTTTTGACTCCAAAATATTTTAAAGCAATAATAAACATACCTAAAGCCTCATAACCACCCTACAAGTCCTTGTACCATGCATTGGAACTATGTTTGTCAAGCTTGCCTAAAAAACAAGTCTCAAGACCATAACATGTGATTCCTTGTTTCTGATCACTAGAGCCTTCAAAACCTTTTATCTATAAATAGAGGAGCCATTTGCAACCTAATATACGAATTTACAAGTCTTTAGATACCCTGAAACTCCCTAAAACTCAGAACTTGCACCAAAATATCCATTGTTGCAAATTCTCGCCAAAAACTCTAATCTCATGATTCACTCGTGCATTTCCCCCCTAAATCATTATCAAAGCTTCCCTACTTAATTTAGAACTCATCTCCATATTTGTTTCAACACTGTAACATCATCTTCATCATCTTCAAAACTCAAAAACAGAATCCTGCACATTGACTTCTCCAACACGATTCAAGCACTTTCAGCATAAAGTAAGACTTACATTAGCTTCCTAGGAGTCAAGTGAAGTTATCCAGATTATCACAACACCTCCAGAGTTTCTCAAACTGCCTACAAAATTTCCAGTTTTGAGGTAAGTTTTCTCAATTTTGAACTCTCTCTACAAGCATCATTAATGGTTACTTTGTGAATACAAAATATAGACATCATAACCCTGAAGTTAACCATGACCTTAATTTTCATTTATGTTGCCTGGGTGATACGAATTTTGAGTTTGAAATTTCTGAAAAAATTAGGTTATATTTAGTACCAATAGAAATTAATGTTCATGTTTGATTTATAGTTTAAGTTGTTTACATGGTTGAATTCATATTGAAAAATGGAGTAAGTTTCATGTTTATACTTTTGCAAATGGTTGTGAAATGAGCAAGATCAGAAATTTGAAAATGCAACAATGGAGGATGGCGCGAGGAAGAAGATGAAGTTGTAATTAGGAATGAGTTTATTTTAAATTTAGTGCAAGTTCTATTACTATCGGATTTAACAGCACCCCAGTGGAAGAGCGCGCGCGCATAAGCCATTCTTACGCCTGGTCATGGGTTCGAGCCAGGTGTGGGACATTTTTTTATTTTCATGTTTGTTTCATAGTAATCAAGTGCAAGCAAGCTAAGAGCGTGCATTGTGTTCCTCTCCTCTACACCATCTGATCATTGCACAACTAGATCCAATGCACCACATGAGTAGGTCCATGATACATCATAATAAGCCACCAACATGAGATCAAAACAGGCGTTGGGCTCAGAGTTTGGACCTCATTCTATTTTTTTTTGCTGAGTCTCACCACCCCTTTTACTAAAGGTAGCACAGACCCACATCTTTTTAATTTTATTTTATCATTTTTATGATTTCAAACAAAAAACATATTGGGCCTAACTCTTTTAACTAATTCTTAACCCCCTGTGATATGGTGGCAGAACCGACTGTTTATACTGGTTTTGCATTTTGTAATCGCAAATGTTGCGGTAAGCAAGAGTCGCCACTGACTTTTCTTTTATCCAAATTATGTAAAGGGTGAAAAGAATAGAAAAAGACCTTTTCAAGAGTTTTCTGAGTAAGGGGGGTAGATTATGGAAAGGGAAGGTGTTATCACCCTTTCCATCCATAGTTTTCTACGGGCTCTCAGAGCTTTTCTCATTTTAAAACACCTTTGTGCTTTATGTGTTTGAAAATGTTTTGAAAATACCTTAGTACGGAGATTTTCTTTGCGTTTAACTCTTGTATCAGTCCTTAAGAGTGTTAACAAAGAAAATATTTTGAAAATTGTTTTTTTGAAATGTTTTTGTATAAGTGGAAAAAGTTGTTTTGAGCAAACTTCTAACAGCTATCTACTTTTATACTCGAAAAGGTTTGTTCTTTTCTTCCTATCGTTTAGACAATGCTATCCTACTATTAGTGAGTAGGTAGCCCCATCGTTGGTTGTTTGAGGGAAAATCGAAGGGACGTTTACAGTCATAAAGGCAACATGTAGAGACACTTTAGCAATTTTTTTAGGGACTAGATCATTTACTGAAAGGCAACTGTAGGGTCATTGAGAGACTATGATCTTTTTGATTTACGAGACTTTGCTAACGTGTCCCCGTTTTGAGGGACATGACTGTTTTTCCGAAGGCAACCAAAGCGGGGATACCCTAGAGGTGCATATGTGCATATGTGTTAAATTAGGTTATTTATCTTGCATTACTAAGTTTGCTAACGTGTTAATTTTCAGTCTTATCATGCACGCCTAGTTACTAACAGTTAATATTTATAGAAATTTAAAGTGCGAAAATTTAAATCCTAGACTATTACAACGCTTTGGATAATTACATAAAAAATTGCAAGAAAATAAAATGCAGAATTTTAACTCTAAACTATTACATCCCATAATCAGTTACATTATTTATATAAAATGCGAGAATAAAAATAACGCGCGCGAAATAAATATTACGCCTAAAAAATCATAAGAAAAATTCTAAGTAAACAAGAAATATCTTTTTTTTTTTTTGGTTTTTATTAAGAAAAATAATTAATTCTAAATTTAATTTTAATTAAGAAAATAAAATATAGAATGAAATTAATCCTAATTCTAATATTTTTGAATTTTGTTGTTTTTTATTTAAGAAAATATTTGAATTAAAATGAACCTTAGTCTAATTGATTTTAAGCTTTCTCAATTTTGAACTCTCTCTACAAGCATCATTAACGGTTACTTTGTTAATAAAAATGTAGACATCGTAGCCCCGAAGCTAACCATGACCTTAGTTTTCATTTATGTTGCCTGGGTGATACGAAGTTTGAGTTTGAAATTTCTGAAAAAAATTAGGTTATATTTAGTACCAATAGAAATTAATGTTCATGTTTGATTTATAGTTTAAGTTGCTTACATGGTTGAATTCATATTGAAAAATGGAGTAAGTTTCATATTTATACTTTTGCAAATGGTTGAGAAATGGGCAAGATCAGAAATTTGAAAATGCAACAACGGAGGCTGGTGCAAGGAAGAAGATGAAGTTGTTATTAGGACTGAGATTATTTTAAATTTAGTGCAAGTTGCATTACTACCAGATGTAATTCTCACCCCAGTGGTAGAGCGCACGCGTATAAGGCATTCCTACATCTGATCATGGGTTCGAGCCAGACGTGGGACATTTTGTTATTTTCATGTTTGTTTCATACTAATCAGGTGCAAGTAAGCTAAGAGCGTGAATTGTGTTCCTCTGCTCTACACCATCTGATAATTGTGCAACTAGATCCAACACACCACATGAGTAGGTCCATGATACATCACAATAAGCCAACAACATGAGATCAAAACAGGCGTCGGGCTCAGAGTTTGAGCCTCACTCTGTTTTTGTTTTACTTGAGTCTCACCACCCCTTTTACTAAAAGTAGCGTAGACCCACATATTTTTATTTTATTTTATGATTTTTCTGATTTCAAACAAAAAACATCTTGGGCCTAATTCTTTTTACTAATTCTTAACCACCATTTTTATATTCTTTATATTTTATTATTTTTTATTCTTTATTTATTTTATTTAAACTAAAAATACAAAAAGTATATTTTCTTAAATTAAAAATATTTTAATTTAAATATTTTATTTTATTTTTATTAAATTAAATTTTATTATTTATTTTACATTGTAGAATATTTTTTGTAATTAACATTAACAAAATTTATTTTTTTAAACAAACTAAATTAGATTTAAGTTTTATTTTAATTAACTTAGATTTTAGGTTTTTGATTAAATAATTAATTAACTTCTTTTGTGAATAAATTTAATTTTCCTAATTAGGTTAAAACATTAAACTTTTTCTCCATCAAAAAACCCTAAAAAAAACAATTTCTTTTTGCTTCTTCCTCTTACATTTTGTACATTCTATTCATATTGAATGATTTATAATAGTAATTAGGACTTTATTGCTTTCTTCCCCTCATTCACAAAATTGTACCCCCCATTCCCAAAGCATTGTAATAGCGTAGGACATTTAAATTCCGCAATTTATCGCTTTCCTTATTATTGTTAGTAATTAGGGTTTGCATGACAAGACTTAAAATAAAATATTAGACAAACCTAATTCAAGATAAAATATTTGAAAACAAAACACCTTGCACACTTGCACCTCTAGGGTAACCAACATTTGTTGCCTCAGATGAAAATAGGCATGTCCCTCGAACGTGGGATGTTTTAACAAATACGCTCGATTAAAAGATTGTATCCCCTCGATGACCCTTTAATGTTGCCTTCAGTAAATGATCTTAGTCCCTTACGACAATTGCTAAAATATCTTACAAGTTGCCTTCTATGACTGTACAACGACCCACGCCTGTCCCTCACATCCAATGATATTGCTCTCTACCAACTAATGGTAGACGAGCACTATCTAAAGGAGAAGGAAAAGAAGAAAGACTTTTTGAGTAGGTAGATTGCTCGTAATTTCTTTCTCATAAAAAAACCATTTCACACCTCACACTTTCAAACATCTTTCAAAAACAAACATTTTGTATACATTCTCAATGATACGAGAAGCATTACAAAATTGCCTTACATTGGCACCTTCAAAATATCTTACAAACATTCCTTTTCAAACAAATATTTTCAAAACCAACACTTTGTATACATTCTCAACGATGAGAGAATCATTGCAAAGTTTTTCAAACTTAGGCATTTTCAAAATATTTTCAAACTTACACAAACACCAAAGCATTTCAAAGTGAGCTAGCAATTAAGACCCCATAGATAACTACAGATTAAAAGGGTGCTAACACCTTCCCTTTTCATAATCTACGCCCCGAACTCAAGAAAATTCTCAAAAGGTCTTTCCTTTTCTTTTCACCCTTTCCTTTATTGGATAAAAGAAAAGTCGGTGGTGACTCTTGCTATCCGCAACATTTGTGATCAAACGCAAAACACCCAAGTCAGTTCTCCCATCGTATCAAACTAAGTATTGACTTGTAAGTAAAATTGTCCCCTTTGAAAATTAATCCTAATATGATGCACATGCAAGTTCTTGAAATAAAAATTGATTATTGATATGAAATGGATGATTAGAGTTGAAGAAGTGGCAACGTGTTATAGTGATAATTTAACAAACATTACGAGTCAGTTTAACAAAAATCTTACTGAGTATGCTTTCATAGTTAACCTAGCTTCAATTAGGACTTTTGAAGGTTGTAACGTGGCCATGGTTCGTGGTTTAAGAAATAAAAGATATAAGGCTCTAAATTTGTTTAGCCCACCCATTCTCCTTGATGTTCTCCAGTCCTAATTTCAATTAAGGCAACAGATGCATTTACTCCCCAAGAGAAACTTCGTAGCCGCGCAGATGATGACAAGCGTATATAAATATCCAAGTGCCGATGAAAAGCTTTGATAAGATCCAAGCATTGATAAGATCCAAGCGTTGATGAGAAGCCTTGATGATTCTTGAGGTGGAAGTCACAAGATTGCTCTCCAATTTATTTGTTTTTAATCCCTAATTTATTTGTTATTTTCTCTTTAATTTCCTTCTTTTTTTGCTTTTGAACATTTGTGACTGCCATGTTGATTGTTGTAAGCTTTACCTTTATTGCTCCCTTGACATGGTATGATGTAAGTGAGGAGGAAGACATTGTGAACTTTATATTTGTTGTTTCCTCAATTTTGACGGGTGTACTGAGGAAGAAGATGATGTGGACTTTATCTTCATTGATTTCTTCCTTAATCTTTGTTGATATGCTCAAGGAAAATGATGTGCTTGAATCTTTGCTTATACTATTTCCTCAATGATGTATCGAGGAAGGAGATATACTTGAACCTTTGCTTGGATGGACTTGATTCTCTCGAGAATAGAATGCACCATTGAATTAATTGAAAGACTACCCTGCCCCTGGTTAAAATTAAGGTTTTTTTTTAAATCGAAAAAACTCCAACTCCTTGCTCGAGGGGGTTAATTATGGATTATCTCCTTATTTCTCCACTGTTTAGGAATCGAAACAATTCCTTTCATTGTCAGATAAGCCTTACTATTAAAAAGCACACGTCAGCAAAATTCGATTATTTTGTATTTTCATCATTCTCCCTCGAAGTTTATTATAGTTTTGCGATGGAAGACAGAAAAAGAAGAATACAAAAGCATTGATTATTTGTGGAATGGGTCGATTTTAAAAACATGCATGATTATTTATTCGAATTATCATTTACAGAGTACAAAGTTTATAACAAATAACACTTAACAAGAAAGAAATTACTCATGATAAAGCCTCATTATCCTAAAGATGAGCTTCTTTAGTGATCCACCGATCAGGGTGAGGGATTTTCCATCATATGTGGGCCATCTTCTTCAAAAGTTAATTTCTTATTGTCAGTCAGCTCTTGTATCACTTCTTTGAATGAATTGCATTCTTCAATCGAATGTCCCTCTACTCCATCATGAAACTCACATTAATTATCCGAGTTGTACCATGGAGGAAATGAAGACTTCATGGATCTAGTTTGTCCAGGGGTCATTGATGAATTTTGGACCAGATATGACCATAATTGACTGTATGTCATAGGGATCGGGTCAAACTGGCGAGTTCCCCCTTCTTGGCAGTTTAGACGCCTATGCTGATTCGGGTGTTGATGGTGATTGTTTCGATTCTGAACCTGTCGATTCTGACGTCGACATTGAGGTGAAATCTTATCCTACTAGTTCTGTCGTATAGGCCATGACTGCTGGGGTTGAAGACCAGAGGGTGGTTGTTAGCATTGAGAATCTACTGCATATGAATATTGATGATAAGGCATTGGAGGAGGAGTTTCTTGATCTTAGCAAGTTTCCCATATTGCATTTGTTTCATTTTCTTCTCCCCCTTGGAAATCTCTGAGGGATTAACTAGTCGGGTTACTCAAGATGCTTTAGATTTTTCCATTTTTTATGTCATTTTCGATGCGTTCCCCAACTAGTACTAGGTCAGAGAAGCGTGTCGACAGGCTGCCCAACATTTTTTCATATTACTGACCTTGTAGGGTGCTCATGAACATGTCTACCAACTCCTTATCCAATAATGGAGGTTGTACTCGAGAAGCCAACTCCCTCCATCTCTGTGCGTATTCTTTGAAGGATTCGTTACTCTTATAAGATAAATCTTTCAGTTGCGTGCAACTTGGAGCCATGGTAGTGTTGTATTGATAACGATTCTGAAATGCCAAAGCCAAGTCATTCCAGGTGGGAACATGGTTCCTCTCTAATTGCGTATACCATTCCAATGATACTCCACAAGACTGTCTTGAAAATAGTGGATGAGAAATTTGTCATCGCGTGGGTATACTTCCATTTTCCTAACATACATCTTCAAATGGGTCTTAGGAGAACTAGCTCCTTTGTCTTAGAAACAATATTAATTTCTAATCTTGTTCTTGTTCAACAAAAACAACAGAGTAATCAGCGTAGGTTAGACGCTCTGAGAAGATAGTTTACGAAGATCAGTATGCCATTATCTCAAGCATTATAACATTTACTGAAAGCAAAGTTGATAACATTGAGAGAGCCTCCTCAGAACCTCAACACCTCCTCTCCTTGTTATAATCCGAATGTGAAGTGTGTCTACCATTCCAACAGTCCCCTGAGCACGATACCAACAATTTCTGGACCCTGAAAAACAAAATTCAGGATATGATTGACAACAAAGAGATTGAGTTTGATCCTCCAGAAACTCCCAACATGATAACTGCACCTATGCCAAATCATGACAAAGGCATAAGTTCTATTGACTATGTTCTTTATGTTGCTATTGTAAGTGAATTGGTTACTCCCCTACCAGTTATCAAGAAGAATCTGTTGCAGGCCGATTTATTTTCGGATTATGTTGAAAAATGTTAATGACGCACATCCCAACCCAATGGCTGCAAGTTACTGAAGGAAGGTGTTCAACTCCTAATGGACAATCATATTATTATGATCGAGAAGATTTCGTCTGCTGAGAATCTGTGTCAAGATTTATCTGTAATATCTGGCACTCTTGTAAGGATTACCTCCAAAGGTCCTATAAGGATTACTGCCAATCTGAAAGCTTCTCCTCTGATCATCACTACACTTGGACCTAACCCATATTCTTCGAATAAAGCTATTCCGTGGAACTATGGATATGACGTTTAGTACCATGGAATTAAGCAAGAACTACCGATTATTGAAGATGAAGTTATTGAAGTTGCTGATCCCGGAATTGACAATATTGTTGGGACCAGTAAGGTTACTAGAAACAGAAAGGTTTTCTCCCCGGAAATCTCTCTGAAGACTGTTGTTACACCTGTTAAAGTTACCACTATCGGGTTAACTGCTGAGACTCGGGGCAAAGAGCAAATAACGGAGTCTGCCCAGACGGAGGCCCCTAAAAAAGTTACAGTTGAAGACACCTCTATATAAGAGTTGGAAGAGGTATTGAAGATTATCTGCAAGATATACTATAAAATTGTTGAGCAACTGGGGCAGACCCCGTCCGAAATACCCATGTAATCCCTGCTACTTTGTTATGAAGCTCATGCACATGCTTTAGTGAAAATTTTGAAGACTGCCCATGTTCCACAAGAGATTTCTGCCAATCAATTTAGGAGTTATGTTGCTAGCTTGAAGAATGACAATGGGCTAGGTTTCTCTGATGCTGATCTGACTCCTGAAGGAAGAAATCACTATATAGCCTTGTATGTCTCTATTGAATGCAGGGGAACTACCTTGGCTCATGTATTGATTGATACTGGTTCCTCATTAAATGTTCTACCAAAAGTCACTCTGGACATACTTGATTGTGAAGGGGTCGTATTGAAACCCAGTGATATTATAGTTCGAGCCTTTGACAGGTCAAAGAGGATGGTACACAGAGAAGTGGATCTTCCGATTAAAGTGGGTTCACAGGTCTTCGAATATACCTTTTATGTAATGGATACTCGACCAACTTATTCTTGCTTACTAGGACTCCCATGGATCCATGGGGCAGGCGCTGTTACCTCAACCCTACACCAGAAGTTAAAGTATCACGTGAACAGAAAGGTTGTTGCTGTTTGTGGTGAAGAACAGTATATGGCCAGCCACCTGAATTCATTTCGGTATGTAGAAGACGTTTCTGCAAACTTTTGAAGTAATTTCCCCCGCCTCTACTGAAGATGTTTCTGCAATCCCCAAGGTTACCAGGGTTCCACACAAGATGCTTCCCTGAAAGACACTAAAGCTGTTGTAGAAGAAGGTGGTTGTACTACTTGGGGGCAGCTTCCTGACATTCTCTATAAATTTGACAAATTTGGTTTGGGTTTCACTACAGAGGGTCAGAAGGTTATTCGTCGCGCTCGTGCTGGAAGACCGCCATTCCACGTCAGTAACAATGGAGTTCACGCTATAGAAGATGTTGACAGTGATCATGACCTCGACAGTTGGGTCTTTCCTACCATCGGCAAAGGGCTCAGCAACTGGAAGGAAAAAGACATTATCTATATTTCCTTCAGTCAGGAGTAATAGCTACATTTCTATTTTATTGCTTTAAATTTTTTTGGTTGTGTAACGTTTAAACAATTACTTCAAACCACATGTCTTACCCGGGGAACAATGGTCCATTTGTTAAGGGTTGTCATTTCATAAACATATTTTCATTTAATAAAAGCATTGGAAATTTTGCATTCAAATTTTACACTCTCTGTCTTCATTTTTAATTTTACCATTTTCAAATAGCTATATCTTCTTACACACACCCACACAATAAATTACAGATCCATATCCACTTTGGATCCCATTAATAACGACTATGCTATTGCCACTTATGACTTTGAAAATATGATCTACCAAGCCAAGGACGAAGGTGAGGAAGATTGTGAAATACCTGGAGAACTTGCCATACTATTAGTGCAAGAAGAAAAGGCTATACAACCGCATGAAAAGCCAGTTGAAGCTGTAACTCTGGGTTATGAGACAGACATGAAAGAAGACACGATAGGCACCAAAGTAGAGGGAAGTGTCAAGAGCAGGTAAATTCAGATGTTTCATGAATATGTTGAGATCTTTGCTTGGTCATACCAAGACATTCCAAGGATCTATATTGATATTATGGTTCACCATCTGCCGATGAAAGAGGGTTGTTCTCCAATAAAGCAGAAGGTTCGTCGAATGCATCCCTAGATGTCAGAAAAGATCAAGGTCGAGGTTATGAAGCAATTCAATGCAGGTTTCTTGACTATCACATCATATCCTTAATGCGTATCTAATGTTGTTCTGGTACCCAAGAAAGACGGCAAGGTGCGTATGTGTGTAGATTACAGGGATCTGAACCGGGCGAGCCCCAAGGATGACTTCCCACTTACATGTATTCATATTTTGGTTGACAACATGGCTTCTCAGGTTTTAATCTGATCAAGATGGCACTTGAAGATATGAAGAAGACTACTTTTGTTACACAGTGGGGCACTTTCTGCTACAAGGTTATGCCTTTTGGTTTGAAGAATGCCGGCACGACATATCAGCGTGCTATGGTAGCTTTGTTCCATTATATGATTCATCACGAGATAGAGGTCTATGTCAAAGATATGATATCCAGATCTCAGACTGAAGAAGAGCATCTTGACCATCTGCACAAGCTATTTGAGAGACTGAAGAAGTACAAGTTGAGATTCAATCCGAACAAGTGCACCTTTGGGGTGAGATCAAGTAAGCTTCTGGGCTTTATTGTTAGCGGTAAAGGCATTGAGGTTTATCCCACTAAAGTCAAAGTTATTCAAGAAATTCCCACTCCCCGTACTGAGACGGAAGTCAGAGGTTTCTTGGAACGACTGAATTATATTGCCCGATTCATTTCTCATTTGACTGTTACTTGTGAGTCGATCTTCAAGTTGCTGAAGAAAGACCAGGTAGTAAGATAGAATGATGAATGTCAGATAGACTTCGACAAAATTAAGGAGTACCGACAAGAACCTCCAATTATGATGTCCCCAGTTGAAGGAAGATCCCTAATCATGTGCCTAACAGTGTTAGGGAACTCAATGAGGTGTGTACTGGGGCAACATGAAGAGTCTGGTCGAAAAGAGCATGCAATATACTATGTTAGCAAAAAGTTCACCGACTGTGAAACAAGATACTCACTTCTCGAGAAAACTTGTTGCGCTTTGTGTTGTACCCCAAAATTTTCCCTCTCATTTTACTCAATACATACTCCTAGGGATCCTCAATTTGCTCAAGCTTGCCCAAGAGTTGGCCAGATAAACTCTCTCCTAAGGCAGTGTACCTCAAATTAGGGTTTCCATTTTTAATCAAGATGGGTGAACCACAAAGACCTCATATTCTCTCCATAGTCTTAATATCTTCTCAAAACCCTACATGTCAAGTTTCATGCCTTGCACAAGAATTTTACTCAGTCAACTACTCAGATGCTTAAGAATCGACTATATTAGGTCAAAAGTCAACTGTGGCCCACATACAGTCAAACTTTAAGATTTTTGGTCAACACTAACAATTTGAAGTGACTTTCATCATTTTATCAAGGGTTGATCATGATTCCTCAAATAATGCTCAAAATTCATCAAAACCCAAAAGTTGCTAAATTAAGGTTTCTTAGTAAAAGCCAACCAAACTTTGACCAAGTATAACTTCCACATGCTTTATCAGAAATTTTCCATCCAAAGCTTATTTTGAAGAGGATGAAATTCCCTACAAATCATCTTCATCTCACAAGTTCAAAATGTGCACTCATAAAAAGATATGAATTTCTACATTATGGGTCCTTTTGAAAAGTCAACAAAAACACCTTTTGGGTCAAAGATTCTTACATGAACATGGAAGACTCAATTTAGTTGAGACCAAACGGGTTGCTTAGGGGACACCCTAATATTTCTAAAAAGTCCAAGAACACCTCTCTAGGGTTAAAATTGGAAGAGATATGCCTTGTCAAAGTTGACCCTTTTTGCAAAATTGCCAAAAGTCAAATGTGCTCAAAAATGAATTTTTTGCTAAATGAGCCTAACTTTTTATGCTTGCACCTCATTTATAATGTGGTCCATGACTCAAATATTTATCCACACATTATTTACTTCATTTTGTAATTTATTTTGATTTTTTATTAATTAAAAAGTGAATTAAATCAAATAATTGGTGAATAATAGCAAATATATTATTTGATTTGGTTTTTGGACAGGTTGGCAATCAAAATATGTTGAATTATCAAGGCCAAAAAGAATCAAGCATAATTGGTACTAGAAAAGGAAGATTTGGCTCAAAAAAGCAAGTTTGCATATGGTTAAAGAATCAAATCAAATATCATCAAATTATAAGATTCAATCCAAGTTTGTAACCCTAATTCATCCCTAGGTATATATTGGACAAAAACAAAGCAAAAAACAGAGGTTAGCAGGCGTGAACAAGAAGAACAAAACTTCAAAATTTGACAAAAGGTTGTGACTCGGTTTCAAGCTTGGAGGCCAATTCAAGCCCATCTAGCATTGCCAAATGATTCCTGGACCTTCCCAGAAGCTAACCCAATCGGTTGCACGCCTCTAAACGTCCAAAATCGCCCCCTAGCATTCACACGGTTTGCCAATATTTTCAAAATCGATTACTGTATTTCTTGCATCATTAGCATGTTTAAATTATATATTTGTAATCCTCATCATGTTTGGAAGATGACTGAATGATTTAATTGCATTTTTGAAGCCCGTACGTGCCTTTTCCATTGTTAGGGTTTGGATGTGCAGTTTAGGGTTTTTGGCTACAGGCAAGATTAGACCATAAGCTGGGTACTGGGATGACCGGGACAACACGACTGGTCGAACCATGGTCTTCAATTCCATTTATATTGTGTCTCGTGAATTTTTAAAATGCACAGGTCTTTAGCCATGGAAGCTGACTGTAGGTAAAGGTATGAAGATCTAAAACGACAGATGAGGAAGAAGAAGATAACGTGTCCAATCATCATTGGACCATTTGAAAGCTGGCGCGTTTTTTTGTTTATTCATTAATCCATTTATTTATTATATAACATATGTTGTTTTATTTATATTAACAACTAAAGCGTGCAGCTCAGCTGGCAATGAGGCATTGGTATTGATTATAAGGACATGGGTTCGATCCCAGGTCCCAGCGCTTTCTTTATATTATTTTCATTCAACAGATCCAACACATTTTCCTTCCCGGTGACCACCATGCACACTTGCGTCCAACCATTTGATCAAGCGTGCCATCAGATCTAAAGTTCTATCCATGATGGACTATTGTGCACGTTCAGGTCAACATCATACAAAATCCAATATTGACTGGGCTTGGAGCGTTTTGGGCCTCAAAAATTTTAGATTGGCACCCCCCAGAATTGTTATTAAACACAGGCCCATATTCTTTTTCTTTATTTATTTCTTTTTATTTTAATTATTTTGTTTAATTATTTTTCACCAAAGTAATTACCTTTTATTAATCATAAAATCAATAAATCACAAAACACCAAAAAAGCAATTTTTTAATAAAATATTTATTTTAATTTAATTAGAAATATAGGTTGATTTAATTTCTTTTTTTATAATTAAAAGCAATTAGAAAATAGGGTTTTTAAATATTGTGCAATTACATTTCTTTTCTCAAATAAAAAACCAAGAAATACACAAAATCTTTTTGTACAAAGTATTTTATTTTCTTGAAATTATTTAAATTAGCTAGATTAGGTTAATTTAAATTTCTTTTTCATAATTAAAATAATTAGAATTAGGGTTTTAGTCGTACATAACTCAATTAATTCTTTTCTCAAAAATAACTTAATTATTTCTCAATTAGATTTTAAGGTTTTCAATTTCTCCTCTATTTAATTCGCCACGCATTTAATCATTTCTTTTCCATTATTTTTGTAACTTCCAATTGTTTGTAATTAGGGTTTTATTTACTGCTTTAATCCCTGATTTTTTGGTTATGTAATTAATCCCCATCCCCCGAAGCCTTGTAATAGCTAGGTTTATTTTTTCTCACTTTTAAATTCCTGCAAATATTTAACTGTCTAGATGTATGCTAAATAGGATTGTATGGCAAGAATATCTAAAATTAAAATGGTAGATCACCTAATGTGCAAAGATTAAATAACTGAAACAAATCATATGCACATATTCACTCCTAAGGATTACCTTACTTCAGTTTCCTTCGATAAACATTCATTAAGCATAGGAGATTTTAGTGGTTGCCCTCCTGTCTAAAAGATTAAATATCCCATTCGAATGTTGCCTCGGAAATGTTGCCTCAGAGATGTTGCCTCGGAAAGATCTTAAGACTCTAGGGTTACTACTAAAGTTTTCTAACTGTTTTTTTAGTGATTGTATTTGTCCCTTTCGAATGTCCCTTCAAACTCCAACGATGGTGCTACCTACTCCTTATTAGTAGGATAACGCTCTCTAAAGGAGACGAGAACAAACAATCTTTTTTCGAGTAGGTAGAATCTTAAGTACTTGCTCAATAAAAACTTTTCACACAAACACCTTTCAAAACAAATTTTAAAAATAAACTTCGTCACATCCTTGAGGACTGATACAAGGGTTATCACGAAGTAAAACATTTTCAAGACAAACACACACACGTAATTTGAAAAATGAGCAAGTACCTAAGAGCCCGTAGATAACTACGGATAGAAAGGGTGCTAACACCTTCCCTTTCTATAATCTATCCTACTCAGAATATCTCGAAAAAAGGTTTTTTCTGTTCTTTTTCCTTTTCCATTATTGGATGAAATAAAATTCGATGGCGACTCTTGCTTACCGCGACATTTTGCGAACAAAAACGCAAAACGCAAACCAATATTAAACAGTCGGTTCTGAAACCGTATCACAGAACATGAGACTCTGCTGGGGATGTATATGTGGGGTATACCTTAGGATCTAGGTCATTAAAATTGCTTCTCTTGATTGTGTTGATTGCTTTACTTTTGAGGGTTTGTTTGGGGTTACTATAGGTAAACGACAATAAATCGTGGAGACTGTACGGTGTAGACCGATATGGTTTAAGTGATGGTTGTGTTGGTATGGCACTTTGGTTGGTACTGGTATTCTTCATGGGGAAACGAGGAGAATATGGGACCGCCGCATGGTGTCGTGAAGCACCAACAGACCATATAACCTTAGTTGAACAAATTTGGCCATTAGAAAGTAGTGAGATAGCCGGCCTCAATGTAGAGCTGAGGATTGGTTGATACTCGATGCTGCGCTCATTGAGATCAGACTTTCGGGATATTTCGGCCGCAAGAAAAGATTGATTAAGCTGAAACAATGCTCGATAAATGATGGTCAGTGATATTGAGATCCTATAGAACCCGGTTACTTTTAAGACAGGTTTGAAACCAACTAAACTTTAAGAGGGTGTTACCTTTAACCTCATGCAAGCCTTAAACCTAAGGACTTGGTGTGATTTGACTGTGTTTTCTATACCTGTGTTTGTTATACCTGTGGTTTATCATAACATCATGCATCATAACATAGCATTCATTCTTATTGCACTAACCATTTCAAAGACCAAGGGAATTTGTCTTTGTTCTGTTTTGCAGATTATGGCTTCCGTTCGTAGAAACACTATCCGAATCAGCTTTGTGAAGATACCTTCCCAGCTCAAAGAGCTAGTATCAAGGGTTTCTAAAACCTCTGCGTTCACTAAGAGACATGGTCAACTTCTCAACGTGGTTACTTCAAACTTTTATGAAAAGATGATGAGTGTACTCTTTCAGTTCTTTGATCTCAAGCACCACTGCTTCACTTTTCCGGACTATCAGTTGGTACCTACCTTGGAAGAATTCTCTCAGTTATTGGATATACCCATTCTTGAACAGTTACCCTTCATAGGCCTAGAAGAAGTTCCTAAGCCAGAAGTCATTGCCTCAGCTTTGCATTTGAAATGGGCCGATGTGGTATCCAATTGGGAAACAAGAAGCGGAGTCAAGGGTTTTCTAGCTAAGTTTCTGATAGACAAGGCCCATCTATTTTGGGATGATATGGATTTTCAGGCTTTTGAGGAGGTCTTGGCTCTTCTTATCTATGGTTTAGTTCTCTTCCGTAATCCGGACTCATTCACAGATGTGAATGCTATCAAGATCTTCCTCTCCCGCAACCCGGTGCCTACCTTGCTCGGAGATATTTTGCACACTCTCCATACTCGCACCATGAAAAGAAGAGGGATTCTTATGTGCTACATGCCATTGCTGTCGAGGTGGTTTATTTCTCACCTCCCTAAGTCCATACTGAAGAATGAAGAAGTCTTGGGTTGGTCGCAAAGGATAATGTCACTCGCTCATACGGATATTCTTTGGTGTAATCGAGCTATGGAAAACACCGCTATCATAGGGGGTATAACCTACAACCCTTGTTTAGCTCTGTTTCAATTTGGTTACACTCGAAGGGATGGTCCCCATGAGTTACTTATCGAGGGTATTGTGTTCAACTATGAGGATAAGGTTAAAGAGTATCGCCAGAGGTTCATACTAGCTTGGGGCATGGTAAACAGATCTGGCGCCAGGGCTTTAGGGCCAAAGACTTCCATTCCTATGGAACCTTACCTCCAATGGGTACGAACTCAGGCCCAGAAGCTTATGATGCCCTATTTGGCTGTTTTACCAGTGATTGTGGAACCCTCTACTAAAGAAGGCATTCCTTACACAGTTCTCTATCCTTACATGCCCACTGATCTTGGGGAATTACAGAGGTATTGGATTCAGTTGATGAAGGAGCGGGATGCTTACAAGGATCAGTTCCATGCTCAGGAGAGGAAGGTTTTAGAGCTCACAAAGTAACTCCATGAGGAAAAAGGACTTAATGGCTATCTCGGCACAAAGAGGAAGCATCCATGGGAATTTTGTTTTTTTTATAGTTTCAGATTTTTTTTAATTGTAACGCCTAAAAGGAATTTGAACTTCAGATTCAGCTAATAAATTTTTGTTTATTTTGGTTTGCAAATTTAAATT
Source organism: Vicia faba (assembly GCA_948472305.1). Lineage (NCBI taxonomy): Eukaryota > Viridiplantae > Streptophyta > Magnoliopsida > Fabales > Fabaceae > Vicia > Vicia faba. The sequence continues at coordinate 187,077,043 of OX451740.1, read as the reverse complement.
TCCCAAAGTCTTTGAAATAATTGCATGCGCATCCCATTATCATACACATCATTACATGTTTCTCATCTTCTTCTCTATTTATTTCAGCACAAAATGTCTTCTGAGCAAACCATCAAGGACCTTCAAGAACAGAACACCCAGTTCCAACAAATGTTCATAAGTCTGGCAAAAGGGCAGGAGGATCTGAAAGCCCTCATCCTGAAAGGAAAGAAGAAAAAGAAGAAGGCTGCCGATATTCTGAATATGGGAAGAAGGTTTGGATAGGGGTTGAAGCGACAAGTCGATCTAACCTCTTCATCTAAGGAAGGGGAAATAAGGAAGAAGAGAAAGACCCCAGTCCTGTAGTGTTTGACAATGATACCGATTACAATAATGAGCAATATCCTCCTGCTGAGGATAAATACAAACAATTGGAAGACCGTCTGAGTGCCATGGAAGTTTAGAGGATACCTGGACTGGATTTCGAAGAATTGGGATTAGTGTCGGGAGTGGCCATCTCGCGGAAGATTAAAGCTCCAGTTTTTGCTAAGTATGATGGGGTGTCCCGCCTGAGGCTCCATCTCCATTCCTACGTCAGGAAAATTCAGCCCCACACCGCTGATAGAGATCTGTGGGTTCATTTCTTTCAAGATAGTCTGTCAGGGACTCAGCTTGAATGCTTTTACCAGCTGGAGGGAGCCAATATTCGAAACTAGGAAGATCTGGATGCTACTTTCTACAAGCAGTATCAGTACAATGCCGACCTTGCTCCTACGCATACTCAACTCCAGAGTATGTCCATGGGTGCAAATGAAGGCTTTAAGGACTATGCACAGAAATGGAGAGATTTGGCTGGGAGAGTTCAACCCCTGTTGTCTGATAGGGAGTTGGTTGATATGTTTCTGGGGACGCTATCTGGTCCATTTTTCAATCATTTGATCGACAGCTCGTCAGCTGGTTTCACCGAGCTGATTCTGACTGGAGAAAGAGTATAAGTTGGGATTCGGAGCAACAAGATACAAAAGGATGCCTCTTCGAGTTCGATAAAGAAGCCTTTTGCTGGTAGGAAGGAAGCCAATTTTGTCTATAGCCCGAGGGGCCAGAACAGGGATGAACCTCGTCAGATAGTAAGTGCCGTACTGATATCGAGGCATGCAGTTGCTCCATAATGCAACAATCAACGAAGGGTGGAAAGACCACAACGGCAGTTTACTCGCATGAACGTGACATTGGCGGAAGTGCTACCTCACCTGCTGAGATCCAACTTGGCAACCTTGAAAGAGGCTCCCAAGAATCCAAATACCATATCTCCTAGATATAATCCGAATGCCCGGTGTGCTTATCATTCTGAGAGTCTTGGCCACGATACAAATGATTGCTTGGCTCTGAGGAATAAAATACAAGACTTGATTGAAGCCAAGGAAATAGATTTTGATGCTCCGAAGAAGCCCAAAGTCATAACTTCTCCCATGCCTAAACACGGTTATGGAGTTAATGTTGTTGACACTGATTTGTTTGTTACCTCTGTTGATGAAGTTTCTACTCCCCTCATGACTGTCAAGAAGAATTTGTTGTTGGCTGGTTTATTTCCGGGTTGTGGTGAAGGTTGCCACATTTGTTCGTTTCTACCTTCTGGTTGCCATTTGCTGAAGTTATGCGTTCAACGCCTGATAGATAGCAAAGAAGTTTTGTTTGAGAAAACTTTGGTTCCTGTTGTTCTATCTGAAGACATTTCCATTATAACCATTTCCGCCAATTCTTCCAAGGTTTCCTCGAGAAGACCTGTTAGGATTACATCTGCTCCAAGAATTGCTCCGCTGATAATCACTATTCCTGGTCCTGTCCCGTATGTCTTGGACAAAGCTGTCCCATGGCATTATGGTGCCGATGTGTACTATCATGGCATCAAACAAGATCTTAAAGATGAAGAGGTTGATCCCGATATTGATAACATTTTCGGAACCAGCAAAATCACCCGAAGTGGAAGGGTCTTCTCTCCCGAGATTTCCCCTAAGACTGTGAACAAGCCAATTGTCATTCCATCTGTTGTTCCTGCTAATACATCCACTAGAGTTCCTGTTCTTACTCCAATTATTACTCCTATCGATGAATCGTCTGATACCCGTGGCAAAGAGGTTGCAGGTGAGCCTGCCCGGACGGAGGCGCCTTAGAAAATTGTTGTGGAAGCCTATAAGCAAGAAATAGAGGAAATGTTGAAAATCATTAAGAAGAGCGACTACAATGTGGTCGAGCAGATGGGGAAGACCCCATCAAAGATATCCATGTTGTCTCTGCTATTGTGTTCCGAAGCCCATGCGAAGGCTTTGATTGCATTTCTCAAGACTGCGCATGTTCCGCAGGAGACTTCAGCGGATCAGTTCAAAGATTGTGTGGCCAGCCTGATTGCTGATAATGGTTTAGGTTTTTCAGATGCGGATTTGACACCAAAGGGAAGGAAGCATAATGATGCTCTGCATGTCTCGATTAAATGCATGGGAACCACTATGGCTCACGTGCTGGTAGATACCGGGTCTTCACTAAATTTTCTGCCGAAGAAGGTGTTGGACCGGTTGGATTGCGAGGGTTTTACTCTAAAGCCTAGTAACGTTATGGTAAGGGCTTTTGACGGATCGAAGAGAATGGTGCACGGGGAGGTGGATATCCATGTCAAAGTGGGTTCTCAGACTTTCGGGTCTACTTTCTATGTGATGGATATCAGGCCGTCGTATTCTTGTTTGCTGGGTCGTCCTTGGATCCACGAGGCTGGGGCAGTTACTTCCACACTCCACCAAATGCTGAAGAGCCCGATGAAAAGAAAGATTATCACAGTACAGGGTGAAGAAGAATATATGGTGAGCCACCTCAATTCCTTCCGGTATATAGAGATGGACGGGGAATTAATAGAAACTCCTTGTCATAATTTCGAAGAGGTCCCTGAGATCTTGGCATCGACGAAAACTACTACCAACAAACCTCCTTTGAAGATGGCTTCCCTCAAGGACGCCAGGGCCGTGGTTGAAGAAGGTGGGTGTGCCAATTGGGGTCAGCTCCCTAATTTCACTCAGAAAACTGACAAATTTGGTTTGGGCTTTACTATAGGGGGCTCAAAGGGCTTTTAGACACACTCGGGCTGGAAGACCTTCCCTACATATCAGCAATCGGGGAATTAATGACATTGAAGATAGTGAAGAGGACTCAGACATCGAAAACTGGATCTACCCAACTACCAATGGCGGACTGAGTAACTGGACGACTAGGGACTTTGTACCTGTTTCTTTTATTCCGCAGTAATTGACTTACTTGTTTTGAGATTTGTAATAAACAATTTGAAACTTTACGGCTTGGTGCCTTGCCCGAGGCACCTTGGGTTCGCTTGTGAGGGTTATTATTTGTCATTTCATATATCATTAATAAAGCATTGGACGTTTCTTGCATACAAATTGTGTGCTCTATGTTTTTTTTTTATGTTTTCACTTTATCAAAACAACTATTCTCTTACACACACTCACGTATCATAATACAGATCCATATCCACTTTGGATCCCATTGATAACAGCTCTGCTATTGCCAGTTATGACTTCAAAAATCCGATCAACTAAGCCGAGGACGAAAGTGAGGATGATTGTGAGGTGCCTGGTGAACTTGCTAGACTATTACAGCAGGAAGAAAGGGCCATACAACCCCATGAAGAGCCGGTTGAGACAGTGAATTTGGGTACAGAGGAAGACAAAAAAGAGGTTAAGATAGGTGCAAATATGGAGTTTGGCGTCAAACAAAGGTTGATACAGATGTTGCACGACTACATTGAGATCTTCGCATGGTCCTATAAAGACATGCCTAGTTTGGACACTGATATTATGGTACATCGCCTGCCGACTAAAGAAGACTGTCCTCCGGCTAAGCAAAAGGTTTGTTGTATGCATCCTAAAATGTCAGAGAAGATCAAGGCAGAGGTTATGAAACAGTTCGACGCAGGATTCTTAGCTGTCACTTCTTATCCGCAATGGGTTGCTAATGTCATTCCGGTATCTAAGAAGGATGGTAAGGTACGGATGTGTGTTGATTACAGCGATCTGAATTGGGAAAGCCCCAAGGATGACTTCCCACTTAGTCACATTGAAGTTCTGGTCGACAACACTGTGCTGCATAAAATCTTCTCCTTCATGGATGGTTTCTCTGGCTACAACCAGATTAAAATGGCTCCTGAAGACATGGAGAAGACAACTTTCGTTACACAGTGGGGCACCTTCTGCTACAAGGTGATGCCTTTTGGGTTGAGGAACGCTGGGGCAACTTATCAGTCCACCATGGTCGCTTTGTCATGATATGATTCACCATGAGATCAAAGTTTATGTTGATAACATAATAGCCAGGTCTCAAACTGAGGAAGAGCACCTTGGTCACCTACAAAAGTTGTTCGACAGATTAAAGACATACAAGCTGAGGTTGAATCCGAACAAGTGTACCTTCGGGGTAAGGTCTGGTAAGCTTCTGGGTTTTGTCGTCAGTGAAAAGGGTATTCAGGTAGACCCTGAAAAGGTAAAGGCCATACAAGAGATGCCGGTTCCCCGCACAGAGAAGCAGGTTAGAGGTTTCTTGGGACGTCTGAATTATATCGCCAGGTTCATTTCACATTTGACTACTACTTGTGAGCCAATCTTCAAGCTTATGAAGAAAGATCAAGTGGTAAAGTGGAATGATGAATGCGAGACCACTTTTGAAAGAATCAAGGAATACCTCCAAGAACCGCCAATTCTGATGCCTCCAGTTGAGGGATGACCTTTGATATTATTCTTGATTGTGCTAGACAATTCAATGGGGTGTGTGCTGGGGCAGCATGACGATTCTGGTCGAAAAGAGCATGCAATTTACTACCTTAGCAAAAAGTCTACCGACTGTGAGACACGATACTCATTGCTCGAGAAAACTTGCTGCGCTTTGGCATGGGCTACTCGCCGACTGAGACAGTATATGCTGACTCACACTACCTTGTTGATATCAAAGATGGATTCGATCAAGTACATTTTCGAGAAGCCCGCTCTCTCCGGAAGGATAGCAAGGTGGAAAGTGATTTTAACTGAGTACAACATATAATACACAACCCAAAAAGCAATAAAGGGGAGTGTATTGGTTGATCATTTGGCTCATCAGGCCGTGGATGACTACCAGTCCATGAATTTTGAGTTCCCTGATGAGAATATTATGTTGGTGACGGACTACGAAGAACCTAGACCGGATGAAGGACCCGAGGAAGGATCCTGATGGTCTATGTATTTTGATGGAGCCTCAAACGCACTGGGTAATGGTATCAGCGTCGTATTCATATCTCCCGAGGGCTGTCATACTCCGTTCACCGCCCGATTATGTTTCAACTGCACGAACAACATGGCGGAGTATGAAGCATGTATTATGGGTCTTAGAGCTACTATCGACCTAAGGATCAAGTTATTGAGCTTATTCGGGGATTCCGCTTTGGTGATAAGTCAGATCAAAGGCGAGTGGGATACAAAGCACCCGAATCTGATTCCTTACAAGGAGTATGTACTGACATTGCTCCCACACTTTGAGGAGGTCACCTTCGAACATTTCCCACGAGAGGAGAACCAGTTAGCGGACGCGCTAGCTACCATGTCTTCTATGTTCAAAGTTAGGTGGGACAATGAAGCTCCCCAAATCACCATTGAGAGGTTGGATGAACCAGCACACTGCTGCGAGATCGATACCAAAGAAGTGGCAGACAAACCCTGGTTTCACGAAGTCAAAAGGTATCTCGAGGCTTAAGAATATCCAGAAGGGGCATCTGTCAATGATAAGAAGTTTCTGAGAAGGTTCGCTGCAAAGTTCTTCCTCAGTAATGGAATCCTCTATAAATGCAACCATGTCTCCATAGTACTGCGGTGTGTAGACAAGAATGAAGCAGAGAGGATCATGACAGATCTACATGAAGGCACCTTCGGAACCCATTCTAGTGGATATACCATGACTAAGAAGATCCTACGGGAAGGATATTATTGGTCCACCATGGAAGCCGATTGTTATCAGCACTCTCGAACTTGTCATAAATGCCAAGTCTACGCTGATAAGGTGCATGTGCCTCCGGTCCCCTTAAACGTCTTGATAGCTCCGTGGCCCTTTGCAATGTGGGGCATCGACATGATCGTAGAAATCAGGCCCACCGCTTCTAATGGACATCGCTTCATCCTAGTAGCCATTGATTACTTCACGAAGTGGGTTGAGGCAGCTTCCTTTGCTATAGTAACCAAGAACGTCGTAGCATGATTTATGCGACATAATATGATCTGTCGATATGGTGTGCCAGAGAGAATTATCACTGACAATGGTACGAATCTCAACAACACAATGATCACCGAGCCTTGCAAACAGTTCAAGATACAACATCATAACTATTCTCCCTATCGGCCGAAGATGAATGGTGCTGTTGAAGCAGCTAACAAGAACATCAAGAAGATTGTACAAAAAATGATGGTGACATATAAAGACTGGCATGAGATGTTGCCATTCGCTCTTCATGGGTACCTTATCTCAGCACGGACGTCGATAGGGGAAACACCCTACTCTCTGGTATATGGAATAGAGGCAGTCCTACCCATCGAAGTCCATATACCTTCTCTCAGGATTATGAAGGATGCAGGTTTGAACAAAAACGACTGGATCCAAACTCGACTTGATCAGCTAAATCTAATCGATGAAAAGAGACTTACTGCTATTTTCCATGGTCAGACGTATCAAAAGCGAATGATTAAGGTTTTTAACAAGAAAGTCAGGCGCTAAGAAAATCAAGTCGGGGATCTAGTGATCAAACGCATCATACTGCCGCAAGGTGATTCCAGGGGAAAATGGACCCCCACGTACGAAGGGCCATTTGTGGTTAAGAACATTTTCTCGGGAGGAGCTATGATTCTAACCACCATGGATGGTGACGACCTTCCTCACCCTGTCAATGCAGATATAGTGAAAAGATACCACGCCTAATCAAGGACCCGCTAGGTTGATTGGCCTAGGCAAAAATAAGGGCTTCTCGACGAACCAAAAGGGTTCGGGCAAAAGTAAGGGATGAAAATAAAAAAATCTGTACACCCGACAAGTAGAAAACCCGAAAGGGAGGCTTGGGCAAAAAGGGTATCCCGGTGGATTGAAAACACGAAAGGGCAGTCCAGGAAAAAGTTAGGGATTTAAGTGTATCATTATGTCTCATTGCATCACCTTGCGACCAGACTTCGGTATTGACTATCAAGCTCAGACGACACCAACCAATCTGATCAACCTTCGGCCAAGTAGCAAAGTGATGAGACGCTTGGAGATATAAAGGCAATAGCAGAGTTGGAACCCAATGGGGTAATTTCACATAGCTTTTTTTCTTTATTTTACACAAATTGTATAATTTCTATTTTTCGGCGGCGTTCTCTTACTAGCGTGTCAGCCTCTTTGTTCAAAAACGCCTATTATAGGCCAACTTCAAAAATCAATACAAGTCATTTTCACAAGAAACTTCAATTCGTTTTCTTTTTCTGTTTTGTTTTGCAATAACGTCCAATGATTTAATTTTGATATATGCATTTGAAAATGATTGTTGCTCATAAACATTTACATAAGAAACAAAAGACAATTACTCGTAATTCCAGAAAACAAAGAAAAACAAGAAGTGCCAAACCCTACAATTACACTGCCCATCAGGTATTAGGATAGAGTTAGCTTTAGAACAAAATCACGGGTACATACACTCCCCACAGAGTAAAATATCCAAAGGCATTGATGTCAGCTTCCCTGAAACAAGACATAACTCTCCCCAGTCACGGTTCATAATCGTGGGCGAGTCGGTAAATTTCATCCCCCAAGCGGACTTTATTTCTACAGATACAGAAGCTCAATCTCCAACAGAGCTTATCATCTCCAGCAACGAATTTTATCCCCAGCTTTATTCATCCAGCTTTATTCATCCAGATCAGCAGGTCTACCGCAGAGTAGTTCTCCAGCATCTCTTCCCGATAGAATATTTACAAATCTCCAGCAACTGTCAGGGATTTATTTTCCCAAATGCGAGCATATCCCGATAGCATTTCATGAACATACATCATGACATACACATACATATCATATATAACATAATCTCATTTATTTTGAGAACATCATCTCACCCTGCATTTCATGCATCGCATATAATTAACCCTGATATCTTTTGCAGGAAAAGATGACTAGCTTCAACTAATCCAGCAGTTATACAGATCACTTCTACAGACGACCAAGTAACCCTACTATCCAGGTTCCTTCCCACAAGCCCTACTATCTAGGATTTCATTTCGAAGAAACCCTACTATCCAGGTTCCTTCTCATAGCCTTACTATCTAGGCTTTCATTTCGAAGTAACCCTACGACCCATGTTCCTTCTCACAGCCCTACTATCCAGGATTTCATATCGAAGTAACCCTATTATCCAGGTTCCTTATCACAGCCTTATTATCCAGGCTTTTATATCGAAGTAACCCTACTATCTAGGTTCCTTCTCATAACCTTACTTTCCAGGTTCCTTCTCTCTTATTTCCAGACAGCAATCCACAACACTATAAGACCAGGATCAGATCAAACACGATTGGTTTCGCATTTCCCCAGTAGAGTAACGGACAACTGAAGCTCCTAAAATTCTATTTCTCTCAAGACAGATACCCATGTCCCTCAGCAGATTCCTCATTAACAACAGTAACTGGAACTCTCCTTGAAGGAATGTCTCAGGAAATCAACATCCTCTAGATGGCATCTTTAAGCCCATCTCCGACAATTCTCCATCGCATCCAGGATGCCATCTTTAAGTCCATCTCCGACAATCTTCTATTATCAACCTCCAAATGGCATTTGTAATCCCATTCCCGATATCACCAATCGAGTGCCACTTCATGCGAGTGAAAATTTCTTGACACTCTAGTATTCAATCATCTTCCACCTTCAGATCACGAAAGGCGGACAAGCCAATCTACATCCTCAGGTTTAAGAAGATTTAACAGGGGAAGATGTTGTACCCCAAAATTTCCTCTCTCATTTTACTCAATACATACTCCTAGAGATACTCAATTTGCTCAAGCTTGCCCAAGAGTTAGCCAGACAAACTCTCTCCTAAGGCAGTGTACCTCAAATTAAGGTTTCCATTTTTCATCAAGATGGGTGAACCACAAAGGCCTCATATGCTCTCCATGGTCTTAATATGTTCTCAAGGCCCTACATGTCAAGTTTCATGCCTTGCACAAGAAGTTTACTCAGTCAACTTCTCAAATGCTTAAGAATCGACTGTATTAAGACAAAAGTCAATTGTGGCCCACATACAGTCAAACTTCAAGATTTTTGGCCAACACTAACATTTTGAAGTGAATTTCATCATTTGATCAAGGTTTGATCATGATTCCTCAAGGAATGCTCCAAATTCATCAAAACCCAAAAGTTGCTAAATTAGGGTTTCTTAGTAAAAGTTAACCAAATTTTGACCAAGCATAACTTCCACATACTTTATCAGAAATTTTCCATCAAAATCTCATTTTGAAGAGTATTCAATTCCCTACAATTCGGCTTCATCTCACATGTTCAAAATGTGCACTCATAAAAAGATATGAATTTCTACATAATGGACCTTTTGAAAAGTCAACAAAAACACCTTTTGGGTCAAAGCTTCTTACATGAACATGGAAGACTCAATTGAGATGAGACCAAAAAGGTTACTTAGGGGACATCCTAAGCTTTCTAAAAAGTCCAATAAAACCTCTCTAGGGTTAAAATTGGAAGAGATATGCCTTGTCAAACTTGACCCTTTTTGCAAAATTACCAATAGTCAAATGTGCTCAAAAATGCATTTTTTGCTAAATGGGCCTAACATTTTATGCTTGCACCTCACTTATAGTGTGGTCCACGACTCAAATATTCACCCACACATTATCTTCTTCATTTTGCAATTTATTTTGATTTTTTATTTATTAAAAAGTGAATTAAATCAAATAATTGGTGAATAATAGCAAATATATGATTTGATTTGATTTTTGGACAGGTTTGCAATCAAAATATGTTGAATTATCAAGGCCAAAACGAATCAAGCATAATTGGTAAGAGAAAGGGAAGATTTATCTCAAAATAGCAAGGTTGCATATGGCTAAAGAATCAAATCAAATCTCATCAAATTACCAGATTCAATCCAAGGTTCTAACCCAAATTCATCCCTAGGTATATATTGGACAAGAACAAAGCAAAAAATAGGGGTTAGCAGGCGTGAACAAGAAGAACAAAAATTCAAAATTTGACAAAAAGTTGTGACTCGGTTTCAAGCTTGGAGGCCAATTCAAGCCCTTCTAGCATTTCCAAACAATTCCTTGACCTTCCCAGAAGCTAACCCAATCGGTTGCACGCCTTTACATGTCCAGAATCGCCCCTAACATTCACATGGTTTGCCCATATTTTCAAAATCTACTACTGTATTTCTTACATCATTAGCATGTTTAAATTATATATGTGTAATCCTCATCATGTTTGGAAGCTGACTGAATGATTTAATTTCATTTTTGAAGCCCATATGTGCCTTTGCCATTGTTAGGGTTTGGATGTGTAGTTTAGGGTTTTTGGCTACAGGAAAAATTAGACCATAAGCTGGGTACTGGGATGACCGGGACATCACGACCAGTCGAACCATGGTCTTGAATTCCATTTATATTGTGTCTCGTGAATTTTTGAATTTCACAGGTCTTTAGCCATAGAAGCTGACTGTAGGTAAAGGTATGAAGATCTAAAACGACGAATGAGGAAGAAGAATATAACGTGTCCAATCATCATTGGACCATTTGAAAGCTGGCGCGTTTTTTTGTTTATTCATTAATCCATTTATTTATTATATAACATATGTTGTTTTCTTTAAATTAACAACTAAAGCGCGCAACTCAGTTGGCAATGAGGCATTGGTATTGATTATATGGACTTGGGTTCGATCCCAGGTCCCAGCGCTTCCTTTATATTATTTTCATTCAACAGATCCAGCGTATTATCCTTCCTGGTGACCACCATGCACACTTGCGTCCAACCATTTGATCAAGCGTGCCATTAGATCTAACGCTCCATCCATGAGGGACTATGGTGCACGTTCAGGTCAACATCACACAGAATCCAATATTGACTGGGCTTGGAGCGTTTTGGGCCTCAAAAATTTCATATTGGCACCCCCCAGAATTGTTATTCAACACATGCCCATATTCTTTTTCTTTCTTTAATTATTTTTATTTTAATTATTTTGTTTAATTATTTTTCACCAAATTAATTACCTTTTATTAATCATAAAATCAATAAATCACAAAACACCAAAAAAACATTTTTTTAATAAAATATTTATTTTAATTTAATTAGAAATATAGGTTGATTTAATTTCTTTTTTTATAATTAAAAGCAATTAGAAATTAGGGGTTTTAATTATTGTGCAGTTACATTTCTTTTCTCAAATAAAAAACCAAAAATACACAAAATCTTTTTGTACGAAGTATTTTATTTTCTTGAAATTATTTAATTTAGCTAGATTAGGTTAATTTAAATTTATTTTTCATAATTAAAATAATTAGAATTAGGGTTTTAGTCGTACATAACTCAATTAACTCTTTTCTCAAAATTAACTTAATTATTTATCAATTAGATTTTAGGGTTTTCAATTTCTCCTTTATTTAATTCGCCGCGCATTTAATCATTTCTTTTCCATTATTTTTGTAACTGCCAATTGTTTGTAATAGTTAAATTAGGGTTTTATTTACTGATTTAATCCCCGATTTTTTGGTTATGTAATTAATCCCCATCCCCCGAAGCCTTGTAATAGCTAGGTTTATTTTTTCGCACTTTTAAATTCCTGCAAATATTTAACTGTCTAGATGTATGCTAAATAGGATTGTATGCCAAGAATATCTGAAATTAAAACGGTAGATCACCTAATGTGCAAAGATTAAATAACTGAAACAAATCATATGCACATATTCACTCCTAAGGATTACCTTACTTCGGTTGCCTTCGATAAACAGTCATTAAGCATAGGAGATTTTAGTGGTTTCCATCCTGTCTAAAAGATCAAATGTCCCATTCGAAGGTTGTCTCGAAAATGTTGCCTCAAAAAGATCTTAAGACTCTAGGGTTACTACTAAAGTTTTCTAACAGTTGCTTTAGTGATTGTATTTGTCCCTTTCGAATGTCCCTTACAAACTCCAACGATGGTGCTACCTACTCCTTAATAGTAGGATAACGCTGTCTAAAGGAAACGAGAACAAACAATCTTTTTTCGAGTAGGTAGAATATTAAGTACTTGCTCAATAAAAACGTTTCACACAAACACCGTTCAAAACAAATTTTCAAAACAAACTTCGTCACATCCTTGAGGACTGATACAAGGGTTATAACGAAGTAAAACATTTTCAAGATAAACACACACAAGCAATTTGAAAAATAAGCAAGTACCTAAGAGCTCGTAGATAACAACAGATAGAAAGGTTGCTAACACCTTCCCTTTCTATAATCTACCCCGCTTACTCAAAATATCTCGAAAAAAGGTTTTTTCTGTTCTTTTTCCTTTTCCATGATTGGATGAAATAAAAGTCGATGGCGACTCTTGCTTACCGCGACATTTTACGAACAAAAACGCAAAACGCAAACCAGTATTAAACAGTCGATTTTGCCACCGTATCACACTTTGGCATGGGCTGCTCACCAACTAAGATAGTTTATGTTGACCCATACTACTCTATTGATCTCTAAAATGGATCCCATCAAATACATATTCATGAAGCCCACGCTCTCCGGAAGAATAGCCAGATGGAAAATGGTATTGACAGAATATGACATTCAATAAACCACCCAGAAAGCAATCAAAGGAAGTGTACTGGCGGATCATTTGGCTCACCGAGCCGTAGACAACTACCAATCTATGAACTTTGAATTCCCGGAAAAGAACATTATGCTAGTTACAGATTATGAAGAACTTGGAACCTATGAAGGACCTGAGCCAGGATCCCAATGGACTATGGTTTTCGACGGAGCTTCTAATGCACTTGGAAATGGAATTGGTGTTGTAATTATCTCTCCTCAGGGTTTCCATACGCCCTTCACCGCCAGATTATGCTTTTACTTTAACAACAACATGGCCGAATATGAAGCGTGCATCATGGGTATTAGAGTTGCTATTGACCCGAGGATTAAGTTCTTGAATGTATATGGGGACTCAACCCTGGTAATCATTCAGATTAGGGGAGAATGGGATACGAAGCACCTGAACCTCATTCCTTATAGGGAACATGTGTTAACCTTAATCTCGTACTTCGAGGAAATCACCTTTGAGCATATCCCACGAGAAGAAAATTAGCTGGCAGATGCGTTAGCAACCATTTCGTCCATGTCCTAGGTCAGATGGGATAATGAAGCTCCTCGAATTACTATCGAAAGGCTAGACGAACTGGCACACTGCTACGAATTTAACACTGACATAGTAGAAGAAAAGCCTTGGTTTCATGAAGTGAAAAGATACCTAGAGGCTCAAGAGTACTCTGAAGGAGCATCTATCAATGACAAGAAATTCCTATGGAGGTTCTCTTCTAAGTTCTTCCTGAGTAATAGAATTTTGTACATGCGCAACCATGATTCGACTCTGCTTCGTTGTGTGGACAAGAAGGAGGCAGAAAAGATTATGGAAGATACGCACGAAGGAATCTTTAGTACTTATTAGAGTGGACATACTATGGTTAAGAAGATTCTGAGAGTGGGTTACTATTGGTCGACTATGGAAATTGACTGTCACAACCACTCAAGAACTTATCACAAGTTCCAGATCTATGCTGACAAAGTACATATGCCTCTTGTACCTCTGAATGTGTTGATTTCCCCTTAGACATTTGCAATGTGGGGCATTGATATGATTGGATAGATCAAGCCTACTGCTTCCAACAGACATCGGTTCAACCTCGTCGCCATTTATTATTTTTCCAAGTGGGTTGAAACAACCTCGTTCGCCTCAGTTACTAAGAATGTTGTCGCCCAGTTCATTAAGCATAACGTTATATGTCGATATGGCATCCTCGAAAGGAGTATCACAGACAATGTAACCAATCTCAATAACACTATGATCATGGAACTCTGCACGCAGTTCAAGATCAACCACCACAACTCTTCTCCATATCGACCAAAGATGAATGGTGCAGTAGAAGCCGCCAACAAGAACATTAAGAAAATTATATAGAAGATGACGGTGACGAGTAAAGATTGGCATGAGATATTTCCATTTGCTCTTCATGGCTATCGTACCTCGACATGAACATTTACTGGGGCAACCCCATTCTCTCGGGTCTACGGTATGGAGGCTGTCAGACCTGTCAAAGTTCAGATTCCTTCTCTGAGAATTATGAAAGATGAAGATTTAGGCAAAGACGAATGGATTCAGACTAGGCTAGACAAGCTGAATTTGATTGATGAGAAGTGGCTTGTGGCTGTTTATCATGGTCATATGTATCAGAAGCGTATGATCAAAGCCTTCAATAAGAAAATCAAGCATCAGGTATATCAGGCCGGGGACTTGGTAATAAAGCTCATAATCATACCACAAGGTGATCCTAGAGGTAAATAGACTCCCACCTACGAAGGGCCACTTGTAATCAAGAATATATTTTCGGGCGGTGCAATGATTCTTACCACCATGGACGGTAAAGATCTTCCATACCATGTGAACACGGATATAGTTAAAAGATACTAAGCATGAAAACGACCTGCTAGCATAGAAATTTATTTTCCATGCTTTACTTTTCCTGCTATTATTTTACTATATTGTTGCTAGTAATTAGGGTTTATATGGAAAGACTAATAATTGAACTTAGAAAACCCTAATTTTCAAAGATAAAATAACTGAATCAAAGCAATTTTCACACACTAACCTCTAGCGTAACCTCCCTCGTTACTCAGAAAGCAGTCATGTCCCTCGAACATGGGGACACTTTAGTAAATACCCTCGGTTAAAAAGAGCATAGTCCCTCGATGACCCTTCGATTCTTCCTTCAGTAAACGATCTTAGTCCCTTACGATAAAATTGCTAAAGCGCCCCTACGAGTTTCCTTTATGATTGTATGATGACTTGCGCCTGTCCCTAAAATATCCAACGATAGGGATTTCTACTAACTAATGGTATGATAAAACTATCTAACGGAGGAGGAAAATAACACAAAAGACTTTTAAGTGGGTAGATCGCTCGTAATCGCTTGCTCACAAAAACAAACATCTTTTTCACAAACACTTTCTCTGAAATATTTTCAAAAACAAACACTTTGTATGCATTCTTAACTGATACAAGAATCATTACAAAGTTGCCATACTTAGGCATTTTTTTCAAATATATTTTCAAACAAACATAAACATAAACATTTTCAAAGTGAGCTAAGCGATTAAGAACCCATAGATAACTACGGATGAAAATGGTGCTAACACCTTCCCTTTCATAACCTACCCCCGAACTCAAAAAATTCCCAAAGGTCTTTCCTGTTCTTTTCACCCTTTCCTTATTGGATAAAAGAAAAGTTGGTGGCGACTCTTGCTATCCGCACATTTGTGATAAAATGCAAACCAAGTCCTTTCTCCCACCATATTACAAGAAGCATCAAAGTTATGAGTGTCCTTTCCTTCTAAGTAGCTAAGCCTCTTTTCAAGCATGTTGTATATTTTGGTGTGCTCCGCATCCTGTGCCTCTTTAATATTCATGGTAGGATTTTGCCGTTCGGGTTTTGGTATAGGGAATGCAAATTGATGATACTCAATAAATTTATGGGATGGAGTTTACCCATCTTAGAAAACGGCGTGTTCCTGCACATCAATGTTCTTAATTTAAGCTTGTATAGGATGAGGTCGAGCCTGAGTGTTTTCTTCGAGTGAAATAACGTCCTCAATTGTGGCTTGTTGACCTTCTCTCATTGCCATAGCTAACGTTATGCTTGCTTTGTTAGCTATTTCGAGTTTGTTTTGAGTATTCGAGAAACACCTTATTTGACTATGGTTGGATGTTTTCTGTGAGTGGAATAGATATGAGCTTTACGCAGATGGATGAAAATGAAAATGTATCAAAATGATTGGGTATGCAAAAATATTTTTTTGGCTTTTAGGTACGCAATAAATTTTTTTAATGGATATACAATGCGACATAGACATAATATAAGGGTAGACGTAGGGGTACTCTATACAGGTTTAGGGGTACATATGAAAATGATGATGTCCTACACTGACTCATAAATTGAGACAGGCAGGAACTTCTTGAGGGTGAAGATAACGATAGACATGGAAATGAGGATACCCTACACTTACTCAAAGACTGAGACAGACAGGAACTGTAACACCCCGATTTTAATTAGAATTATTTTATTGGAATAAAATAGATGATATGATGTGCTTATATGTGTTGGTGATCTTATGATGCATTTTGATGAAATTATTGGAAGGATATATGTAATAATAATTGAAGAAGTTAGGGGTGTATGGCTAATAGTATAGAGACGTGGGGTTGAATGAATAATATTAGCAACATTATTATTATTATTATTATTATTATTATTATTATTATTATTATTATTATAATTACTATTATATTTATACTGGATAAATGGTAATTTATAATGTTAATAATTAATAAATTAATTAAACCTAGTAATAAGAGGAGGGGTAAATTTTGTATATAGATTTAGGGGTATAAAGTGTGTGTTAGAACAACAGAGGAAATAACACGAGGAATAGATCGTAGAAGTGAGAAGAGAAGAACGAAGATAAGAACATTCAAGATAGGGCGATGAAATTTCGGTAGAGAGCTTAGAATCATAAAACCTAAAGTAAGGGTGGAGTTCTGACTCTCTAATAGGTTGTTTGATTGTGTAATTGCTTGTAAATGATGAAATTGATGTGTGTATTGTGTTGGGTTTATGGTATATGATGTGTGTTGATAATTTAAAACAATTGAGGTGTTTGATTTTTCATAAAAAATGGTTTTTGGGTGAAGAGGATGGTAATTTGTAGCAGAAAAATCAAGATTTTGGGTTTGTTCGCGATGGGTAATCGGTTACCATATTTGGGTAACTAGTAACCGTTGTTTGTTATTTTGGAACATTGGTTACTAACTTGCACTAACTTGTTATCATAAGTGGGTAACCGGTTACCGTGAGGAACTTTGGAAAAACAAGGTTACTGTCTTGCGGTAATCGGTTACCATAACTAGGTAACCGGTTACCACTACTACTAATGACATTTTTGGAAAAATTCTAAAAATCATAACTTTCGCCTCAGGTTTCCGTTTGACGCACCGTTTGAATCGTTGAAAAGCTAAAAATATTTTTTCTATAATATGAAATTAACTTTTATAATAGTGGTCTAATATTTTATCGGAACAATTGAGATGAATGAGTATGTGTGATGAGTTATTACACCAAAATGTCGTGATAAGCTATGTCTTGTAATACCCATGATGTACGAAGAATTTACAGGTGATGTTGCAGTACTAAGAAGGTGATGTTGGCCTAAAAATTGGATTAATATTGATTGTATGTTTGGAATTGCATAATTATGGTTGTAGCATGTCGTATTTCATGCATCGTTGAGGGCTTATTCTCTGGCATGTATTGACAATCATTGAGGGCTCATGCTCTAGCCTTTATGGCAAATGTTGAGGGCTTATTCCTTGGAATATATGTAAATTTGTTAAGGGCTTATGCCCTTATTGTACCACATGCATCTTACATCAGTGTAAGTCGCATTGCATTTGTTGAATTGTTGATATTTGATGAAGTTGAGTTGTATGTTTGATTCACGTTGTATGATGGGTGATGATAATGAAGTTGAGTTGTATGTTTGATTTATGTCGTATGATGGGTGATGATAATTAAGTTTGTATCCGTGTAATCGTTAATAACTATAATTGATGATTGTGGGACTTGAAATCTTGAATGATATACATGATGTTTACTCATGATTATATGACTTATTATATTATTATGATATCTCACCCTTACTATTTGAATGTTACCTCCACGTGGGAGTGTAGAAGAGGTTGCTTTCTTTTATTGAGTGGGTGTCATTTCTCTGATACGTAACACCTTGGGGTTGAACGCTTGATTATTTTATTTAATTGATGTCTTTTTTAGGATTTCGGGAGTGTTGTAGACTCTCTTTTTAATTTATTTCATTGTTGATTTTACAATGGTTGAAGATTTTAGAATAATTATGAAATTATTTCCACCGCGTTAATAAATTTGAAGTTTGAAGATTATGTTTAAATGTTATCGGTTCGTGTGAAATGTGTGTTACGTATTTGTCTTATCTTAACTGAGCGAATTTGAATATGTTGAATGATGTGGCATCCTATTTTTGAGTTTTATTTTACTCTGATTTTTATAAAATTTACCATTGGGGAAATAGGGTGTTACAGGAACTCCTTAAGGATAAAGAAAGAAGAAGAAGAATCCCTACAGGCTAGGGATTATATAATAAAAAGACGGAAGCCTTACGGGCTAAAGATAGTAGTGGAAGAAAAGATTTGCGGGTTTAGGGATTGTTGTGGGATGTGAAAGGTATCCTTAGTTGGTAGGCTCCTAGTTTTGGCCTACCGATATTTTACCCTCCCCATAAGATGGTTTTCTTAAGGGTATCATGAATAACACTAGAGGGAAAGGCACAAGGGCCTCCCTTAAGTAGAGCCTCTTTGCAGACTAAAACTTTCCTCTCTAGGTCCTGAAAGGTCTCATTATGAGATTTTGGCTTAAAGGTTGTACAAAGAGTCATATGGGTAATTCAAAAGTCCTACTTCCTAAAAGGATGTCTCGTGAGAGGTATTCTTTTTGCGAAATTCAACCGACTCTAGGCGAAGTCGTCACATAAACTCATAGGGTTGATGTATCCCCTTGGCTAATAGACGAACCTTCTTTCTAAGGGTTTTTGAAAATATTCTTTGCAAAATTTAAATCCCACCACATATATAATATGATAAAATATAATAAGAAAAATAAATGAATAAATAAAGCAAAATAAAGAAAAAACCAAAAAATAAGAAAAACCCTAAAACCTAAAGGAAAGGCTTCTAAACCTAGGGTTAAGTCCCCATTAGAGTCGCCAACTGTTGTAATTGGTTTTGAAACGAGAGTCGCTACCCTTAATTTTTATCCTAAGGAAGAGAATATAAAGGATAACTCTAAAAAGTTAGAGATTATAGGTTTTTGGACTCAGTTCTAGACGAATGGAAGGTGTTAGGCACCCCTCATCTACCTTGTTCACAAGGATACTAGGTCTAGAATTAATCTTTAGGGAAATAGGGTTTTAATGTTTTATTAGGGGAACTCGCCATGATTTTAGTCGTATGCCTACATATCCTCTTATGAGGAATCAGAGTCCCAATTCATAGTTCGCAGTTCGTTTATGTTTTTTATATATTACGAATAATATTTGAATTTTTCGCATACTTAGTCCATGTGTGTGAATAGATGAGATATTAGACAAAGCGCACGTCGATTTAAATATGTTCGTAACCCTTTTTTTGAAAATTAATTATGGAATTTAATTAATTATGAAAATAATTTGTTGTTAGTTGAATGTATTTTAGTGCGTTAATTGTAAAAAATATCTTATTAAATGCATGATAAAAAAATAATTTCATGCAACAAAAATAAATAATATTTGATTAGTTTAGAAAAATATTTGATTTTAATAATAATAATAATGATTAATATAATATAATTTATAAATATATAGAAACATAAAAAAATAAAAATAAAAAATAATTATAAAATAAAATAATTAAATCGCAAGGGGGTGCAAATTTAGTTAAAGTAGTACAACAGGGAGGTGCTAACAGCAAGGACCTTGAATTCAGATATTGAATTAAATCCCAAAAGACAGGGGATGTGTGTTAGAACTAGGCAGTAAAATGGGGGGTGTAGGGTGCAAGGGTCCAAGTCCAGATACTGGACTTGGCCCATTAGTATATGAGGGGTATGTTTTCTAATCGTTGAAGTAATAATAAAGAAAAGGCAGGGCGTGATTACCAGCTGGGCCTGACCCAAGGAATGCTTGGGAGTCTGTTTGAACTGCATACGGGTGAGCATATTGTAATACAATGGATATGCGTCTTTGGACACTTGATGCAGATCAACTGGCTAGGATCGAAAGGAGCGCGATAATTTCTATGGACTTACGTGCACTAGATTGGAGCACATATTATACTTCATCTTTTACAAGGATTTTTTTCATTTCTCTCTTATGTTCGCTCTCTCTCTCTCTCTCTCTCTCTCTCTCTCTCTCTCTCTCTCTCTAAGACCTACCCTCTTCCTTCTCTCTCTTTCAACCAAATAACAACCCTAATCCCACATTCAACATTACTCTGCGGCGGTGCTAAATCAAAACCCAGCCCCCCAATCATTAATCAAACCCAAGTAAACCTCAAAAAGCAAAGTTTGAATCGTTACCCCTAATCAGGATTGCTTCCGTTCTGTATTTGAGTACGCGACTGATCTCCTTCTTCTTTCGTGTGTTTTGTAGGTACGACGGTGGTGACGACGCGGTGTAGGCGTGGCGCCAAGGATGATTGAGAGTGACATCTTGGAGAGATCATAGGGTTTCAGATGTTGAAACCATAGGCTGGAGCGACGACGAACACTGATTGATGGCGTTCGGATCTCCGACCCTATTTAGTTCTTCCACCAAGCTTCTTTTTCAAATCTCTCCTTCTGTATAAAAAACTCTTCTCTATATCATTCCACCTCCCGTTGTTGTTTTTTCTTTTAGATTTTTATAGCAATTTAGGTTTAGTTGATTTATGAAACATTTTTATGTTTGTCGTTATTTTTAGAATTAGGGATATGTTTTGATTCCGCTGTAATTCAGTTTTATTTTGTATTGATTCAGTTTCTGTTTTAGTATTTACAAAATTGAATCTAAATATTTGTTTTTGTTTTAGTTTAAGAATCCATTTCTTTGTTGATTTTGTTATGTAAATATTTCGGATGCATAAAGATTTGATTCATGATTTGAACAATACTCGTTATAGCACTGAAACAAGCGTTATTTTTCATTTAAGATTTGTACAGTAATTGTTCTTTCGCATTAAAGCATGCGTCTTTCATATTAATTTGTACGATGCTTGTTACGAAATTAAAAATGTGTGTTTATTATTCATGATTGATAAAATGCATCTTTTTCTTTTATTGAAGCCAAGCATTTTTTGATTTGGACTGGGTCGGGTGTTAAAGGGTTTGGACTGTGCAATTAGGAGCCTTTTTGTTAATGTTTCACAAAATAAATATAATTCTTGATTAAGCACAATTTTAATATTAATAATAATTAATTATATAAAAAATAATTAGTAAAACTGAATATTAAAAAAAAGTCAGAAATTGACTTCCTATTGTTCTGAAAAAAATGTTGGGCCATCAAGAAAAACCTCGATGGGCCTATTTGATGCACCAACCCCCCTTATATAAGTTGAATGGACTCCGGGTCTAACGTGTCTTCCTTATTGGGCTTTAAACGGAAGAAAAAAATTTCTTTACACACTCTTTCAACCTTATTCAAAACCTAAACAGGCCTTCAGGTTTAATTATATTGAGTTTCAAAAAAAATGAATTGTTTTATACACCATTCTGATTGCAACATATTCCCCTTCTATATCTGAAATAGATTAAAAATTTACATGGTCTCTTTCTGATTTAGAAAGGTCCATGATTTTCAAAATAGTGTACTCCCGTTATAAAAATGCGCCTTTTCTCAAAACATGAATGAATTCTTAATGGGCCATCAGATATTGATGATCCACTTTAGATCAATACACCTCTCTTTCATATTTTACACCCCCATAGAAATAAAAACTACGTAATATGATTTATTCAATTAAACTTAAATATAATATAATGATAGTGAAAATTTGGGGTATGACACTATCAAATGTTAAAAGTATCCTATTGTGTTGGTGTCGGTAATGTTGTTGTGTTGTCAATAATGAGTTGTCAACAATGAAACGGAGATATCGTTAAACTGAAAGAAACTATAATGAAACATGTTTGATTACCAAAATAAAAAGCGTAATAATAAAGATACACTGTATAAGCAAAACTATAATGAAATTTGAAATTGAAGCAGAAATACCGTGATAGTACCAGAGACTTGGCGTTTGAGGCGTTGAAGTAGCTGAGACGATGACTTCAAGCACCCATCTCTCTGTGATTTGGAACTAAATGTTTGCGGTAGGGTTTCTTTTTCTTCAATGAAACCAAAACTAATATGATTAGGATTTGAATGTTGTGTGGTTGTTCGGTGGAGGAATTTGAAGAAACCCTAACGAATGGGTTTGTTTCTTGGGGGCGGAAGAATGAAGATGTGAGGGGTGAAAAATTTGGAAAAGACTTCAATATGGGCGTGATGAAAATGAGTTATTCACGCTTTTCAATAATCCATTTTTTTTAAAAAAAATTTATCAATTATTTTTGTTAATCATTTACGCGATTTTAAATATTCTTTTTTATTTTTTATTTTCAGGTATTACATGGATATAAGTCCTCTATACCTACGACATATACGATTGTAACTATAAGCCTTCATAGGTATATGTAAGAATTCGTGTAGTGGGTGTTATTGAAACAAACAATCGACATTAAATATAATAAACTCAACTCAAAGGAATAGGATGAGAGTTGCATAAAGAATCATAAAAAACATAAACTCAATATCAATAACAATCTAAAACTAAAACTAAATAACAAAAACTAAACTACAACATATAGATTTTTCATAACTTTGGATAGTAGAACAGCTAAACAACAACAACAATGAAATAAACAAAAACATCATCAATAACAACACCAATAACGAGTCTCAATAATAACTTAAAACCTTTTGGGTCTCGAGAACAAGTCTCAACAACAACAACAACAATAACAATAACAATAACAATAACAATAACAATAATAAGATAAAACCTATAATATAAATCTGTTTAAACAACATCAACAACAACAACAACAACAACAATATCAACAACAAGATAAAATCTATAACATAAATATGTTTAAACAACAATAACAAGTTAAAACCTTTAGGGTTTCCAATCTCAACAACAACAATAACAATAAAAACAACAATATGAGTAGTGATGCTTGACATACCATATATTCGAAGAAGAAGTGGAAGAAAATTATTAGGATTTTTGAAGAAGAAACAAGAGCTCTATACACATATCATACTTGTATTGAAGATGATATGTGTTTATGGCTCTCGTTCTTTAGGGCTATCTTGTTAAGGGCTCTTCGTTAGGGTTCTATTTGTGTTGCTTAGAAAAGTGAAACAAAATGCTACAAGCTAAAGCAATATATATCAAAGAAACAAATTCGCCTTGGTTGGAAAACAAAATTGAGGTAAAAAGTGGCATAATTTTAGATTAAAAATAAATAATGTGTACACTGAACAAATTTACCCCTCATTTTTTATAAAAACTGAGGGAATAAATTTTATATTTAAAATGAAATATTCAGGAAAGTGCCACTTTTAATGAAACAAAATCATAATTTTAAGATGTTGGAATTCGAAGCATGTACACTAAACTTGTTTACCCCTCGGTTTTCATAAAAAAACTGACGAAACAAATTTTATATTTTTTTAAGAAAAAAGCATGGCGCGTCCAAGGATTATATTTCAGTTTTTTTATATGTGAGGTGAAATCTTTGGAACTTTGCTTTGCAGGAAATAAGTTTTCTTTTGATTATGACAATTACAAAGTAAAATACTAAGAAGGCTTCAACATGATAAGAATACTACAAAAGGATAAGTCAAAGACACTTTAACAGTTATAGATGCAAACCTTAAATGTAAAGGTTTGACGAACTTGACTATTCAAAGAAGAAGGAAAACCAAGAGAAACTATCTAAAGCCTCAATAGATCACAAGCAGTGTCAACACAGAGGATAATATTTGACAAAAAGCTTGTAGAAGGAGTTAGACTCCTAATTTAGTAAGTGAGTGACCTTTTGTAAAATAAAATGGCTTTTTCGTAAAAGTATATGGCTACAAACGCATACACACACACACACTAAAACCTTTTTCAAATATCTTAAATAAGAGAAAATATTTTTAAAGTGTCCTTAAAGTTGTGGCAGATGACTTAGGAGTAGTGAAAATAACTAAAGAGAAATATTTGAATAATCTAATCAATCAGACCTTTATGCCAATTGATTATAAACGTTCAAACATAAGCCCCGAGTTTTTGATAGTGTCTTAATGATGTACAACAACTATAAATATATAATTTCCTTTTAAAAGACCAGTAAAGACTATATTTTTAAGAAGTAATTGATTAGAACAAAAATCCAATCGATTAGCCAAAGGTCAAATTCTTTAAATGAAATTTTTATTTTGGGCATTCTTCTTGCCTATATATATATATATATATATATATATATATATATATATATATATATATATATATATATATATATATATATATATATATATATATATATATATATATATATATATATATATATATATATATATATATATATATATATATATATATATATATATGCCTCATTTCTTGTTTCAAATCATCCAAAACTCGATTTGTATATTGATACTTACTCTCTCTCTAAATTTTATTTTTCACTTTCTCTCGCTAGTTCTTATAGTCAAATGATTTTGTGAGGAAAGTACCATTTCTGAGCGAGGTGATCCTTGTAATTCTGAAAGGGTAGCATTGTATAAGTTCTCCAAGGAATTTGTTTTATACACCTTGGATGAATACTGTTCATTTAGGGATCATATATGTGGTTTAAAGTGATAACGTGAAATTATATTGTATATTCGACAGGTTTCACATGCACTTTTATATTGTTTTTCATTCATTTTTTCTTGTTATGGTAATATTTCTATTTCATTTCAGGTATTTATATTTCATAAGGCTTGCTTGAGAAAAGAGGAAGAAATGGAAAAGAAACGGGCTCAAAATCAGAAAAACAACAGAAATAGCAGAAGAATTCATATCAGAAGGCTGTGACAATCGTCACACCTCCATTCCGCCCGACACAAGCTAAACATGTGTGCCCCTCGGCACACAAACCATGACAACCGACACAGGTTGAATATGTGTGCCCCATAACACACAATGCATGCCACTCGGCACAACTATTTTATGTTTGACGCACAAAGTCTTCTCCATGTCTTCTTCATGTAACCACTGATGAAGCCCAACTTCCCATTATCACCCCATGATCTTTTCAACTTCCCATTTTCCCACTTCTTTCTCCACTTACTTCATTATCTCCACTACTTCTCATATAAAGCTGGAAGTAACTTCCATTTTATTTCTCTATATATAGGATCTTAGAAATTATTTTTGGATATCCAAGTTTTGTGAACAAAGTATTATTGTTAGATTTCTAGGCAGAAAACTCAGTATGTAAAAGTAGTAGTTTCGCACATCGAGGAACTACCACACCATTAGTTTTAGGACCTTTAATTTGTATGCTTGGATCATAAGCTTGCTGGATTATTGAAGATTAATTTCAATTTTAATTCAAGTTTCTCTTTTACAGGTTCTCTTTTATTGCTTTATTATTATTATCGTTTATGATTTTTAATTTAATTACCATGTTTTTTTAATTGAATTTTCTATGTTTAATTTGTTTTCAATCAATACTATGTCTAGCTAAAACATTTAGAGCCCGATATGTGAGAACAGTCGTCTCCGACGGGACTCGGTAACGAAGCTCGCGTAAATCTTTGTTTGAAAATTATGTTTTGGTCTTTTGTATTTAAAACTTAATTTAAGTAGCCTTGTTATGAGAGTGAGAGGTCAGTTAACATGATTTTGCCACAAGAGTGGGAAATCAACTATGGTTTGAGCCAGAACAACGAGAGCGAGTAGGTCAAACCGGATAGTAGAAACTAGGCATTGATTCTAAACACAACGAGAGAACTTTAGGATTGATTAGAATTTATTGGTTTTCAAAAAGTATTTTTTAATATTGAATGAAACAACAAAAGTGATCATTTAAGTTTAATAATAGTCTGAATCAATAATCACGAGAATGTGAGATAAATGCTTTTAAATCAATATTTTCCACTAAGCACTTTTCTAACGTTAGTGTAAGCCAACAAGTTATAGAGTCTCTGAGGTACGCGGAATACACATTCTGGTCTCTCTTTTCTTTTATATTTCCTAAATCTTTATTTAATTTCAGTTTTAGTTCTTAGTTTCCCCTAAATTAATCATTCATTAGCCTTAGCTTTACAAAGCAATGATAGATTACAATAGGTTGATATTGGTCTATGTGGGTTCGACAATCTTTTATATTACTTAGATATTTTCGTGCACTTGCGGATGTATCAAGTTTTTGGCGTTGTTGCCAGGGACCAACAATCAATATTGTTATTTCCGTTGTTGCACCATATAGACTAAGGAAGTCTTACTTAATTACAACGTGTCACCCAAATTTTTTCTACAACTCCCATTCTCAGTATTTCGAGGAATCACAAGAATCCCATAAATTCGACCTTGAAATACTGATGGAAGATTTCAATGCTTCACTAACTCACTCTTACCTAAATTACATCTACAACTACCAATCCCAACATTTTGAGGAGTTGCAAGAATCCCATAAATCCGATCTCGAAACACTAATAAAGGATTATAATGCAACATTAACTTATGCTCAACTAAATTTCCTCTACAATCAGCATGCCCAATATTTCAAGGAGTTGCAAGAATCCAAATTCCACTCTCGATACATTAATGGATGATTTGACTGTGACACTAAACCGCTCTAGGCTAGAAACTATGATGATGGAGCGCTTTATGGAAACACAAAATACGACGCTAATTCACTGTGAGGAACAACAAGAAACCCATAATTTTAACTTCGCAACATCAATGGAGGATTTCGATACGATGCTAACTCACTCTAGGCTAGAATATATGATAGAGCTTTTTTTAGAGACACAAACTGTCCAAAATGAACAGGTAAGAAATCAAAGTCTTCAAAATAATGAAACCCTTAGGTAACTGAATAATGCAGTTGAGTCCCTCCCGACTCACAACATGGCCTTGGAGACTCAAATATCCTTGCTTGAACAAAAACCTCTAGGACCCTTCCCTGAGGAGCATGTGGATGTTGTAAAAACCGGTAGTGAAAAACAAATCAAAAATACTAAGGAGAGTGATAATGAGGTTGAGAAGAGTTCTTATGAGAAAAGAGTAGAGATTGAGAAAAATACACTGACCACATCTGAAAGGAGGTTTTCGAAGAGGTGGAGAAGGAAACATATATTATTGTTCCTCCTCCATATAACCCACCTATTTCTTTTCTGCAAATATTTGTGGAAGCTAATGTAGATGCCCAATACAATAAGTATGTGGACAATATCCACACCAATTCACCTTTATTTTAGGTCCTGCATAAAAAAATAAAATCTGAGGACCACGAAACTAGGGAAATCATTAGCATTAAAAAGGGAAGGTTAACATTAGAGATGGTGGATGAAATAACTAAGCCCAAACTTGAAAAGATGATACTCAAGATAGATATAGAACCACCACCACAAGTTCAAAAGAAGGAACCATCCCACAGAAGTAAGAAAAGAAAAGGTGAGGGATATGTGAGGTGGCTTGATAAATGGCCATGGAAACCAAAGATGATTAAAAATTAGATCGAGGAGTCATTCTTGAGAGAATCACCATGAGTACTTACACTCTTGATTCGTCAAGCTACCAACGTTAAAAGAAGCGTTGCGTGGGAGGCAACCCACGAGTTTCAATTTAATGTTTTTTCTTTTGTTTGAGTTAGCAGAAAATAAAGATATTGATTGCTTGACATCTATCAGTTGCATGTAGGCAACTATCGAGACGAGCATTGATCAGGTTCTTATTCCTTTTCCCACTTTTTATTGAAACATTAAGGACAATGTTTGGTCTAAGTGTGGGGGAGGAACTTTACCACTTTCCATTTATCGCTTCTTATTCTGATTTATTGTTTTCT
Organism: Vicia faba; assembly: GCA_948472305.1. NCBI lineage: Eukaryota > Viridiplantae > Streptophyta > Magnoliopsida > Fabales > Fabaceae > Vicia > Vicia faba. The sequence continues at coordinate 187,049,030 of OX451740.1, read as the reverse complement.
AGTTTATTTCATGTTTTTAAGATTTTATCTATTTCCAATATTTGGTCGAGTCATTACAAGTGATGTCAAGTCTGTATGCCTATTTTTCAATTGTTACCGAATTTCCCCGAATTTTTAAAATTTTGACCTCCAACAATAATTTTCTTGTTGAGGCATGGCACACACACTCTGAAAGTATGTAGGTTGTGTTAGAGAGACTTGGGAATGTTTCGATAAAATCGATACTGTTATGACACCCTAAACCCCCTCATTATGTGATATCGATTTGGGTACCCATTATGCCAAACCTTAGGATCATGTTTTAAAAGTAGCTCTTAAGTAGTTTATATTAACAGTTGACACCATCTTAAGCACAAACTATGTAGGGGGTCGATGAATAAAAGTGAATGATCCTAAAAATTCTATAAAAAAATAGTTTCCTTAATAAATTTAAAATAAGGAATGCACCTATTAAGTTAGGTGACCCTCACTCGTTCACTTAATCCAACAGTTGTGGAACCTACAAAAATATAAGAAAGCAACCCGTCGTCAGTTGGTTCAGAGGTGTCTGGTGTTGAACTTGGTAGGGATGACTATAGTCCGATCCCCCGCAACTGTGATTGGTTAAATAAAAGGGGTTATAAAACTTATGCACCAAAACCTCGAGACAATGGATCATAGTCGCTAACCGATTTCCATACTACGTGCGTGTACGAATAACGAGCTTAATGTGATTGCGCTTGAATGAATAGAGTGAAATAAAATTGAGAGATATAGGTTGAGTTATAATGGCATGATTCGAATTGGTTTGCATAAAGAAGGAGTCTTTGAACATTGTGTCGTTACAGTGTCCTTGGTATTGAACATTTAGTACTTATCGTTCTAACATTAGCCTAGCAGCCACATATGACTAGGAGTTATGTTGTGCCCTTGTTTCAAATCACACTTTATCATTTCTTTTCCCGTGTTGGTCGATTGATTGAGGACAAGCAATGGTTTAAGTGTAGGGGTATTTGATAACGTGATATTATATCGTATATTCGACTTGATTCACATACACTTTTATATTGTTTTTTATTCATTTTATCTTTTTATTCTGGTATTTCTATTTCATTTCAGGTATTTATATTCCACAAGGCTTTCTTGAGAAAAGAGGAAGAAATGAAAAAAAACCTGACTCAAAATCAGAAAACAGCAGAAATAGCAGAAGAGTTCATATCAGAAGGTTGTGAAAATCATCACACCTTCCATTCCGCCCAGCACAACCTAAACATGTGTGCCCCTCAGCAAATAAATCATGACGACCAACACAGGTTGAATGTGTGTGCTTCACGACACATAATGCATGCCACTCGACACATCTATTTTATGTTTGAGGCGCGAAGTCTTCTCCATGTCTTCTTCACGTAACCATTGATGAAGCCCAACTTCCCATTATCACCCTATGATCTTTTCAACTTCCCATTTTCCCACTTATTTCTCCACTTTCTCCGTTATCTCCACTACTTCTCACATAAAGCTGGAAGTAACTTCCATTTTATTTCTCTATATATAGAATCTTAGAAATTAGTTTTAGATATCCAAGTTTTGTGAAAAAGGTATTATTGTTAGATTTCTAGGCAGAAAACTCAGTATGTAAAAGTGGTAGTTTGTCACATAGAGGAACTACCACACCATTAGTTTTAGGACCTTTCAATTGTACGCTTGGATCATAAGCTTTCTTGATTATTGAAGATAATTTCAGTTTTAATTCAAGTTTCTCTTTTACAGGTTCTCTTTTATTGCTTTATTATTATTATTATTATCGTTTATGATTGTTAATTTAATTATCGTGCTATTTTTAATTGAATTTTCTATGTTTAATTTATTTTCAATCAATACTATGTCTAGATAAAACATTTAGAGCCCGATATGTGAGGACCGTCATCTCCGACGGGACTCGGTAACGAAGTTGGCTTAAATCTTTGTTTGAAAATTATGTTTCAGTCTTTTGTTTTTAAAACTTAATTTAAGTAGCCTTGTCATGAGAGTAAGAGGTTAGTTAACTTGTTTTTGCCACGAGAGTGGAAAATTAACTAAGGTTCGAGCCGGCACAGCGAGAGCGTGAAGGTCGAACCAGATAGTAGAAACTAGGCATTAATTCTAAACATAACTAGAGCACTTTAGGATTGATTAGAAATTATTGGTTTTCAAAAAGTAGTTTTTAATGTTGAATGAAACAACGAGAGTGATCATTTAAGTTTAATAATATAGTCTAAATCAATAATCACGAGAGTGTCAGATAAAGGCTATTAAATTAATATTTTCCACTAAACACTTTTATAACGTCAATGTAATCAAACAAGTTATAGAGTCTCTGAGATACGTGGAATACACATTTCAATCTCTCTTTTCTTTTATATTTCCTAAATATTTATTTTATTTCAGTTTTAGTTCTTAGTTTCCCCTAAATTAATCATTCATTAGCTATAGCTTTACAAAGAAATGATATATTACAGTAGGTTGACATTGGTCTCTGTGGGTTCGAAAATATTTTATATTACTTCGATATTTCTGTGCACTTGCGGACGCATTAGAAGTTATGTTAAAAGCTTATGTTTGGGGATTGCGTGATCAGTTCCTACTATTTATTTATTTAGGTTGAATATCATCTAGCTTTGAAGATCTCACCATTGGTTCATGGTTAGCCCGTTTAAAACCATGATAGGTTTTAAGATCATCTCAATTAAAATCTGAAGAGGTAATTTGGTTATCCTGTTAAACCAATTGAGCTCAGATATATTTTGGAACTTGAAGAGTAACCACTACAAGTTTCAGACGGAATAGCCAAGTACCACTAGTGCTTTTCCTATCCGATTTGCAACCAAAAAAATCAGAATCGGAATAGCCAACCAAGGAACAATCACTACCCTTGGAGTACCAAAGTCCATACTTAGTTGTACAACTAAGGTATCTAAGTATGCGCTTTACGACTTTTAAATGTGACTCCTTAGGACATGATTGAAACCGAGCACACATGAAAACACTAAACATGATATCTATAAGAGAGGCCGTAATATAGAGAAGAGAACCAATCATACCTCTATGCCTTTTTATATCGACGGACTTACCATTATCATCTCGGTCTAACTTCACGATCGTAGGCATAGGAGTATCGATGGCTTTTGAGTTTACCATGTCAAATCGCTTGAGTGGGTCAAGACAATATTTGATTTGACTCACGAATGTCTCTTCATTTAATTGTTTGATTTGAAGTCCATGGAAATAGTTTAACTCCCCCATCATGCTCATCTCAAATTCTCCTTGCATTAGCTTAGAGAATTTCTTGACCAAAGATGTGTTAGAAGAACCAAAAATAATTTCATCTACATAAACTTGAACTAAAATATAATGTTTTCCTTCATGCTTAATAAAAAGGGTTGTATCAACCTTTCCTCTTGAGAATCCTTTATATAGTAAGAATTTGCTAAGACGTCTGTACCAAGCCCTAGGAGCTTGTTTGATACTGTATAGCGCACGTTTAAGTTTGTAAACATATTTAAGATTCTCAAAATTATCAAACCTTGGAGGTTGAGATACATAAACCTCTTCATTAATGTATCCATTTAAGAAGGCACTTTTTATAACCATTTGAAATAATTTGATGTTTTGTGAGCATGCATATCCAAGAAACAGACGTATAGCCTCGAGTCGGGCAACCGGAGCATAAGTTTCCTCATAATCGATTCATTCCTCTTGGTTATACACTTGGGCAACAAGTCGAGCCTTATTGCGGGTTATAATTCCGCTTTCGTCTAGTTTGTTCCTAAAAACAATTTAGTTCCAATAAATCGATGATCTCGCGGAGGGGGGACAAGGTCCTAAACCTCATTCCTTTTAAATTGATTTAGTTCCTCTTGCATGGATAAAAACAAATGTTCATCGAGTAAGGCATCTTTAGAGTTTTTGGGTTCAATTTGAGAGACGAAAGAAAAATGATAACAAAAGTTACTTAACTTAGATCGAGTGGTGACTCCCTTTGATATATCTCCTAGGATGTTGTCGATGGGATGATCCTTAGAGGTTTTCCATTCCAAAGGAAGATCATTTTTATTGCTTTGATGATCTTCCCCTCTTTCTTCGGATACTTGATCCAGCTCTTCTTCAATTTTAGTATATTCCTAGTCCTTTTCTTTGGAATCTTGTAGTATGTTTTTCGAAGATACACCCTTACCATCATAAACACTACCCTTTCTGACTATTTTCTGATCGGATTCATCAAAGGAAACATGCACATACTCTTCAACTATATGTAATATTTTATTAAATACTCTATAGGCTTTACTTGATTGAGATTATCCTAGAAAGATACCTTCGTCAGCTTTCAAATCAAACTTACCTAAATTTTCCTTACTATTATTTAACACAAAGCATTTACATCCGAAGACATGAAGATGAGAAATATTTGGTTTTCTTCCTTTCAAAAGTTCATAGTGAGTTTTGTTTAGAATAGGACGTATTAGAACCCTATTTAACACATAACATGTCATGTTAATGGCATCAGCCCAAAAGTATTTTGGAAGACGGTGTTCATTGATCATAGTTCTTCCAAGTTCTTCTAAAACACAATTTTTATGTTCCACCACTCCATTTTGTTGTGGAGTATGTGAGGCGGAAAAATTATGATCATTCCCGTATTTTTCTCAAAATTTATCAAAGAGATCATTCTCAAATTCACCACCGTGATCACTTCAAATAGTAAATATGCTAGTGTTCAATTTGTTTTGAGAAAACTTGGAAAAAATTTCAAATATCAGAAAGGTGTCACTTTTATTTGCTAAGAAAATTGTCCAACAAAATCTCGAGTAGTCATCTACAATAACGAATCCATAGTAGTTACCACCTAGGCTTTTAATTCTACATGGTCCAAAAAGTCCATATGGAGAAGTTCAAGAGGTCTCGTTGTAGAAACAATGTTTTTGGATTTAAACTAGATTCTTGTTTTCTTTCCCATTTGGCATGCATCACATAAGTTATCCTTGGAAAATTTTATTTTTGGAAAACCGACTACAAAATCTCTTAAGACAATTATATTTAACAAATCAAAATTCAAGTGAGCTAGACGTCCATGCCACAACCATGAATCCTCATTTAAGGTGACTAGATATTTCGCTCCGGTTAGGGATACATTATTCAAGTCAAGCATGTATACATTTTTTACCCTCAAGCCTTTGAACACATCATCTTTCTTATCACTGTGTTCAATTATGCAACAATCTTTTGAAAAAGAGATATTCTTTGTCACATAATTGAATAATGCTTATAAGATTATTTTTAAGACCATCAACTAATAGGACATCTAAGATAGTAGTAGAAGAGGGATTACCTACACTACCTTTACCAAGTATTGTTCCCTTGTTATTGTCGCCGTAGGTAACAAATCCTTTCTTTTTCGCCAAAAAGTTAAAAAATAGGGAGATGCCGCCCGTCATATGTCTTGAGCACCCACTATCAAGAAACCATCTTTTCTACGTAGTCTCAAGACATTCCACCTACAAATTTAAACAACGGAAATAGGTACCCATTTTTTATTGAGTCCTTGTGTGTGAGTGATACTTGAGTTTCATTTTGGCAACCATTTGAAAATGCCTTGAGGAACTAAAAACCTCCTAAATCGACATTTGCCAATGGTGTTCCCCCTTTTTCAACAATATAAAAAGGTTAGAGTTTTGGATAAGTTAATTTTTCTTGGAGGATCTCTTATTTCATAAGTGTATTTTTGATATGGATTAATCATACTACTTCTAAAATTTGATCTATCAATGCTGAAAGTAATTTTGGGTTGTAAAGCCTTGTCAAGTTTGGCTTTAAGAGTTTTTACTTCTCTTTGCCAAATATAACAAGTTTCACATCCAGCCTAATCATGCCAAGAAAACTTATCATCTTTGCTATCAGTTTTGATTTTCTCTACCATGGAGCCTTAAGAGCTTCCAACTCCTTTTGGGAATTGGACACTTTTTGCTCAAGGTATGAAATGATTTTCTTGTTTGAGGCTAATCGTTTAAAAGCTTGTTTAGCCTCATTTTGTAGAGTATCAAAAGCTCTTTGCAATTCTATGTGAGACATTTCATCAATATGATCATATTTAGAGTGACTTACATTACTTTTCTTCTTTTGATGATCCATAAGACAAAGGTTAACCGTTTCTTCTTTTTCACTAGAGTCACTTTTGCTTGAGGCTTCACTATCACTATCCCAAGCAATGTATGCTCTTCTAGCTTTGTTATGTCTCTTTTGGAATTTGTCTTTTCCTTTCTCTTTCTTGAGCAATGGGCAATCCGGTTTGTAGTGACTGTATTTTCCGCAGTTAAAACATGATCCTCTTGATTTAGATTTCTTACCTTCATATTTTCTTGACGGTTTTGATTGGCTTCTATAATTGATGAGATTTTTTTCCGAGTGTTAGACTTCATTCTTTCGGAGATATCTATAATATTTTCTCACAAACAACCCCGTGTCTTCACTTGAGCTTTCATCATCATAACTAGAATCACTTACACATGAATTATTGGTGGAGGTCTTTGATCTTGAAGCCTTTAATGCAATATACTTATTTTCCGTGTGTTTTGGTTTTTCTTTCTTTTCCTTTTTCTTGTGTTTGTTTAGATTTATGAGCTCTTGCTCATGTTCTTAAAGCTTTTGAAACAATGTTGTTATGTCGAGTGTAGTTAGATTGTTGGCTTCCTTGATTGTTGTAACTTTAGGTTACCATTCCCTATTAAGACATCTTAAAATTTTGTTAGTAGAAACAACATTGGGAGTAACATGACCAAGAGTGTGTAAGATATTGATTATATGAGAAAATCTCATTTGCATATCAGCAATGGTTTCACCATGCTTCATGTGAAAGAGATTAAACTCTTGAGTCAAAGTATTGATTATATCAAGTTTAAAATCATTTGTCCCTTCATGGGAAATTTATAGAGCATCCCACATTGCTTTAGTAGTAGCACAATGTGACACTCTAAAATATTCATCAACACCTAAAGAAGCAATAAGCATATTTCTACCTTTCCAATCATAGCTATACTTTTTCTCGACTTCCTCATCCCATAGTTCTTCTGGTTTGGGTATGGTAATATTATCCTCATTGGTCATGGTTATTTGCATAGGACCATCCTCGATAACTTTCCATATCTTTCTATTAACAAACTTAATATGCACACGCATACAATATTTCCAATAGCTATAGTTTTCACCGGTGAAAACGGGAGTTCTCGTATAAGCCCTTTTTGGATCATTCTCCATATTCTACAAAGTAATATGTGAAGCACCAGATGAATCGTTGCTCTGATACCACTTGTTAGACGATGTGATCAATCTAGAATGGGGGTTGAATAGATTGTTTAAAATAGTTTGCGCTTTTTAAAATTGTTTTTCAGAAATATATGTGAAAGCTTCCCGGAATCTACAATCATCTAAACGATCCTCTATTGAAAAGATCGGGTATGCGTAACCATATGGGATAGAATTATAAAGTAAGAATCAATGAATTTTACTCAATTGGTCAATCACTTATACACCCTCAATGAATATGAATTACTTCCAATGAGTTGAATGAGATAAAGCTAAACACAATGAATAATTTATGGATTAGTCAATTTGTCAAACACCTTATGAGCAAAGCCCTTTAGGTTTGATTGTACTAAATTGTAGTGGTGATTTTTATTGGGTATCAATTAAATGGATTGTTACCAATGTTGTGAAATGATCTCAACATACCATAATTTTAGTACATGCAGATTTGACAAGTTAATTTTCACAAATTATATTAATCAAGTATGGAGATAAAGAAAAATAAGAAGAACACACAATTTATTAAGGTAGTTCCCCTTGTCGTCCTCGCATAGGGTACGTCTGCCCCCAATTCTAGAATCTAGAATTGAGATACTTGATATTAAGTTGCAAATGTTACAAGAGAAGAGACAGTTCACAATACAAACAAACCAATGTTGCTGACAGTCTTCTTCCCTTTCCTTGGTTTGAGCGAAACCAAGTGCCAAATTATTCGAACAAACCTCCGGTTACCGCTACTTGATTAAGAAACCCCACTGTTTCTTAATCCTTTCACTTGGCTGATTTAAATTGCAAGCAATTTGACCCCAAGTCAATCTTCACAATCCTCCGGTTACCGCTACTTGATTAAGAAACCCACTATTTCTTAATCCTTTCACTCGGCTGAATTCAATGAAGCAAATACTTGTGCGAAAACCCCTGCACCAATAGGAATATTGGAGGAGAAAATCCAAATGATTTTATTCAAGAACATCCCACAATTGCTCAACCCAAATCCGAATTGAATCCTTGATTTTAACGTTATCACCACAACAATTTTCTTGAATCAACAACCATGATTATGTGTAGATGTTGATTTTTGAGATGAGAGGATGAAGACGATGATCATAATGTGTATCTTTCACTAGTTCTTATTATATTCATATGATGGTGCATAATGAATATATTTATGTTACCTAATCGTGAAGAAACACAATCACAGCAGAAAAATAGATGAAGGTAGCGAGCCGTCGACTTAAACAGAAAGGGGGTCGGCGCGATACAACCCACAGACAAGGGGAAAAATTGTTTTGAAGTGTAATGCTTCGACCGCTTCAGGACTTGCATCGATGTAAACTTGGAATATTTTGATTATTAGGTTGAGTCAACTGGAAGGGTCGACGTGACACATCCAGCAGTTTGAGGAAAATCATTATGTTGTACAGTGCGTCAATTGCTACAGGGCTTGTATCGATGCAATAGTTGAATATTTTGATTTCTAGGTTGAGTCGACCAGAAAGTTCGACCTGATACATCCAGGGATTTGTTGAAGGTGATGATTCGACCGCACATATCTTTGAGTCGACGCACAAACTAAGTTTTCTCAAAAATAAGTGTTTCTGAAGATCTTATTCTAACTATTATCTTCATTCCAACTATTCCATAGCAAGATTGTTCATAGGACCGACTCAAATTGAGAGTGAGTATTAATCATTTTTACATAATTAAAATACTTATAGAGGGACCTTTCCCTCACAACAAGGTCCACGTTTGTGGAAATAAAACTAATCGCTTCAATCTATAGTTGGGAAGAAAGCTTGACCACTTCAATCTCAGCAATTTATTGGAATAGAAGGAAACACTCGTATATATCATCTTATATTATTATGGTTGTAGGACAACCACCATTTCCTCATATAAGGGGGTTCGTGACTCTTTCCTACAAAAATCTCTACAATATTTTTGGAAACTCTCAAGACCAAGTCTTGGGGAGAGGAGTAGGTCCATTTTATTTTTTACTGAACCTCTATAATTACTGGTGTCTTTCTTATTCCTTTAATCTTTTTATTTTATACACTTTAATATTTTATTTCTGCTGCTTAGACTTAGAAAATATTTTTAATCTCTTATTATATTTCCAAAAGTTTTCAAAACTCATGTTTTTCCAAACTAGACATTTCATCCCCTCTTGTGTGTGTAGTCTCGAGTCCAACAAAATCATTGTTATAAAAAGTATTTTTTTTCTAGTAGTGATCTATGTGTTTGCAAGTATAGTCAAGGTGATCCAAGATAGTGAATCTTCTAAATAGCAAAAGTGTAAGCCAACTTAATAGATGTTCCGTTTTGATAATGAAAACATTTAATATCAAATGATATCTAGTGAAGTAATGTATTTGCTGAAGATATATCAAGTGTTACGAGATTCTTATTCATTTCATTATCCTAAAAAATAAGAACTCTATAGTTAAGGAGCCTTAACTTGGAGTAGTATTTAGATGAGTGACTTTCTAGGAAGTTTTTCATAAAGCGTGGGAATGAGGACAAAACATGCTGAAAAGGCCCGTGTTGGTTTGTGGGGTCAGACGGTAATCCTGAAAGTAGTCGGGGGCAGTTCAAATGGTATAAGAGCCAACCCTTTCCTAGTAGGATTTTGTTCGAGGATGAAAAAAGCAGAAGCTAGTGGAGATGTAACACCCGAGGTCGAAAAGGGTGAGGAGTGGTCATTGAATTCATATCTGAATGAGAGGAATCCTGAGATTGTGAAGAGATGTGACTATATGGTTGAAGGAAGGCTTATAAGGATTGATTGTTACTACCTATACCAACAAGATGCATCTTTTTTCGATGGTCTAACCAATAAGAACTATGTAGTTAAGGAGGCTTGTCTTGGAGCAGTATTTGGATGGGTGACCTTCTGGAATGTTTCTCGGAAAGTGCGTGAGTAAGGATAAAGCATGCTGGAAAGACATGTGTTGGTTTGTGGAGTCAATCGATAATCATAAAAGCAGTCTGGGGTGTTACACTATACACAATAAATTAGGTGGTGTGTTGAAATTTTAATTCATAGTGTCCATCCATGTTATTTATAGAAAACAAGTAAAAAATTAGTTAGTGGTTGAAATTCTATTATGCAACATAATTCGGTTTTGAGAAATTTAGTTAGGAAAATTAAGATTACTTGGTTTGTAAGAAATCATAATATAAGAGACTCTCAGCCTTGTACAACATAATCAATAGAGTACTCTCTTCTTCTTCCTCCACACTCTCCTTCCTATTCCAATCCTTTTTTTTCGTCCCAAATTGTGAGGAACAAATTTGAACATTAAAACCTTGTGTGTCTGTGTATACATCACTTGAGTGAAGTGTGTTGTAGAAGGTTGTTGTATCAATCGAGTGAAGATGGATCTTGTTCATTTAAGGTTTTTTCCAACACTATCAAGTCTAAGACAAGGCTTAATCCATTTAAAAATCTCGATACACTGTTGTACCCCAAAATTTGCCCTCGCATTTTTCCACAAGAAATCTCAGCTTCAGGCATTTCCTGATTTTTCAAACTGGCTCAAGAATCGGACAAACAGACTTTTCTTGTCAGTCAAGCAAAATTAGGGTTTTTACTGATTTTCAGGGATCTGGATTGTTTCGCACAGTTGGCTTAGGGTTTTGGTTGATTTTGACTCGATTTTGATCAGGTGAATGCTCTTTGGCATTTAATCAGGAATTAAGGTTTTTTGTGGGTACGTTCTCAGAAGAATTTAAATTCCACAGCACTTTGCAAGTTATTCCGAGATTCAGGTCGAATTCGCATTGTTTTTAATTTAATCAGTAAAAAGAGACAGTTGGTTTGAATTCACGTTGGTTTGTCTGAGCCGGTCAAAAGAAATATGCAGTATTGGATTTACAGTGCTTAGTAAGAAATCAGTAAGAAAGGAATGCATCTGATCAGTTATTGCATTTGACTGTGCGTCGCTTTAGATAATGGATGCGCCAAGTTCATTTATTTTGACCAACGAAGAAATATTGTTTAGTTAATTATTTATTATTCTAAAGATTAAATGAGTTGGAATTTATTTTCAATTTATTTTAGTTTAAAGAACTATAAATAATAAGTAAACAATTAAAGAAGAGAAGAATTAATTAAATGAAAGGACTTTTTATTTATCTTTAAGTCATTTGTATAAATTGTTTTTGTTTACAAAATGTTGACAAAAATAATGTTACAATTATTTAAAGCTAAATAAAAGACTATCCTAATTATTTTTCTAATCTTCAAATCTTCATCCGCTATCCCTCGCTCCGGTGCCCCATTTTTCATCTGCAAAAGAAAAGAGCAAAGTCAAATAACAGTTAAATTAAATTGAAAAGACAGATAAAAGAAATTCATCATTAAGGGTCACTGATTGGGATCAGTTAACCCTCTCTGCAAATCACGGGATTTCTCCCGGTTCACAAAGAGGGAAGAATTTTATTTAAATCATGAATGCAAAGTTGAGAAAAAAATGCAAAGTGTCAAAAATGCATAAGTTCAAAATGTCAAACTGCATAGTTCATAAGAAAGTTCAAACCAAACTGAAAAATCCAATTTCCTACTTTCTGTCAAAATCAAAGTACTACTTGCTGTCAAAAATGCCAAAGGTGCCCAAACTGTCAAAAGAAGATTTGGCAAAGATATGGAAAGTTCAAAAGATACAAAGTCTACTCAAAGCTGTCAAGAAAAGATAAAGAATGCAGAGGAAATCCATTATGCAAGCAAGCTATTCACTTTTCATCATTTCCCAATGGCCACTTTCAGAACTAGGTACAACAACAAACATATTTTAACATTTTCTTTTGCTGTACTGAGAGAGAATGGAGAGATAAAAGTAAGCAGGTTTTTAGGCTTTAGGCAGGCATAGATAAGAAATATATACAAAAAGAACAACACAGTTCAGGAGAAGGGAGGAACACAAAGAAAAAAATACAAACTGATATACAGACTGCAAGTATAACCTCCCAACACCATAACCTGCATCAGCATAAACCTGCTAAGCCCTTTAACCTGTGAAGGCAAAAAACCAGAGCTAACCTGCTAGGCCTAAAAACCTGAGGCATAATAAACCAGTTCAAGCCTGCCCTGCTACCTCAAAAAGCCTTAACCATAAAACTCAAACCTGCTAAAAACATGAAGCAAAAAACCTGTTGAAGCTCTAAAACCATTCAAAGTCTCACCCTGCCTGTCAAAAACCTGCATAAACTTCCAGCCAAAATCTGCCCAAGCACCATACCTGCCTGAAGCTTCGAAAACCTGGCCTAACCATCAAAACCTGTCAAGCCCTTAAAATCTAAGAGCCAAAAACCTTAACCTGCTATTTCACAAACCTAAAAGCTCAAAGCCTTACCATTTTGCAACACCAGCATAAGCCCCTGTAAGACCAGTTCACCCAACCAATAATCTCCAAAGCCCTCAGTAAAGAAACATCATCGGGAAAAAACAAGCATTCAAAATCAAAAGCCCCTCAGTGAAAAAACATCATTGAGCACAAGGTATTCAATTCAAAACCAACAAGTCAGAAGAAGAGAGAAAATCAACACAGGCAGCCCTCGGAGCACTCATTATAGGGCGTTTTTCTAACAAGCACCAAGGCATATTCAACAGCATACAAGGTATACATGCCCTCAGAACCCTAGGCTCTTCATTGGGCAAGAAACAAAATACATTCCAAAAACAATAGGCAAGCCCAAGGCAACACAAGTCAGAAGAAGAGGAAAAGCAATAGGCAACACAAGAAGGCAAAGAAGATACACAGGCAAGCCCTCAGTAAACACATCACTGGGTGTAAGACTATCAAGCTCAACGTTCAAAGGCAAGTTCAAAGCAACTGAGGTGTAAGAAGTTCCAAAGGCAAAATCGAGGCAGCAAAAGCAAAGAAGAAAAGAAGCAATGTCATAAAGCCTGAGAAAAGATACAGAAATACCAAGTGTCGTCCAAGCTAGCCCATCGAGCGGTCCCCTTCACCACTAAGCCTCCGAGCATCTCCGCGCCCACCTCCTTCCCCAAACGAAAGGTAGTAAACTTCTTTTCTCTTCCCTTTTTTTTCAATCTCGTTAAAACAAACAAAATCAATTGCCATAGTCAAGGAGAAGCAGTGAACCATAACATGCAAATAACGAAACTCTAAAAATACGCTAGACAAAGACGATTACCGTTCAGTTCGCTTCATTGAACTGTGGACGAGGAGGGCTGAGGCGCTGATGGCTTAGGCGAAGAGGACGACTTTCTGAATCCATGACCAAGAAAATGAACGAAACCTCCATGAACGCGCCGCTGTACACAAACCCTAAGGTGTTTCGTCCAACTGAACAACAAAATCCTCTAACCCTAAAACGTTTGCTTCAGAACAATGGGCCTAACGCGTTTCAATCCCACCTAAGCCCAAGCTAATTCCAGTTAACACCCCCCCCCCCCCTTTATCTTCAGTTTTGGTTGGGACTTATTGCCTTTAAGGCCCATTTAGAGTTTTAAATCATTTTCCTTCATAAAACAAAGTATCAATTAACTAACTTAATTTTTCTAACAAATATTTTGTTAACACTAACTTTTCTTCTTATACCTAACTTTATATCTAACTTTTCATTTTCTAATTTAAATTTTTATTTGTACATAACAATTAAAAATACATTTTTTTCTAATATACATAATTCCATTCTTAATATTTGATTAAAACACACTTTGTATATAAATTCTTTTTAAACAAAAACAAATATATTTTCCTTGCTTAAGAAATTTTTGTACATAAATAATAAAATACATCATTTTTTTACACCATGTAATTAAAATTGAAAACATTTTCCCTTTCTTTTAATTGAAATATTTTTGTACATGACAAATGAAAAAAAATACTTTTTGTATACATAATTAAAACTTAGAAATATTTTCTTTTCTTAAAACATCTTTTTTATACATAATTTAATTAGAACTAAAAACATTCAATTAAAACATTTTCTTTTGTGCATATTAAGAAAATACAAGATTAAAATAGACATTTAATTTTTTAGGTCAACAATACCTAACAACACTTTCTTAAATTCATATTATCGCACCTGTAAATAATCACATACTTACACAGTAATTTCACACTTACACAATATAAAAACATTCACATTGCCCCTATACACACTTGTTTATCTTATGCATTGATATACCTTATTTACATTTGATCGCAAATTCGATTAGGTTGTAACTTATTGGATACTATAAGTCTCATCCCCATTTGTGAATATTGTACCCCCACTCCCGGATACTTATTTTGTAATAGCGTAGATTTTACATTTTCGCAATTTACCGCTTTCAATTATACCATGGTTAGACCTAGGGTTTGCATGTATATAAAATCAAACGCTAGATAACCTAATACAAGACAAATACATGAAATCAATACACAATCACACTTGCACCCTCTAGGGTAATCCCACATGTTGCCTTCCAAAATGGGCCATGCTTGCACGTCGAGTATCTTTGGCAAAACAAATTCAAATGATCATAAGTCCCTCGATGACGCTTTCGAATGTTGCCTAAAACGGAATGATCATAGTCCCTTCAAAGAAAATTGCCAAAGATACTTGGCATCATTGCATCCATGGTCAATACGATGACCCGCGCCCGTCCCGAATAAACTTCCTAAACGCAAGATTGTCCACCAATTTCAATGGTGGAACAAAATTGTTAAAAAGGGTTGAAAACATAAAGAAAACATTTGAGTACAATAGGGTAGACAAAACTCTTAGTTACTTGAGATCAACTTGCAAAAACACTTGCCTTCTTTTCAAAAAAACCACAATCCATAACACTTTCAAAACAAACTCTCAAAAACATTTGAAACATCTTTTCGAAAAGATACACGCCTTTGTAAAATATTCGAGTAAAGAATTGTTACAAGGTTAGCCTAAGACAAGGCATCTTCTTCCAAAACATTTTCAAAAACACTCACACATACACCATTTTCAAGCAATCGAAAATCAAGGCAAGTGATACAAAAACCAAGTAACTAAGAGCCCATGGATAACCATGGATGAAAAGGGTGCTAATACCTTCCCTTTTCATAATCTACCCCCCGGACCCACGAAATATCTCAAAAGGTTTTTGCTGTGCTTTTTTAACCTTTCCTTTAGGATAAAATAAAAAGTCGGTGGCGACTCTTGCTCAACCGCACAAGTGCGAATACGAACGCAAAACACTAGTCAGTTCTCCCACCGTATCACATACACTATAGCAAGTAATGCTTTTCATGACGAAGCTTTCACGTCATTCAGAAAAAAACCAAGGTTTTATTCCAAGGCACACCATATTTTATTTTATTTAAAGAAACAACTTGTTCCCTCGGTTAATTCAAAAACCAAGGTGATATAACATTCCGGACATGCTTCGAGTCCCAGCTACTGCACTTTATGTTTTTATTTGATTACAAGTGTAAAATAAATGATTTAACCCTTTAGTTTCTTTGAAAACCCGAGGGATAAAGTAATCAGATTTTACTATAAAAACACTCTTTTAACAGATTTCACCCTAATGATATCTTATTTGTAGCTGCCCCACAGTCGAATGCATCATTTTTTTGGGATGGATTGCAAAGCTGGAAAAAATGTTCTTCTAACTTGAATAAAACATTTTTTCACCTTTTGCAATCCATCTCAAACAATAGTGTTGATGTTGTTGTTGAAGATTTTGAACAACTATGATTTACTGATGGATTGCAAGTGCAGAAAAAACATTTTTCAATTTTTGAAACAAACACCTTATTAGAAGTTGGATGCATTCAAAGAATGCACATTATATACGCTAGTTAAAGAAGTGATAATGATAACATCAACAATCAATCTTGGATGCAAAGTTCTAACATTCAAGCATCAACATCTATATGATGGATTGCAAGTGCAGAAAAACCATTGAAGGTATTTGTTGTATACAATTTATTTTAATATTATGTGTAGACAATGCAATATTAAAAAAGATTTATCACCTCGGTTTTTTATCTTAACCGAGGTGATGGTTAAAAAAATAATAAATAATAATAACTATCATCTCAATTTTTAACCTTAACCGAAGTGATAGTTAAAAAATAATAAATAATAATAACATTACCTTAATTTTATAAATAAGTCGAGGGGTATAATAGTCAGATTTTACTATAAATGCAATCGTTAGATTTTACCCTAATTTGTGGTAATATGAAGCCGCCTCAAACTTGCATCATTATTTATGATAGACTGCAAGACATAAAAAATCTTAAATTTTCTTCAATCTAGAACAAAAAAAATCTGCCCTTATAATCTATCTCACAAAATTGTTTTGTATTTTTTTTTGGAGAAATGTTGTTATTGTATTTTTGCTCATTTGATAGATTGCAAGTGAAAAAAAATCATCCTTTCTTCAAGTTAAACAAAGAAGGGTGCTCAACCTTTGAAATTTTAAACAAAGAAGAGAGCTTAACTTTTCAGAAGATGAATATCAGTGAAAAATAAAAAATCTCATGGGGAAACAGATCTCTAACATCTTTTTTGGGACCTGGTCATGTTGTATTTTTAATATTCTGGATAAGTAATCTTGAAATTCTGCGAAGATTTGTTGCATACAATGTATTTTTAATATTCTGGGTTGTTAGAATTAATTATGATTGTAGATATTCAAGAGATATTAATAGTATTCCTAGACTAAATAACTTCTTAGATTAGTTCTTATTCATTAACTAGGTTAGTGTTTATCCATTAAACTTCAATGTATTTATTGTAACACTACTTGCATTTATACTAGTGTTACAATAAATACATTGAAGTTTAATGGATAAGCACTAACCTAGTTAATGAATAAGCACGGATCTAGGAAGTTGTTTAGTCTAGTAATACTATCAATCACTCTAAAATATCTATAATCATAATTAATTCGAACACTCCTCGTCAAGACGGAGCATACTTGTTATATGCATCAAGCTTGTTACAAATAGATTCAACCCGAGATCCTCTAAGGGATTTAGTAAATATGTCAGCTAATTGATCATTTGAACCAACAAAGTCAGTCATGATTTCTCTTAAAAGAACCTTATCTTTTACAAAGTGGCATTCAATCTCTATGTGCTTAGTTCTTTCATGAAAAACCGGATCGAAGGCGATATGAAGTGCAGCTTAGTTGTCGCAAATTAGTTTCATTACCTTAATGTCTCCTAATTTGAGTTGTTGGAGTAATTGTTTTAGCCACATGAGTTCACATGTTGTTGTTGCCATATCATGATATTCTGCTTCTACACTAGACCTTGCAACTATGTTCTGTTTCTTGCTCCCCCAAGAGATAAAATTTCCTCCAATGAGAATACAATAGCCTAAAAAGGACCTTTTATCAGACGATGATCCATCCCAATCAGCATCAGAATAACCCACAACTTGGGTGTTACCCTTGTTTTCATAAAGTAATCATTTACCCGACGCACTCTTTATATACTTAAGAATACAAATCACAACATTCCAATGGTCATCACATGGAGTATTTAGAAATTGGATAACCACACTAACAAGAAATGTAATGTCTGGTCTGGTCACTGTGAGGTAATTAAGTTTTCCAACTAGGCGTCAATATCTACCAGGATCTTTGAATGGCTCCCCATGACCTTGTAGTAGCTTGACGTTAGGATCCATAGAAGTGTCACTAGGTCGACAATTAAGAAATCCAATATCCTAAAATTTATCAAGATAATATTTTTGTTGCGTAATAGCCACATCACTCTTGGATTGAGAAACTTCAATCCCCAAAAAATATTTTAGTGGTCCCAAATCTTTAGTTTGGAAGTGTAAAGACAAGTGGTGTTTTAACCTCTCAATGCCATCCTTGTCATTACCAGTGATGATGATGTCATTGACATAGACCAATAGGTAGAAACAAGTGGTTGGGGAAGAATGCAAAGAGAATAAAGAGTAATCAGCTTCACATCTACTCATGCCATACTCTTGGAGTACAGTGCTAAACCTGCAAATCCAAGCACGGGGAGATTGTTTCAAGCCACAAAGAGATCAACAAAGCCGACATATGAGTTAAGAAGCACCACTAATAGTGAATCATGGTGGTTGGGCCATGTATACCTCCTCCTGTAATTCACCATGTAGAAAGGCATTTCTTATGTCTAGTTGATGGAGCTGCCATTGATGGATATCAGCTAAGGTAAGAAAAATATGAACATATGCGATCCTGGAAACTGGAGAGAAGGATAGTTATGTGCGGTTTTTCACTATTTTCAACAAACTTAAACAAATCTTTTTCTTCCATTTAAAGGTTATCAACGCTCAAGAATCTTCTATTAATGATCTGCATGAAACCTAAGGGACTTTCATTATATAAGTTCTCTTACAATATTGAAAATCTAACCTAAATAAAACATATGAAGCGCTTGAAACCTAAGTACTCTTGGAAAAGTTCTCTATGATGGATTGCAAGAGCAGAAAAGTATCTGGGTTCAAGGTTTGTTTTATTAAATTTTTATTTGTACCAAAAATATTTTTGATTATTGATATTAATTATCTTACCTTTTTTTTCCACCAGAAACAAATACATGTAAGATCCATAGAGAATATCCTTGCACCCAACATTTAATCTTCACCTATATTCAATAATTTGAAGATCTAAAGTCTACATCTTGAGGGAATTTGATTTTAATTTTAATTTTAATATTTTGGGTATAGAATGTCATATTCTAGGGTAAATAATGTAATATTTTGGGTAAACAATGTAATATTTTTGGTAAATAATGTAACAATTTAAAAATAAAATAAAATAAATAAACATACCCCTAAGTTATTTTGTTACATCGAGATAAAAGATATGCTAGTTTTGAAAATAATATAATTTGCTGTTGCTGGGGTTCGAACCCATGCGTTAATAAAATTTTACTTCAGTGTTTTAAACACCAAGGTGATAAATCTTTACTTTTTTTGATGACCTTATTTACCTCACATCTATTGCCGAGGTAAAACGCATTTCACGACCTACGTTGGAAGCGTTATTTAAAGTAGTGATGTCCACACACTTACCCAAAATCAGATGATCTTGGCAATAGACGTCTTAGATTAGATGAGTGTAGTTTCACACAAAGAATAACCTAAAAACTTGATGTCATAAGGTGACCATGCCCTAGTACCATTCTAGATTAAGGCCAGTCAAGCACTTGATAACTGTCAGATATGATGGATAATAATGTCTACCAACATCTACCCTTTAAGGTTGGTAATCCAAAATTATATTTCAATAATTCAGAACCATGAAATGGTAACACCATAGTAGTACACCTGATAAGAACTAAATAATCCATGAATTTTGTTGGATGACTCTCTATGATGTATGTCTCCTGAGAAAATTGTCCCTATAAGAAGGCTCTATGGCCTTTAAAACTTAAATTTCAATATAAAATCGAGATTGCAAATCAGACTCAAGGATACACTACTATAAAACCCTAAACCTCACACCAACGTTCGTCACTGATGATCATCAAAATATGTGCAAGTACACCCTTACATTTGGTGCATTACATAGACGACCATACCAAAGTTCATCATCGTTATCAACAACACTTAAAGAAAGGGTTTTAGTAGTTTTTTAGTATACTATATG
The DNA here is from genome assembly GCA_948472305.1 of Vicia faba. Classification (NCBI taxonomy): domain Eukaryota; kingdom Viridiplantae; phylum Streptophyta; class Magnoliopsida; order Fabales; family Fabaceae; genus Vicia; species Vicia faba. The sequence continues at coordinate 187,029,115 of OX451740.1, read as the reverse complement.
TTATATTTTTCATAAAACTTGTGTCTTTTTATAATATCGATATAAAATAAAAAATTATTGTATTTAGAATATTAAAAAACCGATTTAAATCAAATGCAAAAAATCAAATCTTATCAAATTGATTTTTTGTTATTTGTCACCATAGTTTATATATAAATTTATTTTTGAATCTAATGACATATATTGTAATATATTAAAACAAAACTGTGTATTCTCATGCTAACACTTCTACTCTATTTTTGTCACATCATTCACTACAAAAAACTATAGCTAGCCACGTGATTTTCATGCCATAAAGTGAAAAATCACGCCACAACCTAATTTTAGCGAAGTGAAAATTCACCCGACAGTAGCGCATGTGGTAACTTTGTTGCGATGTAAATTTCACGCAACAAATTAGCCACGTGATTTTCACTTCTCAAACATTTTCCACGTGATTTTCATGACACAATATTCTACATTGATTATAGTGTTGCCCAACTATTATTCAGTTAATAGAAACATTGGCAGAGTATGTGATAGATTATGCAAAGTCATTTTCACGCTACTAGTTAAGATTTTGCCACGTGAATTTTATGCCACAAAATTGAAAATTTATCACAAATTTGCTACGTGATTTCCATTTGTCAGAATGTTTTTCTAATAAAAAATTAATAATTAATCAAAATGCATAAAATTATTAAATGATAAAAATATTTACAAATAAAAATGAAATAATATACGAAAATTTTAATCAATAAATATTTTTTAATAAAATTTCAATTAAAAAGGTTTAGCAATTTACAAAAATTAAAAAGTAAAATAAAAATAAAAAATCAATCACTCTCATCCATGTCATTTTCTTCCTCCTCATTTTCATCATCCTCATTTATTGCTCCTTGACCACCAACTCCTCCATTTCGACCATACTCTTGATTACTTCTCCTTTGTGATTGCATAAATTGTTGCATTTTCTCCTCTATTTCAAATTGTCTCTTCCTCATTGCCTTTAATTGGACTTGTAGAACCACCTCACGTTCTGTCGACTCGCGTCTCGCCTCAGTTTGCGCCAGTTGTCTTATTGTTTTCCTCATGTCTAGTGTTAATTATTTTGGACGTGGAATTCCTTCCCCATCTGCAACTCTTTCAAATAAAGTTGTATCTCTATTCTATAATTGTCGGCCCAAAGGTTCCACACCAAAAAAATACCCATTAGGTCCGCCATTTACTTGACTCCAAATAATGAGATCGATATCTTCATTAATCCGCTCTGAACCTCTCGGAGTATACTGAGGATTGTCAACTAGAAACTCTGTGAGCAATGTTTGATAGTCCTCCCACACATACAAGAAAAAATTAAATTAAATATAAGTTAAACAATTTAGTTATATAAAATGAATTAATTAATGAAATATAGTCAAGATGATTTTCACGCGACAAACAGACGTGGTATCTCAATTTCCATGTGAAAACCACGCCACAAATTTTCCATTAAATAAAAATATATATAAATTCATACATGTATATACAATATTAATTTAAATAAACAAATGAAGTACAAACAACTTACGAGAGCATTTCTGGTAAGTTCGTCAACAAATTCTCCCGGTTTTTTGGTCTGAGTATTTTTAACCAGTCCATTCATCCGTGGTGTTCTCCCCAAACTCTTAGTCTAACCAATAAAATTAACTTTAATTAAAAATATATAAAAAAAAATCAAAATATAACTTAAAAGTAGTTAAATTACCATGTATAACACGGTGGGAGAACTGACTTGGGATGTTTTGCATTTGATCGCAATTGTTGCGAATGGAAAGATTCTCCACCGACTTTTCTTTTATACAATAAAGGAAAGGGTGAAAAGAACAGGAAAGACCTTTGAGATTATTTTCTTGAGTTAGGGGGGTAGATTATAAAAAGGGAAGGTGTTATCACCCTTTTCATCCATAGTTATCTATAGGCTCTTAGTTACTTGCTAGATCACTTGCTTTGTTTGAAAATGTGCTTGTGGTGTGGGTTTTGAAAGTGTTTTGAAGATGTGCCTTTGTAATGGTTCTCGTCTCTATAAGAACGTGTACAAAGTGTTGTTTTAAAAATAGTTCAAAGAGGTGTTTGTGGAATGTGTTTTTGAAAGTGATTTTGAAAAGGGTGTCTTGGTAATGGTTCTCGTCTCTATAAGAACGCATACAAAGTGTTTGTCTTTTGAAAATGTTTCAAAATGGAACTGTTGGTGTAAAATGTTTTATGTTGTGAGCAAGCGAGCACCTAGGAATATCCTACCTACTCAAAAGGTCTTTAGTGTTCTTTTCCTTCCTCCTTTAGATGTTGTTATCTTATCATTGATTGGTAAGAAGCCTTTATCTTTGGATGTGAAGGGACGGGCGTGGGACGTTTGAATAGTCATAGATGGCAACCTGTGGGACGTCTCAGCAATGTCGTTTAGGAACTAGATCATTCACCAAAGGCAACATTGAGGGTCATCGAGGGACTACGATCTTTTATTCAGGGTCTTTGTTAAAACTCCCATGTTCGAGGGACATGACTATTTTTCCGAGGCAACAAGTGGAGATTACCCTAAGGGTGCATGTGTGAATGTAGTGTTTGATTTACATGCATTTAGTCTTTGATTATGGATTTTCTAATTGTTGTTTTAATCTTGCCATACATGTCCTATTTTACTAGCAAGTATACAAAAGTTATAAAATGCAAAAAGATAAAATCCTACACTATTATAACCATATTGAAGTGCATGAAAATATAAAGGCAAAAATGAAATAAAAGCAAGAAAAATGAAAGTATTTCAATTGAGGTAGAAAACCCTTCGATTATGCACTTTCTGGTTCTCTTGGATTTGGCCTGAAAGGGGGTGAAGGCGTGGCTTTCGACTGAGGCCTGGGGGGTCAGCATGTTGTGCCTTCTATTGGGACTAGAACCAATGCAAGATTCCATTTGCCTTTCTGCCTCCTTCGACTGGGGACTGAAATCAGTGAGGGAGTGTCTTTCGTTTGGGTCTGGACTTAGTGCAGGCATGCCTTCTGGCTGCCTCCTTCGACTGGGGACTGAAAGCAGTGAGGAAGTGCCTTTCGTCTAGGGCTGGACTTTATGCAGGCGTGCCTTCTGGATGCCTCTTTCGTTTGACCTGGAGATTGGTGTAGAATCCAGAAGCTTCGTTTCCTACTTCTTGTTTCCTGTTTCTTTCGTTTGAACTCTTGAATAGCAAGATGGCCTAAGGTCATGCTAGTATTTCCTTACAATCAGTTTAATACTTAATGCATGTTTAGGTAAACAAGAAGTAAAACGAAAGGGTTAGCTCTGAAAACATATTAAAAGGGTGGAAACGAAAAGAACAATGGTATGTACATGCTTGAAACAAAAGAAAATCTTATTTACATGTTATACAAGAAACGAAAAGATCAAGGTTTGGAACAACTTACCTTGCTGGAGGCTGGAGGGTGTGCTGGACCTTGAAGTGGTTTCCTTGAATGCTAGTGGATTTGAAGGAAGGGACCAAAGGCAGCACTTCTACTGTTTGATTCGAAGGAGAAAAACAAATGAAATGTTTTTCTTGCTGGATTCGAAGGGTAACAAGGTGTAAGGACACTTCAGATTCGAAAGGGACAAGTGTTTGAGATTTTTGGGTTTGTGTTTCACAAATGCTTAAGTGTTTGAGAATTTATGGTGTTTGAGAAATTTGAAGATTCCTTCATCTGGCCAAAAATGTCCTCCTTGAGCTTGCAAATGCTTCTCTATTTATAGAGAAAAGAATCAACATGTTTGAAGTAACCAGGTTTGTATGATGACAAAGCATGGTTTGGTTAAGGGTGAAGGAAGTCTGTCCCTTTTCGTTGTTCCCACGTCTCTAGTACAAGTAGGGGCCTGCTGGCAGAAGATTGGACTTGTGCTTCTAGCACTGCTTTTCTTTCAGACATGAATCAGGTTAGAAGCTGCTTTTGTGATAAAAGTACTCTCTATGAAAAAAAAATTTGTAGCCTTTGCTATTTTAACCAAGAATGGTATTATCCAAAAAAAAATTCTAACCTTTGTACAAGCTTCTAATTATGTAAAGATTTGGAAGAGATATAGCCTGACAAGTAGGGTAAGGCTATGAGATTTGCTCAAACTTGCTTCAAAGGATCCAGAGTTGGGTTCGAAAGATGCTGATTCGAAGGAAACCAAAACTCGAATCGAAGCTTTGTGTGAAGGTGTCTCTTTCCCAATCGAAGGCTTTCCTGCCAGAGGTCACATAGCCAAATGAAGGATGCATGCAGGACGCCACTGCTTTGTGCCTGCTGGCATGAAGGAAATCCTGGCTTTGTGGTGTCGAAGGAAAACATGTAAGGGGTCCATGGTGTAATCGAAGGACACTTTTAAAAAGGTCATTGCCTCTTGAATCAAAGGGCACTGTTTTAAAGGGAAACAAGACTCAGTCGAAGCTTGTATGAAGATCATTTAGCTCTGAATCGAAGGAAGCTTTTCAGAAGGTCAATGTCATGTGCACCAAAATCCTGCTTGTGAGGGCTCATTTGTGTAATCGAAGCTTGCATGCAGGAGGCCACTTGCTTTGCGGGCGTTAGCATGAAGGGAAACCAATGCCTTGTATTTAATGTAGGAGGCCAATATTGAAGTTTGATTCGAAAGAGGCACAAAGGATGCTATTGTCTTATGAATCGAATTAAGCATGAAGGAAGCCCTAGTCCAATCGAAGCAGTCTTGAAAGAGACTAAAGTCCAAACGAAACAAGGGAAATCGAAAAAGTCCTGAAGGGGACCAAATTCCAATTGAAGCCTTGTGAGTCGAAGTAAACTTGTTTTTTTCTTTCAATTTTGTCAAAAAGATTATTTTTATCTGTTTTCTCCTTTTTGATTGTTTCCTTTTAATCTTGGTACTGGAAAATCCCCATGTACTTGTGCAAGCTTGAACCTTCAGAATCCTTGTGAGAAAGGCCTTAAAAAATGAGGGAAAATTTTGGGTTACAACATCTTCCCCTGTTCAATCTTCTTGAACCTGAAGAGTTAGATTGGCGAGCATGCCATTCGTGACTTGAAGGTGGAAGATGATTGAACATTAAAGTGCCCAGAAATTTGCACTTGATGATGTATTAGGTTATTGTGTAGGGAATGGGCTTAAAGATTCAATTTGGAGAGATGATGGAGAGTTGTTGGACAGTTGTTGGAGATGGGCTTATATATGCCATCCCGAGTGATTGTGGAAGGTATCAGGATAAATCTTTTTGGTTGATTTATACTTAAATAGTAGATGTCCTTTGCCCGTTTTTAATCTGGAAGAACTAAATCTAACCAGAAGAGGTCTTTGGTTCTCCTGTTATTAACTGGAAGAAATAAATCTACCCAGAAGAGGACTTTAGTCGCCTGTGTAGGGCTTCTTTAGGAGACATATGAGTGGGAAGCCTGAGTAGGGCTGCTTCAGGACGAGTCCGTGTAAAATTGAGTCTGGAAATGTAGAGAAGGAACCTGGGTAGGGTTGCTTCATGATGAGTCTGTGTGAAACTTCATCTGGAAATGTATGAGAAGGAACCTGGGTAGGGTTGCTTCATGATGAGTCCATGTGAAACCTCATCTGGAAATGAGAAGGAACCTGGGTAGGGTTGCTTCATGATGAGTCCATGTAAAACCTCATCTGGAAATGAGAAGGAACCTGGGTAGGCTTGCTTCATGATGAGAAGGAATCCATGTAAGATTGCTTTATAATGAGCCTATATAAAGCTACATCTGGTTACGTAGGTAGTTGCTCTGTCTTGCTTCAGAAACTAAACATGGACCTGTTGAAAATTGTTAATGATAACCATCTGTTGATTGACCTTTTCCTGAAAAGTTAAAGCATTAGTTGCATGCAATGTCATGATGTATGAAATGCATGGTGTTCTCAAAATAAATGAGATTATGCCGTATGCATTTATCATGTATGTAAATATGATGTATGAAATGTGAAATATTATTGAAATAAATCCTTGACAAATGCTGGGGAGCCTTGGGAAATGAAATCCCGGACCGCTGATATGGATGAAGAGTATGCTCTTCTTCAGACCTTGTCTTTAGAATGTTTCCGCTGGGATTACTGTTTTTGTTGTTTGAGGAGAATTCCGTTGGGGAAGTTGACTTTTTTTGAGAAGAAAACTTTGTGGAGGGTGTTGATTCCTGCTTGGTGAAAAGAGTTTAGGAGTCTCAGTTGTCTGTTGATCTACTGGGGGAGTTATCTCTTGATGGAAGAGAAAGGAAAGTTAGCTGTTATCTAGTCGAAATCCAGGCTTGGCAGAAAATTGTTGAGGATACATAAGTTGACTGTTATCTGGTCGTATTCTAGGCTTCGCATCGACTTACTGGGGAAGATTGAATTAACTGTTATCTAGTCGAATTCCAGGCTTCGCATCAACTTACCAACTTTAAACTACTATCTGGTCGGATTACAGGCTTTAAAGAAAGTTTCTGAGGTGGAATGAAGTTAATTGTTATCTGGTCGAATTACAGGCTTCGCAACCACTTACTGAAGTTAAATATTATCTGGTCGATTTCCAGGCTTCGCAGTAACATTTGAATTTAATTGTTATCTGGTCGGATTCCAGGCTTCACAACAAATTTATGAGAGAATTAAGTTAATTGTTATCTAGTCGAATCCCATGCTTCATAACAACTTACTAAAGTTATTTGTTATCTGGTCGATTTCCAAGTTTCGCAGTAACTTACTGAATTTAATTGTTATCTGGTCGGATTCCAGGCTTCACAAAAAATATCTGAGGGAATGAAGTTGAACTATTTTTTGGTCGAATTCCAGGCTTCGTAACAACTTACTGAAGTTAACTGTTATCTGGTCAGTTTCCAGGATTCGCAGTAAATTACTTGGGAGGGTTAAGTTAAACTGTTATTTGGTCGGATTCCAGGCTTCGCAACAACTTACTAACGTTAAACTGCTATCTGGTTGAATTCTGGGCTTCGTAGAAAATTACTTGAAAAGATGAAGTTGAATTGATATCTGGTCGGGTCCAGGCTTCACAATAACTTATTGAAGTTAACTGTTATCTAGTCAGTTTCCAGGCTTCACAGTAACTTACTTGAAAGGATGAAGTTGAACTGATATCTGGTTGGATTCCAGGCTTCACAATAACTTACTGAAGTTAACTGTTATCTGGTCGGTTTCCAGGCTTCACAATAACTTACTGAATTTAACTGTTATCTGGTCGGTTTCCAGGCTTCACAGTCACTTACTGGGGATTGTAGAAGAGTCTACTAAGGAAGTGTAGTTGTGGTCCCTTGATTTGTAATAGTCTGAGAGGAAAACTCAAGCTGGGGAATCTGTAGTTTGTTGAGGAAATAAACCTTGTTGCCAATATATTGGAGAGGTGTCTTCTTTTGGCCGAAGTCCTCTAGGATTCTTGAGATCAACTCAGCTGAGGAGAAGTTTTCAGAGATTTAAACTCTGGATGGGGATCACCCTATGAAAATGATTTCGTGATGGATTTGTCATTTCCCCTAGTAGCAATTATTGTCAGGAAGTGTTTTCCTGACCGTATGTAATCCCTTGTTGGAATTCACGTTCGATACCCGAAGTTATTTAGATACAGGCCTGCCCCTAGCTATTCAGCATTTCTTGAGAGATTTCTTGGAATCTTGATTGGACTTCCCCAGATGTATTGGATAGTGGAACGTCATGCCCCATTTCTTATAGGAGATATGTTATTGGAAGTGTCTTCCCACTTGAAGTGATTTTGTTCACTGAGAGAGTTTTTGTTCACTGAATATTCATCGTGTGAATTCTCCTGTTGTCAAACAAATATCTATATGCAAACAACGACATTCAAACAATGCAAAGTTTATATTTGTCTTGATGTTTTGAAAATGAGTTTTAGCAGATAAAATAATTTTTGTAAGAAAATTCAATACAGGATTTGGAGCAAAGCCTTATATGAGTCAAGATACCTTTTGTAATAGTATGCTTTCGAACTAACCCATGCTTCAATCAGGACTTTTGAAGGGTTGTAACATGGCTTGGTTCACGGTTTAAGAAACAAAGGATAATACTCAAAGTGTATTTGTACCCTCCCATTATTCGTGATGTTCTTCAGTCCTAAACTCAGTTAATTGTGCGTTTGAACTCCCATTGAGTCTAAATGACGTTTTGGTGATGGTTCAGACAATTTAAGTTTGCTGGAAGGCAGTCATTTTTTTTCATATTTTCCATGTTGTTGAGGATTTGTAGTGACCTCTTTTTTTATTTATTATCCCTGATTTTTGCCTGACCGTTCTCGTTTTGAGATTACGGTCAGTGGGATGCCCCAGTTTTTTTTCTTAAGTCTCCTTTGTAGGTTTTGACTTAATGGGCTTTTATTTTTAAGAGATAAGGACTAACTACGTGATAGGGAACCATCATCGTCTTTTGATTCCAGAGGAATGTTTTTGATGTCATTTGTTGTATACGAAGTGAAAGTTTGCGACTAAATGCACATTTGAATTAACTGAGAGACTAACCTACCCCAGATTTTGATTGAAGGTTTCAATTTGTGTAAAAAGGAAACTCCTACTTCTTTGGCTCAAATGGGTTGACTATGGATTATCTTTCTTATAACTCTAGTGTTTAGGATTTGAAAGAACGCTTGTACATCATCAACAAGGTCTGTCCAAAAGCATACTGTATGAGATTATTGGCATTGTTTTCGTCAACCTCCATCTAAAGGCTTGCAACTTTTAAGACAAGAGTTGAATATAAGGGGAGTAAAATTCATAGTTTAAATATAGTGAAAACGAATGGATTAATTCAAGACAAACATATGCAATGCATTGATGAAATTACAAAGTTTGACATAAATAGTTGTTCGAAAAAGAAAAATTACAACTTGAAAATTCAAATGAACAAAAGCCTCTTTGTTTGAACTTGTCAGTTCAAGTGGTGAACCTTTGAGGGGCGGCAGAAGATTTCAGTCTGACCATCTTGTGTGAACTCCAGAACTCCTTCGTTGATCAAGTCTTGAATCTTATTTTTCAATGCCCAACAGCTATTCGTGTCATGTCCAGGGCTATTGGAATGGTATGCACACATTGCATCAGGATGATAGCTAGGAGCACATGTATTGGGATTCCGAGGAGGATCCCTCAGCGTAATCAACTCCATCTTCAACATGTGTTGTAATAATTGAGCCAAGGACATGTTGATGTTAGTAAACTGTCTCTCAGGCTTATTTTTCCTTTGCTGATTTTCCCGTTGATGTTGACGAAGTCTTTGTTGGGCTCGCGACATAGTAGAAGTTTGGAAAGGTATGTTCTCCCTCCGACTGGCTTCTTGTCTCATGGGGGGATGAGTATTGAATTGATCCCCAACCTTGATCTTTTTTTTCATACAGTTGCAACCGTCTTGATGAAGCTTGTTGATGAGGGTCCTTAGCTCTTCTTGTCCCCGAGCTAAGTTTTGGATGAGATCCATTTGTACAAACATCTGGATTCTCATCGTCGCTACCTCTGCTTGCAATTGTCTTATCTGACTTTCCTTATCGCCTTCAGGATCTTCATTGGTTACACTCTCAATGAACAATGTTTTCAACTCTTGTTGCCCCTTGGACATGTTCAATAACGTCTCTTGTAGTTGAGCATTTTGAACCTGAACGTCCTTGATAGTCTGTTCTAGAGCCATCTCTACTGAAATAAACAGTAAGAAGATGAGAGACCTGTGTGTGGTAAAACCTGTTATGCATGATATGTGGATGCAATGTTTTCAAGGATCTCGCGGGGTAAACACAAGAAGGTGTTAGAAGTTGAATTTTTAATCAACAACTTTAATTGGAGAACTTTGTATCGGTGGATGTCCTTCCACGAGAATCAATCTCACCATGTCAAGTGGGTCATAGCCCTTGAATCTAGTTACCATGCTTTGATCTTGACTGCATTTGGTTAGAGGAAAATAAATCCTCTTGCCCCTTGATAGATGTATGGTTCTCATGACCCTACATCATAGGCTCTTGAGATCCTTGAAAAGGATATTGAAAATGCTATGGTATGATGTTATCTACAAGTATGCAAAGTAAGTTTTATGTACAAATAGTCCTATATACACCAAGAAGACAAGTCCTTAGGTTTAGGCTTGCATGGAGTTTTGTAGGTAAGTACCCTATTGAAGTTTAGTTGGCTCAACCTGTCCTAGTAATAGTAACCGGGTTCTAGAGGATCTCAAATATCACTGACCTTTCTTTTAGACATTGTCTCAACTCAATCAATCTTTTCTGGCGGCAGAGATATCCCAAAAGTCCAATCTCAATGAGTGTAGTATTGAGTATCAACCAATTTTCAGCTTTCCACCGAAACCGGCTATCTAACTACTTCCTAATGGCCAAGTTTTTCAATTAAGGTTCTAAGGTTAGTTAGTGCTTCATGACGCTGCTCAGCAGCCCCATATTCTCCTCGATTGAATAAACACAAGGGATATCAGTACCAACAAATACGTCACACTAACGTAGCCATTGTTTCAACCATATCGGTCTACGTCGTACTGTTTCCACAATCTATTGCTACTTACCTAAAACAGTGTCCCAGATCCGGGTAGAGGGTCAAAACAAGCCCAAACAAGGAACCATAATGTAAAGAAAACAAGTCAAACAAAGAAAAGCAAGTAAAGGTGATCTAGCCCTAAGGTAACCCCACTTTTAAGATTCTATTCCCCAGTAGAGTCGTCAGTTCAGTAACACGGTGGGAGAACTGACTTGGGATGTTTTGTGTTTTATCGCAATTGTTGCGAATGGAAAGATTCTCCACCGACTTTTCTTTTATCCAATAAAGGAATGGGTGAAAAAATAGGAAAGACCTTTGAGATTATCTTCTTGAGTTCGGGGGGTATATTATGAAAAGGGAAGGTGTTAGCACCCTTTTCCTCCATAGTTATCGATGGGCTCTTAGTTGCTTGCTAGATCACTTGCTTTGTTTGAAAATGGGCTTGTGGTGTGGGTTTTGAAAGTATTTTGAAGACGTGCCTTTGTAATGGTTCTCGTCTCTATAAGAACGTGTACAAAGTGTTGTTTTGAAAATAGTTCAAAGAGGTGTTTGTGGAATGTGTTTTTGAATGTGATTTTCTAAAGGGTGTCTTGGTAATGTTCTCGTCTCTATAAGAACGCATACAAAGTGTTTGTATTTTGAAAATGTTTCAAAATGGAAGTGTTGGTGTATAAAATGTTTTTTTGTTGTGAGCAAGCGAGAAACTAGGAACATCCTACCTACTCAAAAGGAATTTAGTGTTCTTTTTCTTCCTCCTTTAGATGTTGTTATCTTATCATGGATTGGTAAGAAGCCTTTATATTTTATATGAAGGGATGGGCGTGGGATGTTTGTATAGTCATAGAAGGCAACCTATGGGACGTCTTAGAAATTTCGTTTAGGGAATAGATCGTTTACCGAAGGCAACATTGAGGGTCATCGAGGGACGATGATGTTTTATTGAGGGTCTTTGCTAAAATGCCCATGTTTGAGGGACATGACTATTTTTCCCAGGAAAGAAGTGGAGATTACCCTAAGGGTGCATGTGTGAATAGTGTGTTTGATTTGCATGCATTTAGTCTTTGATTATGGGTTATCTAACTGTTGTTTTTATCTTTCCATACATGTCCTATTTTACTAGCAAGCATACAAAAGTAATAAAATGCAGAAAAATAAAATCCTACACTATTACAACCATATTGAAGTGCGTGAAAATATAAAGGCAAAAATGAAATAAAAGCAAGAAAAATGAAAGTCTTTCGATTGAGGCAGAAAACCCTTCGATTATGCACTTTCTGGTTCTCTTTGATTTGTCCTGAAAGGGGTGAATGAGTGGCTTTTGACTGAGGCCTGGGGGGTCAGCATGCTGTGCCTTTCGGTTGGGCCTGGAACCAATGCAAGATGCCATCTACCTTTCTGTCTCCTTCGACTGGGGACTGAAAGCAGTGAGGGATGTCTTTCGTTTGGGCATGGACTTAGTGCATACGTGCCTTCTGGCTGCCTCCTTCGACTGGGGATTGAAAGCAGTGAGGGAGTTCCTTTCGTCTGGGCTTGCAATTTGTGCAGGCGTGCCTTCTGGATGCCTCTTTCATTTGACCTGGAGATTAGTTTAGAAGCCAGAAACTTCGTTTCCTACTTCCTGTTTCCTGTTTCTTTCGTTTGAACTCTTGAATAGCAACATGGCCTAAGGCCATGCTAGTATTGCCTTACAATCATTTTAATACTTAATGCATGTTTAGGTAAACAAGAAGAAAAACTAAAGGGTTAGCTCTGAAAACATATTAAAAGGGTGGAAACGAAAAGAACAATGGTATGTACATGCTTGAAACGAAAGAAAAGCTTATTTACATGTTATACAAGAAACGAAAAGCTCAAGGTTTGGAAAAACTTACCTTGCTGGTGGCTGGAGGGTGTGTTGGACCTATAAGTGGTTTCCTTGAATGCTATTGGATTCGAAGGAAGGGACCAGAGGCATCGTTTCTACTATTTGATTCGAAGGAGAAAAACAAATGAAATTTTTTTCTTGCTGGATTCGAAGGGTAACAAGGTGTAAGGAAACTTCAGATTTGAAGGGGACAAGTGTTTGCGATTTTTGGATTTGTGTTTCACAAATGCTTAAGTGTTTGAGAACTCATGGTGATTTAGAAATTTGAAGTTCCTTCCTCTGGCCAAAAAAGTTCTCCTTGAGCTTGCAAATGCTTCTCTATTTATAGAGAAAAGAATCAACATGTTTGAAGTAACCAGGTTTGTATGATGACAAACCATGGTTTGGTTAAGGGTGAACGAAGTCAGTCCCTTTTCGTTGTTCCTACGTCTCTAGTACAAGTAGGGGCCTGCTGGAAAAAGACTGGACTTGTGCTTCTAGCACTGCTTTTCGTTTAGACATCAATCAGCTTGGAAGCTGCATTTGTGATAAAAGTACTCTCTATGAAAAAAAGGTACGTAGACTTTGCTATTTTAACCAAGAATAGTATTATCCAATAGACAAAACTTCTAAACTTTGTACAAGCTTTTGATTATGTAAAGATTTGAAGCAACATAGCCTGACAAGTAGGGTAAGGCTATGAGATTTTCTTAAACTTGCTTCGAAGGATCCAGAGTTGGGTTCGAAAGATGCTGATTCGAAGGAAACCAAAACTCTAATCAAAGCTTTGTGTGAAGGTGGATCTTGTCCAATCGAAGGCTTGCCTACCAGAGGACACATGGCCAAACGAAGGATGCATGCAGGAGGTCACGGCCTTGTGCCTGCTGGCATGATGGAAGTCCTGGCTTTGTGGTGTCAAAGGCAAACATGTAAGGGGTCAATGGTGCAATCGAAGGACACTTTTCAGAAGGTTATTGCCTCCTGAATTGAAGGACGCTATTTCAAAGGGAAACAAGACTCAGTCGAAACTTGTATGAAGATCATTTCCCTCTGAATCGAAGTAAGCTTTTCAGAAGGTCAATGCCATGTGCACCACAAGCCAGCTTGTGAGGGGTCATTGGTGTAATTGAAGCTTGCATGCAGGAGGCCACTTACTTTGTGGGCGTTAACATGAAGGGAAACCAATGATTTGTAATTCATGTAGGAGGATAATGCTGAAGTTGGATTTGAAGGAGGCACAAAGGATGCTATTGTCTTATGAATCAAAGGAAGCATGAAGGAAGTCCTAGTCTAATCGAAGTAGTCTTGAAAGAGACTAAAGTCCAAAAAAACAAGGGAAATCGAAGAAGGCCTAAAGGGGGCCAACGTCCAATCAAAGCCTTGTGAATCGAAGTAAACTTGTTTTTTTTTCTTTAAATTTTGTCAAAAATATTATTTTTATCTGTATTCTCCTTTTTGATAGTTTCCTTTTAATCTTGGTACTGGAAAATCCCCATGTACTTGTGCAAGCTTGAATCTTGAGAATCCTTGTTAGAAAGACCTTGAAAAATGAGAGGAAAAAATTTGGGATACAACACCATGCATCTAACATGTTCGACGATACTAATACTTCCGACTGCATTAAAGTTACCCAGTTTTCATATGCTTTCATTTTCTTTGCTTTTTCATATCTTTCCTTAAAAGCATATGTATCCCAATAGACAAGAAGTTCATCAAATACTTCCTTGCCTATTCATTTAGGACGAACATTTTGTTCATTCCAACCATGTCTAGCATGTCGTAGCATATTAGAAAGTTGGAATGTTGATCTACCCCGATTTTTTTAACCCTACGACCGTGAATTACACTGCACGCACATTTTTCCTACAATGTGGTATGAAAAATGCTTTCGTGCCTCTCTATCAGATGGATGTCGCATAGTGCCTGAACTTTTTTTGTTTTTATAATTCCATGTTATTTGACTTACATTATGCATTGAAGCAAACATTCTTTTTAACCATGGTATTATCGGAAGATAAAACATGGACTTTACTGCTACACGTTTTTTCTTATGGTTAATGACTTTACTGCAAACTTGATATCTTGGATTCTTACAGAACTTACATTCTTCCAAGGCTCCATCATTAGTATCAAACTCATTGTCATAAAACAACATGTAACCACTAATGAAATAATCAGTCTTTCTTACTTATAAACCCAACTTCGACACCAACCTCTTTGCATCATAAAAAAGTTATAGGCAAGTTGTCTTTCGTAAGAGTCGCGTTCAACATCATTTTTACAAAGAATCCCAAACACTGATCAGGAACATTCCAATTTAACTTGGCGGCCGATAATCTCACACGCATTGATAATTTTGAGTATGATGGCCTCTTAAAAAATGACGTATTCATTTCTTTCAACAACTGATAAAATCTTTGCTCTTTCTCATTCGCCAACTCTTTCTCCAAGTTCATCATAGGCCACGTTCACACCAAAAGCATCGCCAATCATCTCACCTATCATATTAAAGGGTTCCTTATATTCCATATGTGATCGAATACTTAAAGAATGCGTAATACTAGTCTCTGATATGTTACTTGCCAGTTCTTCTCCATTATATATCAAAACCCATTAATTTCCAATGAGACCCCTTATCTTCAAATAACGTTCTACTTCCTCTTGGTCACTAATTATAGGTCTACATTCACATTTAAGACAATGACATTTAACTCTTCTTTCTCTTTGATAACATTCTTGAGCAAATGCCCACGCGATAAACCCTTTAAATCCAACCTTAAAATTTGGTTTAAGTCCACGTCTTCCTGGATACAATCTATCATACATCCAACTATGATAGTACCAACAATATTCCATACTGCACATTTATACAATAAATTTTAAACATAAACTTATATTAACTACAACCTACTTTTCATACAAATAAATTTTGGGTTAAATATGTTTTTGGCCCTCTAAATATAGCGGATTTTATTTGATAGAGTTATGGTTTTTGGGCTTTTGTTACCAAACTTCATCACTATCATTATTTGGTAGATTAGCATAGAAAACAATAATGGAGCTTGCATACAGATGATCCGAGGTGGATTGCTCTTTGATCGAAACTGACAAACTGGGATGTTTGTGGTTAATTTTTTTTCTTCTCTGTGTATTATTCATTTGTTGACTTTTTATGTATATTTAATTTGAACTCATTTTTATTTATCGTCCATGGAATTGTATAAAACTTGCTCTACAAATCTTTGTCAATTATTATCCTAGATTTTTGCTATGTGCTTGGGGTTTGGGTTGCTATAGACATATACTGCTCTAATTCTTAGCTAGGATGATCATTTAATAATTTCTAGATTCTAGAGATATATTTAGAGCTATTATTTACTTGGGTTTCTGTAATTAATGCCTTTGTGTTGGTTGTGTTGTGCTGAGAGATCGTCAATGCGAGTAGCACAATTGACTTCTTTATTGTTAAGGTTAGTTGAGAGATCACCTCCGAGATGATACAATGGGTGTTGTCTTGGATACGTGATGACATTGATGAGTCTTGTAGGTTGAGTATAATTGGTCAATAGATTTAAGTTTGCGAGGAGTGTATTATATGCATGTTTGATATGTTTCTTCTCCAAAGAATGAATTCTTTTCTGTTAATAGTTTTAATTCCTGCATTTACCTTTTATACAAACCAACCCAATTCAACCCCAAACTCATAAAAGCAAGAAATTATAGAACAACAATTCAGTAGCACTAATCCTTGTGGAATTGATATGAGAAAACTAAATACTTACTTACTTTTGCTTATCGCTTTACCGCTTCAGCACATACATGTAGTTTAATTTTATTTTATTTAATTTTATTACGATTAAAATATAATATCGCCAATATTACGTGTCATATATTTTCAAAAATACTTCCTGACCCCAATTATTGTGTAACCTAAGCTTCTTCATATCTGTTGCCTCCTTCCATTGTGATCTTCTTCATCACTGACTTAAAGCTTATCTTTTTCATCTCTTCTCTTATATTCAATGGAGTATTCAAAGTAAAGCTCATCTAAAGGCGTTTATTTTTCATCTTCTTCTGTGAAATCTCGAGCTGGTCGATTACGTAGTTGCAATGGTCGAATAGTGTCTTACCAATACAAGAAGGGACAAAAAACTAAATATTTCAGCAGATTTTTTCACGGATCAAGCTCTTCTCGATGGTCTTCCAAGAATTCTTTCCCTTAGCATCGCCAACATCTATGTCATCTTAAGGAACTACAAGTCGGTCCTTAGAATGCTTCCCTGGACCCATAATGTCACGTGTTTTCAAAGATATAAATAACTAAAGCTATAAATCAAAGATTAATGAGAATTTCTAATGGTACCAAATTTTGACCTAACTTTTTCAAAAAGTTCAACTCTAAAATTCTCTCTAATCAGGCAACATAAATGAATTTTAAGGACATGGTTAGCTTCAGGGCTATGATGTCTACATTTTATAATTGAAAATGGAAAGCTAACAATGACTATATGAAGATTTTAAAATTCAAAAAACATACCTAAAAAATGGACTTCATGTTTTGAGTTTGAGCTTATTTCAAGGTGTTGCAATGATAAGGTTAGCTTCCTTGAGTCCCTAGGAAGCTAATTCAATGCTTGGCTTGAATGGAGAGTGGCTGAAATGGTCTGAAGAAGTCCAACTACAATGCTTTGTTTTTGGTTATGGAAGATGAGGAAGATGGTTTTACAGTTATGTTGCAGGTGTTGTGATAATCTCTATATGTGTATTAGAAGCTTTGTGATTGATTAGAACTAAAAACGCACGAGTAGATTTTGCGTTTGAGGTTTTATGGCCATAAATAACAACAAAGGATGTTTGTATACAACTCTGATATTTTA
The DNA here is from genome assembly GCA_948472305.1 of Vicia faba. Classification (NCBI taxonomy): domain Eukaryota; kingdom Viridiplantae; phylum Streptophyta; class Magnoliopsida; order Fabales; family Fabaceae; genus Vicia; species Vicia faba. The sequence goes on along the minus strand of OX451740.1, from coordinate 187,011,929 downwards.
GGGAGTTTGAGTTATTTTGAGGGCTTGTAAACTCGTGTGTTATGTTATAAATGGTGTCTCTATTTATAGAGAAGAGGTTTGGAAGCTTGGAGAAGTCAGAAGTACAAAATCATATGTTTGTGGATTTTAACTTATTTTTGAAGCAACATGGACAAACATGGTTTCAAGGGAAGGTAGGGTGGATGAGCACATTAAACATACTTATTATGAAATTATAGAGGATGCTTATGCATAAAGAACAACTACAAAGCTCAAGGAGAGTGGACTTTGTGATTAAAGCCACTTTTCCAAAATGGAAGTGTGAACTTTCTTTCATTAATGGCAATTTGGTTTGGATAATGGTTGAATCACTTGGATAATGTCTCAAAAATTTGTGTAAACCATTAATTATGGAGTGAAACATAAGTTAGAATCCTACAAATCAAGATTATGCAGCATGGCTATGGATTTGGTCAAGTGTTTTTCATGAAAAATTCCTTGTAATTCAAGTTTGAAACCCTAACTTTATCTCTTCGATTATCCTAGCTCAAAAATGATATAAATGAGTTATTAGAAATTTTGGAAATCTTGGAACATCCTCTACAACCTTCACGTTTTTCATTTTTGAAGAATCAATTTGGAACTAAGAGAAAAATTGCCATGAAGTTAGGTAAAAAATCTGCCTAAATTAGGTAAAATTTTCACTAAGTGTTTTAAGAAAAAGTGCATCACTTTATGGATTCATAATTCAAAATCCAAGCATTTCTAGAACTTGATCGATAAAGAAAATTTGTAGATCTCATCAATATCTACAACTTTCATGTTTGAAGTTTTCTTTGAATCATCTTGCATCTTGGTGCGAAGTTGACATGAAGTCATGAAAAAAACAAGACTTAATACACTTAGAAAATTTTCTAAGTCTTGAAAACTTTGACTTTTCAAAATGACTTTTGACTTTCTTGATTTCTTGATGATAAAGTTTCATATTTTTGAATTCCTTGATGAAATGTGATCTTTGAAACTCAATTTTGATCAAAAAGTCAAAGTTTGACTTTTGGTGTATCAGTTGACTTTTCATCAGTTGATTGAATTTCAACTATCAATCAATTGATCTTGAGAAATGATTTGAGCCATGAAATTAGGTCAAAAAATTGAATTTGAATCCTTGAGATTATGCTTCAAGCCATTAGATCATGTATTAGGTCCAAAACCCTTGATTAGTCAAATATAGTTAAAACCCTAATTTTGACCATTTTGCCCTTTTGATGATTTAAACATTTTTCTTGGAGAATTGTGATCCAAACTTGATCAATTGACACACATACTTCAAAATGTTGATATTGGTTAAAAATCTTGAAATTTGACTGTAGGTTGACCACGGTTGACTTTTTACCCAATAAGCTAATTTTAGGTCATTTGATCAATTGAATGAGAAATTTTGAGATGCAAGACTTGAAAATTGATATGAGTATTCTTGAAAGTCTGTAATGATACATGAAAGTCAATTTAAGCATTAGAAGTCAAATTTTCCTTGTGAAAATCCAAACCCTAATTTGAGACATTAGGGTTGAGGAGATGGCTTGACCTAGTCAATACTTGTGTAAGCTTGAACCATTGAAGATATTTGTGAGAAATGTCTTGAGAAAAGAGAGGGAAAATTTTGGGGTACAATAGCTTCCCCTGTTCAATCTTCTTAAACCTGAAGAGTTAGATTGGCGGGTGTGCCATTCGTGACTTGAAGATGGAAGATGATTGAACACAAGAGTGCTTGGAAATTTGCACTTGATGATATGTTATTTGATTGTGTCGGGAATGGGCTTAATGATGTCATTTGAATAAGTGGTAAAGAATTTGTCGAAGATGGGCTTACAGATGCCATCCAATGTGATTGTTGACAGAGATCGAAAGAAGTATCAGAATAAATCTTTGGTCGATTTATACTGAATCAAGCAGAAGTCTTGAATAATCTTTAACTGGATAACAAATCAGTATAAATCTTTGGAGTGATTTAACTTAACCAGGGAAAGTGTCTACAATAACGAAATCAGGATAAGTCATTGATCGATTTAAACTGAACCAACAGAGGTATTGAATAATCTTTAACCGGAGAATGAATCAGTATAACCCTTTGGAGTGATTTAACTGAACCAGAGAAAGTGTCTACCGGAAAGGAATCAGGATAAAACATTGATCAAATTAAACTGAACCAGTAGAGGTCTTGAATAATCTTTAACTGGAGAACGAATCAGTATAAATATTCATAGCGATTTAACTGAACCAGAGAAAATGTCTACTAAAACGGAATCAGGATAAACCATTGATCAATTTAAACTGAACCAGCAGAGGTCTTGAATAATCTTTAACTGGAGAACGAATCAGTATAAATCATCGGAGCGATTTGTCTAAACTAAAGAAAGTGTCTACTGGAACAGAATTAGGATAAACCATTGATCAATTTAAACTAAACCAACAGAGGTCTTGAATAATCTTTAATTGGAGAACGAATCAGTATAAATATTCAGAGCGATTTAACTGAACCAGAGAAAGTGTCTGCCAAAATGGAATCAGGATAAACCATTGATTGATTTAAACTGAACCAGCAGAGGTCTGTTTGTCGCTGATGATATTTATCTGATGACGGATCTTTCTTGAAATGGTAAAGAATTAGTTGAGGCAATGTCATGATGCATGCATTGCGTAATGATGTTCTCAAAATAAATGAGATTATGCTATATGCATTTTGTATGCATATGTCATGATGCATGAATGTGAAATGTTATTGAAGTAAATCTTTGTCTAGAAAATAAATCCTTGACAACTATTGGGGAGATTTGGGAAGCTAAATCCCGGACTACTGCTGGAGATGGAGAATATGCGTATCTTCAAATTTGTTTAGAGTGTTTCGCTGGGGATTCCCGTCTCATTGTTTTAAGGAAATTCTGCATAGAATGTCGATTTCTTGTTGAGGAATAGAGCTCAGGAACCTTGGTTTTCCATTACTCTACTGAGAATTATAACTTGACTGGGGAGAGTAAAAGTTAACTGGTATCTTGTCGAATTACAGGCATGGCAGCAACTTTTTGGAGATAGTAACGAGTCCACTGGGGACAAAAGGGGTTTTGACCGTTGATTTGTAACTATTTGAGAAAATATTATTATTGGGGAATCTGTAGTTTATTGGGGAAATAAACTCTGTTGAGGAGAATATTTTGAAGACCTTATTGGGGAGATGAATTCTTTTGGGGAGAACTCTGCAAGGTTTATTTTTTCATTTAAGACCAACTCAGCTGGGGAGTGGGTTTTCAGAAGATTATACTTTGTGGGGATAATTTTATTGAAGCAACTCTGTGGGGATATCCCAAATGCTTACATACATTTGTTAATAGTTAATCATATTCATATGCATATGTTCATTCAATTTTAATCATTGGATGTTTTTACACTCAAAACAAAAAAAAACAAAATTTTTCACTTCGAAGTGTATTTGTATTGATGTTTTTCCTATAAACATGTGTTTTTGTACAAGGAAACAAAAATTCTAGTAAGAGGAAATCATCGAAAAAATGAAATGAATACAAATTGAAAACAAAATAATAGCGATGTGGAAGTAATCTCATTAGGTTCCAAATCCGCCATTGCCCCTATGTCTTCGAACATCATCCCTTGTCGTGGAAATAAGTTGATTGAATTGATCTTATAACATTAAATTTGTACCTTGGTAATAAACTAGCTGTAGTGATTTCACGGGACATAGTCACACACTTTGATCCTTAACTTTTTCCTGGACCTCCCTTTCAGGTTTTCTGCCCACCAGGATACCCTTTTTTTCCCAAGTCGCCCTTTCGGGTTTTCGACTTGCCGAGTGTACAATCTTTTGTATATATCCCTAACTTTTTCCCGAACTCTTTTAGTTTGTCGGAATGCCCTTATTCTTGCCTAGGTATGTCAACCTAGCGGGTCATTTTTATGCGTAGTGTTTTTTAACTATGTCTACGTTCACCGAATGCGGAATATCTTCACCGTCCATAGTAGTTAGCATCATAGCTCCGCCAGAGAATACCTTTTTAACAATAAATGGCCTTTTGTAAGTGGGAGTCCATTTTCCCCTGGGATCGCCTTGAGGAAGAATGATGCGCTTTATTAGCAAATCTCCAGTCTGATACGCTCGAGGTTTGATATTTTTGTTGAAAGCCTTGATCATACGATTTGGATACATTTGGCCATGACAAATAGCAGCCAATCTCTTCTCGTCAATTAAGTTCAACTGATCCAACCTAGTCTGAATCCATTCATCTTCGCCTAAGTTTGCTTCTTTAATAATCCTTAAAGAAGGAATCTGAACTTCCACAGGCAGGACAACTTCCATGCCATAGACTAAAGAAAAAGGAGTTTCCCCAGTTTATGTTCGAGCCGAAGTACGGTAGCCATGGAGAGAAAACGGTAGCATCACGTGCCAGTCTTTATAGGTTACTACCATCTTTTTCATAATATTATTTATGTTTTTATTGGTATCTTCCACTACTCCATTCATCTTAGGTCTGTGTGGATAAGAATTGTGATGCTTGATTTTGAACTGCGTACAAAGTTCAGTGATCATAGCATTGTTGAGATTGGTTCCGTTATCAGTGATAATCCTTTCTGGGATGTCGTATTTGCAGATGATGTTATGCTTGATAAACCTGGCTACAACATTCTTAGTGATTGAGGCAAGTGAAGTCGCTTCGACCCATTTGGTGAAGTAGTCAGTGGTAACGAGGATGAAATGATATCCGTTAGAGGCAGTGGGCTTGATCTCTCCAATCATGTCAATGCCCACATTGCAAATGGCCACAGAGCAGTCATGGCATTCAAAGGAATTGGAGGTACATGAACCTTGTCGGCATAGATTTGTCACTTATGGCAAGTCCTCGAGTGATGGTGACAATCAGTTTCCATAGTCGACCAATAGTAACCAGCCCTCACAATCTTCTTGGACATAGTGTACTCGCTTGAGTGAGTCCCAAAGACACCTTCATGCATGTCTTCCATGATTTTCTCTGCCTCTTTCTTCTCCATACAACGGAGCACAGTGGAATCATGGTTGCGCGTGTATAGAATCACATTGGTTAGGAAGAATTTGGCTGAGAACCTTCGTAGGAATTTCTTGTTGTTTATTGAGGCTCCCTCAGGATACTCTTGTGCTTCGAGGTACCTCTTTACTTCATGATACAAAGGGTTCTCCTCATTAGTGTCAATCTCATAATAGTGCAGGTTTGTTAAATCTTTTGATAGTAATTATGGGAGCTTCGTTGTCCCAATTGACCTTGAACATGGATGACATTGTCGCTAAGGCATCTACCAACTGATTTTCTTCTCTTGGGAAGTGTTCAAAGATAACCTCCTCAAAGTATGGGATCAAAGTTAACATGAGCTCTTCGTAAGTGATCAGGTTTCGATGTTTGATATCCCATTCTCCTTTAACTTGACTGATTACTAGAGTTGAGTCCCCGTATACGTCCATGAACTTGACTCTTAGGTCGATATGAGCTTTTAGACCTAAGATGCATAATTCATACTCAGCCATGTTGTTTGTATAGTCGAAGCACAGTTTGCCAGTGAAAGGCGTATGGCCACCTTCGGGGGAAATAATCACAACACCAATTCCATTACCTAAAGAATTGGAAGCTCCATCAAAAACCATAGTCCATCGGGATCCTTGTTCAGGTCCTTCATATGGTCCAGGATTTTCACAATGAGTTATCAGCATGATATTCTCGTCCGGGAATTCAAAGTTCATGGATTGGTATTCATCAGCAGCTTTATGGGCCAAATGATCCGCCAGTATACTTCCTTTGATTTCTTTTTGTGTGGTGTATTGGATTCCATATTCAGTCAAGATAATTTTCCATCTAGCTATTCATTCGGAGAGAGCTGGCTTCTCGAAGACATACTTGATAGGATCCATCTTAAAAAACAATAGAGCGGTGTGAGTCAGCGTATATTATCTTAGCCGGTGAGCAGCCCATGCCAGAGCGCAACAAGTTTTCTCGAGCAATGAGTATCTTGTTTCATAGTCGGAAAATTTTTTGCTCAGGTAGTATATTGTATGCTCTTTTTGGCCAGACTCGTCATGTTTGCCCAACACACACCCCATTGAATTCTCCAATATAGTCAAGTACATAATCAGAGGTCTTCCTTCAATTGGAGGCATCGGGATGAGAAGTTCTTGCAAATATTCTTTAATTTTGTCAAAGGCTGCTATACAGTCATCGTTCTATCTGACTACTTGATCTTTCTTCAATAGTTTTAAGATTGGCTCACAAGTAGCAGTTAGGTGAGATATGAACCGGGAAATATAGTTGAGTCGACCTAAGAAACCTCCGACCTTCTTCTCAGTACAAGGAGCTGGCATTTCTTGTATGTCTTTGACTTTTACAGGGTCGACTTCAATACATTTTTCACTGACAACAAACCCTAAGAGTTTTCCAGATCTTACCCCGAAGGTGCACTTATGGGATTCAACCTTAGCTTCTATTTCTTCAACCTCTCAACCAACTTGTGAAGATGATCAAGGAGTTGTTTCTCAACTTGCGACCTTGCAATTATATCATCAACATACACTGCTATCTCACGATGGATCATATCATGAAATAGAGCTACCATAGTTTGTTTATAGGTTTCCCCTACATTCTTCAAATAGAAAGGCATGACCTTATAGCAGAAAGTTCCCCACTATGTGACAAAGGTGGTCTTCTCCATGTCCTCGGGAGCCATCTTAATTTGGTTGTAGTCGGAGAAGCCATCCATGAAGGAGAAGACTTTATGTTGAGCAGTGTAGTCGACCAAGACATCAATGTGTGGTAATGGGAAGTCATCCTTGGGACTGGCCCTATTCAAATCTCTGTAGTCTATGCACATACAGACTTTTCCATCTTTCTTCGGTACCGGGACCACATTTTCAACCCATTGGGGATATGACGCAACTTCCAAAAAACTTGCATCGAATTGTTTCATTACCTCAACTTTTATTTTCTCAGACATGTCTGACTGCATGCGACGAACCTTTTGCTTGACTGGAGGACAATCTTCCTTCATTGGTAGATGATGAACCACAATGTCAGTATCAAGTTCCGACATATCTTCATATGACCAAGAAAACACCTCAACATAGTCGTGCAACATCTGAAACAAACTACCCTTGACATTGTCTTCCAAGTTGGCATCGATCTTGACTTCCCTCTTGTCTGCCTCAGTACCTAGGTTGATCACTTTAACTGGTTCCTCATGCGGTTGATAGCCTTTTCCTCTTGCATCAAAATTCTGGCTAGTTCCTTGGGTATTTCACAATCTTCTTCGCCTTCGTCTTCGACTTGGTAGATTTGATGTTCAAAGTCATAGATGGCAATAGTGGAGTCGTTGTCAATGAGATTCGGAGTGGATGTGGATCTGCAAATGTGTGTGTGTGCATGTAAGGTCACATTTCTATTTGGAAAATGCAATAAAGTGAAAGAAAGGCAATGAGTGCAAAATTTGAATGCAAAAGAGTCCAATGTTTTTCATTAAATGATCATATGGAATATGAAAATGAACAAACCCTTAACAAATGGACCATGGTGCCCCAGGCATGGCACATGGCTTAAAGTCATTGTTTCAATAAAACTACAGACATAATTCGTAAATTAATAAAACAGTAAATAGTAATTACTCCTTGTTGAAGGAATTTGGAATGAAGTCCTTGGCACGCTAGTTGTTGAGTCCTTCTTTGGTAGTTGGATAGATCCAGTCATCAAAGTCACAGTCATCTTCAGAGTCTTCAAGGGCATTCACTTCATGATTACTGATTCGAATAGGCGGTTTTCCTATACGAGCACGTCTGATCTCCTTTTGAGCTTTGGTAATGAAATACAAACCACACTTATTTGATTTGAATGTAATGTCAGGGAGTTTCCCCTAAATGGTACAACCTCCATCTTCAATCACAGCATGAGTGTCTTCGAGGGAAGCCATCCTTGTCACATCTTGAGAAGCTTTTGGAACATCAGGAGTAGCCTTGGCAGCAGCAACCATGGGAGAGACCACTTCGAAGGCTTGACAAGGAGTTTCTATGAACTCACCATCCATCTCAACATACTTAAACGAATTCAGATGGATAACCATAAACTCTTCTTCACCACAGACGGTAACAATCTTTCCTTTGACCGAATATTTCAACTTTTGATGAAGTGTAGAAGTCACTGCTCCTGCCCCGTGTATCTAGGGGCGTCCAAGTAGGCAAGAGTAAGTAGGACGGATATCCATCACATAGAAACCGGCTATCTAACTACTTCCTAATGGCCAAGTTTTTCAATTAAGGTTCTAAGGTTAGTTAGTGCTTCATGACGCTGCTCAGCAGCCCCATATTCTCCTCGATTGAATAAACACAAGGGATATCAGTACCAACAAATACGTCACACTAACGTAGCCATTGTTTCAACCATATCGGTCTACGTCGTACTGTTTCCACAATCTATTGCTACTTACCTAAAACAGTGTCCCAGATCCGGGTAGAGGGTCAAAACAAGCCCAAACAAGGAACCATAATGTAAAGAAAACAAGTCAAACAAAGAAAAGCAAGTAAAGGTGATCTAGCCCTAAGGTAACCCCACTTTTAAGATTCTATTCCCCAGTAGAGTCGTCAGTTCAGTAACACGGTGGGAGAACTGACTTGGGATGTTTTGTGTTTTATCGCAATTGTTGCGAATGGAAAGATTCTCCACCGACTTTTCTTTTATCCAATAAAGGAATGGGTGAAAAAATAGGAAAGACCTTTGAGATTATCTTCTTGAGTTCGGGGGGTATATTATGAAAAGGGAAGGTGTTAGCACCCTTTTCATCCATAGTTATCGATGGGCTCTTAGTTGCTTGCTAGATCACTTGCTTTGTTTGAAAATGGGCTTGTGGTGTGGGTTTTGAAAGTATTTTGAAGACGTGCCTTTGTAATGGTTCTCGTCTCTATAAGAACGTGTACAAAGTGTTGTTTTGAAAATAGTTCAAAGAGGTGTTTGTGGAATGTGTTTTTGAATGTGATTTTCTAAAGGGTGTCTTGGTAATGTTCTCGTCTCTATAAGAACGCATACAAAGTGTTTGTATTTTGAAAATGTTTCAAAATGGAAGTGTTGGTGTATAAAATGTTTTTTTGTTGTGAGCAAGCGAGAAACTAGGAACATCCTACCTACTCAAAAGGAATTTAGTGTTCTTTTTCTTCCTCCTTTAGATGTTGTTATCTTATCATGGATTGGTAAGAAGCCTTTATATTTTATATGAAGGGATGGGCGTGGGATGTTTGTATAGTCATAGAAGGCAACCTATGGGACGTCTTAGAAATTTCGTTTAGGGAATAGATCGTTTACCGAAGGCAACATTGAGGGTCATCGAGGGACGATGATGTTTTATTGAGGGTCTTTGCTAAAATGCCCATGTTTGAGGGACATGACTATTTTTCCCAGGAAAGAAGTGGAGATTACCCTAAGGGTGCATGTGTGAATAGTGTGTTTGATTTGCATGCATTTAGTCTTTGATTATGGGTTATCTAACTGTTGTTTTTATCTTTCCATACATGTCCTATTTTACTAGCAAGCATACAAAAGTAATAAAATGCAGAAAAATAAAATCCTACACTATTACAACCATATTGAAGTGCGTGAAAATATAAAGGCAAAAATGAAATAAAAGCAAGAAAAATGAAAGTCTTTCGATTGAGGCAGAAAACCCTTCGATTATGCACTTTCTGGTTCTCTTTGATTTGTCCTGAAAGGGGTGAATGAGTGGCTTTTGACTGAGGCCTGGGGGGTCAGCATGCTGTGCCTTTCGGTTGGGCCTGGAACCAATGCAAGATGCCATCTACCTTTCTGTCTCCTTCGACTGGGGACTGAAAGCAGTGAGGGATGTCTTTCGTTTGGGCATGGACTTAGTGCATACGTGCCTTCTGGCTGCCTCCTTCGACTGGGGATTGAAAGCAGTGAGGGAGTTCCTTTCGTCTGGGCTTGCAATTTGTGCAGGCGTGCCTTCTGGATGCCTCTTTCATTTGACCTGGAGATTAGTTTAGAAGCCAGAAACTTCGTTTCCTACTTCCTGTTTCCTGTTTCTTTCGTTTGAACTCTTGAATAGCAACATGGCCTAAGGCCATGCTAGTATTGCCTTACAATCATTTTAATACTTAATGCATGTTTAGGTAAACAAGAAGAAAAACTAAAGGGTTAGCTCTGAAAACATATTAAAAGGGTGGAAACGAAAAGAACAATGGTATGTACATGCTTGAAACGAAAGAAAAGCTTATTTACATGTTATACAAGAAACGAAAAGCTCAAGGTTTGGAAAAACTTACCTTGCTGGTGGCTGGAGGGTGTGTTGGACCTTGAAGTGGTTTCCTTGAATGCTATTGGATTCGAAGGAAGGGACCAGAGGCATCGTTTCTACTATTTGATTCGAAGGAGAAAAACAAATGAAATTTTTTTCTTGCTGGATTCGAAGGGTAACAAGGTGTAAGGAAACTTCAGATTTGAAGGGGACAAGTGTTTGCGATTTTTGGATTTGTGTTTCACAAATGCTTAAGTGTTTGAGAACTCATGGTGATTTAGAAATTTGAAGTTCCTTCCTCTGGCCAAAAAAGTTCTCCTTGAGCTTGCAAATGCTTCTCTATTTATAGAGAAAAGAATCAACATGTTTGAAGTAACCAGGTTTGTATGATGACAAACCATGGTTTGGTTAAGGGTGAACGAAGTCAGTCCCTTTTCGTTGTTCCTACGTCTCTAGTACAAGTAGGGGCCTGCTGGAAAAAGACTGGACTTGTGCTTCTAGCACTGCTTTTCGTTTAGACATCAATCAGCTTGGAAGCTGCATTTGTGATAAAAGTACTCTCTATGAAAAAAAGGTACGTAGACTTTGCTATTTTAACCAAGAATAGTATTATCCAATAGACAAAACTTCTAAACTTTGTACAAGCTTTTGATTATGTAAAGATTTGAAGCAACATAGCCTGACAAGTAGGGTAAGGCTATGAGATTTTCTTAAACTTGCTTCGAAGGATCCAGAGTTGGGTTCGAAAGATGCTGATTCGAAGGAAACCAAAACTCTAATCAAAGCTTTGTGTGAAGGTGGATCTTGTCCAATCGAAGGCTTGCCTACCAGAGGACACATGGCCAAACGAAGGATGCATGCAGGAGGTCACGGCCTTGTGCCTGCTGGCATGATGGAAGTCCTGGCTTTGTGGTGTCAAAGGCAAACATGTAAGGGGTCAATGGTGCAATCGAAGGACATTTTTCAGAAGGTTATTGCCTCCTGAATTGAAGGACGCTATTTCAAAGGGAAACAAGACTCAGTCGAAACTTGTATGAAGATCATTTCCCTCTGAATCGAAGTAAGCTTTTCAGAAGGTCAATGCCATGTGCACCACAAGCCAGCTTGTGAGGGGTCATTGGTGTAATTGAAGCTTGCATGCAGGAGGCCACTTACTTTGTGGGCGTTAACATGAAGGGAAACCAATGATTTGTAATTCATGTAGGAGGATAATGCTGAAGTTGGATTTGAAGGAGGCACAAAGGATGCTATTGTCTTATGAATCAAAGGAAGCATGAAGGAAGTCCTAGTCTAATCGAAGTAGTCTTGAAAGAGACTAAAGTCCAAAAAAACAAGGGAAATCGAAGAAGGCCTAAAGGGGGCCAACGTCCAATCAAAGCCTTGTGAATCGAAGTAAACTTGTTTTTTTTTCTTTAAATTTTGTCAAAAATATTATTTTTATCTGTATTCTCCTTTTTGATAGTTTCCTTTTAATCTTGGTACTGGAAAATCCCCATGTACTTGTGCAAGCTTGAATCTTGAGAATCCTTGTTAGAAAGACCTTGAAAAATGAGAGGAAAAAATTTGGGATACAACACCATGCATCTAACATGTTCGACGATACTAATACTTCCGACTGCATTAAAGTTACCCAGTTTTCATATGCTTTCATTTTCTTTGCTTTTTCATATCTTTCCTTAAAAGCATATGTATCCCAATAGACAAGAAGTTCATCAAATACTTCCTTGCCTATTCATTTAGGACGAACATTTTGTTCATTCCAACCATGTCTAGCATGTCGTAGCATATTAGAAAGTTGGAATGTTGATCTACCCCGATTTTTTTAACCCTACGACCGTGAATTACACTGCACGCACATTTTTCCTACAATGTGGTATGAAAAATGCTTTCGTGCCTCTCTATCAGATGGATGTCGCATAGTGCCTGAACTTTTTTTGTTTTTATAATTCCATGTTATTTGACTTACATTATGCATTGAAGCAAACATTCTTTTTAACCATGGTATTATCGGAAGATAAAACATGGACTTTACTGCTACACGTTTTTTCTTATGGTTAATGACTTTACTGCAAACTTGATATCTTGGATTCTTACAGAACTTACATTCTTCCAAGGCTCCATCATTAGTATCAAACTCATTGTCATAAAACAACATGTAACCACTAATGAAATAATCAGTCTTTCTTACTTATAAACCCAACTTCGACACCAACCTCTTTGCATCATAAAAAAGTTATAGGCAAGTTGTCTTTCGTAAGAGTCGCGTTCAACATCATTTTTACAAAGAATCCCAAACACTGATCAGGAACATTCCAATTTAACTTGGCGGCCGATAATCTCACACGCATTGATAATTTTGAGTATGATGGCCCCTTAAAAAATGACGTATTCATTTCTTTCAACAACTGATAAAATCTTTGCTCTTTCTCATTCGCCAACTCTTTCTCCAAGTTCATCATAGGCCACGTTCACACCAAAAGCATCGCCAATCATCTCACCTATCATATTAAAGGGTTCCTTATATTCCATATGTGATCGGATACTTAAAGAATGCGTAATACTAGTCTCTGATATGTTACTTGCCAGTTCTTCTCCATTATATATCAAAACCCATTAATTTCCAATGAGACCCCTTATCTTCAAATAACGTTCTACTTCCTCTTGGTCACTAATTATAGGTCTACATTCACATTTAAGACAATGACATTTAACTCTTCTTTCTCTTTGATAACATTCTTGAGCAAATGCCCACGCGATAAACCCTTTAAATCCAACCTTAAAATTTGGTTTAAGTCCACGTCTTCCTGGATACAATCTATCATACATCCAACTATGATAGTACCAACAATATTCCATACTGCACATTTATACAATAAATTTTAAACATAAACTTATATTAACTACAACCTACTTTTCATACAAATAAATTTTGGGTTAAATATGTTTTTGGCCCTCTAAATATAGCGGATTTTATTTGATAGAGTTATGGTTTTTGGGCTTTTGTTACCAAACTTCATCACTATCATTATTTGGTAGATTAGCATAGAAAACAATAATGGAGCTTGCATACAGATGATCCGAGGTGGATTGCTCTTTGATCGAAACTGACAAACTGGGATGTTTGTGGTTAATTTTTTTTCTTCTCTGTGTATTATTCATTTGTTGACTTTTTATGTATATTTAATTTGAACTCATTTTTATTTATCGTCCATGGAATTGTATAAAACTTGCTCTACAAATCTTTGTCAATTATTATCCTAGATTTTTGCTATGTGCTTGGGGTTTGGGTTGCTATAGACATATACTGCTCTAATTCTTAGCTAGGATGATTATTTAATAATTTCTAGATTCTAGAGATATATTTAGAGCTATTATTTACTTGGGTTTCTGTAATTAATGCCTTTGTGTTGGTTGTGTTGTGCTGAGAGATCGTCAATGCGAGTAGCACAATTGACTTCTTTATTGTTAAGGTTAGTTGAGAGATCACCTCCGAGATGATACAATGGGTGTTGTCTTGGATACGTGATGACATTGATGAGTCTTGTAGGTTGAGTATAATTGGTCAATAGATTTAAGTTTGCGAGGAGTGTATTATATGCATGTTTGATATGTTTCTTCTCCAAAGAATGAATTATTTTCTGTTAATAGTTTTAATTCCTGCATTTACCTTTTATACAAACCAACCCAATTCAACCCCAAACTCATAAAAGCAAGAAATTATAGAACAACAATTCAGTAGCACTAATCCTTGTGGAATTGATATGAGAAAACTAAATACTTACTTACTTTTGCTTATCGCTTTACCGCTTCAGCACATACATGTAGTTTAATTTTATTTTATTTAATTTTATTACGATTAAAATATAATATCGCCAATATTACGTGTCATATATTTTCAAAAATACTTCCTGACCCCAATTATTGTGTAACCTAAGCTTCTTCATATCTGTTGCCTCCTTCCATTGTGATCTTCTTCATCACTGACTTAAAGCTTATCTTTTTCATCTCTTCTCTTATATTCAATGGAGTATTCAAAGTAAAGCTCATCTAAAGGCGTTTATTTTTCATCTTCTTCTGTGAAATCTCGAGCTGGTCGATTACGTAGTTGCAATGGTCGAATAGTGTCTTACCAATACAAGAAGGGACAAAAAACTAAATATTTCAGCAGATTTTTTCACGGATCAAGCTCTTCTCGATGGTCTTCCAAGAATTCTTTCCCTTAGCATCGCCAACATCTATGTCATCTTAAGGAACTACAAGTCGGTCCTTAGAATGCTTCCCTGGACCCATAATGTCACGTGTTTTCAAAGATATAAATAACTAAAGCTATAAATCAAAGATTAATGAGAATTTCTAATGGTACCAAATTTTGACCTAACTTTTTCAAAAAGTTCAACTCTAAAATTCTCTCTAATCAGGCAACATAAATGAATTTTAAGGACATGGTTAGCTTCAGGGCTATGATGTCTACATTTTATAATTGAAAATGGAAAGCTAACAATGACTATATGAAGATTTTAAAATTCAAAAAACATACCTAAAAAATGGACTTCATGTTTTGAGTTTGAGCTTATTTCAAGGTGTTGCAATGATAAGGTTAGCTTCCTTGAGTCCCTAGGAAGCTAATTCAATGCTTGGCTTGAATGGAGAGTGGCTGAAATGGTCTGAAGAAGTCCAACTACAATGCTTTGTTTTTGGTTATGGAAGATGAGGAAGATGGTTTTACAGTTATGTTGCAGGTGTTGTGATAATCTCTATATGTGTATTAGAAGCTTTGTGATTGATTAGAACTAAAAACGCACAAGTAGATTTTGCGTTTGAGGTTTTATGGCCATAAATAACAACAAAGGATGTTTGTATACAACTCTGATATTTTAGGGAGTTTGAGTTATTTTGAGGGCTTGTAAACTCGTGTGTTATGTTATAAATGGTGTCTCTATTTATAGAGAAGAGGTTTGGAAGCTTGGAGAAGTCAGAAGTACAAAATCATATGTTTGTGGATTTTAACTTATTTTTGAAGCAACATGGACAAACATGGTTTCAAGGGAAGGTAGGGTGGATGAGCACATTAAACATACTTATTATGAAATTATAGAGGATGCTTATGCATAAAGAACAACTACAAAGCTCAAGGAGAGTGGACTTTGTGATTAAAGCCACTTTTCCAAAATGGAAGTGTGAACTTTCTTTCATTAATGGCAATTTGGTTTGGATAATGGTTGAATCACTTGGATAATGTCTCAAAAATTTGTGTAAACCATTAATTATGGAGTGAAACATAAGTTAGAATCCTACAAATCAAGATTATGCAGCATGGCTATGGATTTGGTCAAGTGTTTTTCATGAAAAATTCCTTGTAATTCAAGTTTGAAACCCTAACTTTATCTCTTCGATTATCCTAGCTCAAAAATGATATAAATGAGTTATTAGAAATTTTGGAAATCTTGGAACATCCTCTACAACCTTCACGTTTTTCATTTTTGAAGAATCAATTTGGAACTAAGAGAAAAATTGCCATGAAGTTAGGTAAAAAATCTGCCTAAATTAGGTAAAATTTTCACTAAGTGTTTTAAGAAAAAGTGCATCACTTTATGGATTCATAATTCAAAATCCAAGCATTTCTAGAACTTGATCGATAAAGAAAATTTGTAGATCTCATCAATATCTACAACTTTCATGTTTGAAGTTTTCTTTGAATCATCTTGCATCTTGGTGCGAAGTTGACATGAAGTCATGAAAAAAACAAGACTTAATACACTTAGAAAATTTTCTAAGTCTTGAAAACTTTGACTTTTCAAAATGACTTTTGACTTTCTTGATTTCTTGATGATAAAGTTTCATATTTTTGAATTCCTTGATGAAATGTGATCTTTGAAACTCAATTTTGATCAAAAAGTCAAAGTTTGACTTTTGGTGTATCAGTTGACTTTTCATCAGTTGATTGAATTTCAACTATCAATCAATTGATCTTGAGAAATGATTTGAGCCATGAAATTAGGTCAAAAAATTGAATTTGAATCCTTGAGATTATGCTTCAAGCCATTAGATCATGTATTAGGTCCAAAACCCTTGATTAGTCAAATATAGTTAAAACCCTAATTTTGACCATTTTGCCCTTTTGATGATTTAAACATTTTTCTTGGAGAATTGTGATCCAAACTTGATCAATTGACACACATACTTCAAAATGTTGATATTGGTTAAAAATCTTGAAATTTGACTGTAGGTTGACCACGGTTGACTTTTTACCCAATAAGCTAATTTTAGGTCATTTGATCAATTGAATGAGAAATTTTGAGATGCAAGACTTGAAAATTGATATGAGTATTCTTGAAAGTCTGTAATGATACATGAAAGTCAATTTAAGCATTAGAAGTCAAATTTTCCTTGTGAAAATCCAAACCCTAATTTGAGACATTAGGGTTGAGGAGATGGCTTGACCTAGTCAATACTTGTGTAAGCTTGAACCATTGAAGATATTTGTGAGAAATGTCTTGAGAAAAGAGAGGGAAAATTTTGGGGTACAATAGCTTCCCCTGTTCAATCTTCTTAAACCTGAAGAGTTAGATTGGCGGGTGTGCCATTCGTGACTTGAAGATGGAAGATGATTGAACACAAGAGTGCTTGGAAATTTGCACTTGATGATATGTTATTTGATTGTGTCGGGAATGGGCTTAATGATGTCATTTGAATAAGTGGTAAAGAATTTGTCGAAGATGGGCTTACAGATGCCATCCAATGTGATTGTTGACAGAGATCGAAAGAAGTATCAGAATAAATCTTTGGTCGATTTATACTGAATCAAGCAGAAGTCTTGAATAATCTTTAACTGGATAACAAATCAGTATAAATCTTTGGAGTGATTTAACTTAACCAGGGAAAGTGTCTACAATAACGAAATCAGGATAAGTCATTGATCGATTTAAACTGAACCAACAGAGGTATTGAATAATCTTTAACCGGAGAATGAATCAGTATAACCCTTTGGAGTGATTTAACTGAACCAGAGAAAGTGTCTACCGGAAAGGAATCAGGATAAAACATTGATCAAATTAAACTGAACCAGTAGAGGTCTTGAATAATCTTTAACTGGAGAACGAATCAGTATAAATATTCATAGCGATTTAACTGAACCAGAGAAAATGTCTACTAAAACGGAATCAGGATAAACCATTGATCAATTTAAACTGAACCAGCAGAGGTCTTGAATAATCTTTAACTGGAGAACGAATCAGTATAAATCATCGGAGCGATTTGTCTAAACTAAAGAAAGTGTCTACTGGAACAGAATTAGGATAAACCATTGATCAATTTAAACTAAACCAACAGAGGTCTTGAATAATCTTTAATTGGAGAACGAATCAGTATAAATATTCAGAGCGATTTAACTGAACCAGAGAAAGTGTCTGCCAAAATGGAATCAGGATAAACCATTGATTGATTTAAACTGAACCAGCAGAGGTCTGTTTGTCGCTGATGATATTTATCTGATGACGGATCTTTCTTGAAATGGTAAAGAATTAGTTGAGGCAATGTCATGATGCATGCATTGCGTAATGATGTTCTCAAAATAAATGAGATTATGCTATATGCATTTTGTATGCATATGTCATGATGCATGAATGTGAAATGTTATTGAAGTAAATCTTTGTCTAGAAAATAAATCCTTGACAACTATTGGGGAGATTTGGGAAGCTAAATCCCGGACTACTGCTGGAGATGGAGAATATGCGTATCTTCAAATTTGTTTAGAGTGTTTCGCTGGGGATTCCCGTCTCATTGTTTTAAGGAAATTCTGCATAGAATGTCGATTTCTTGTTGAGGAATAGAGCTCAGGAACCTTGGTTTTCCATTACTCTACTGAGAATTATAACTTGACTGGGGAGAGTAAAAGTTAACTGGTATCTTGTCGAATTACAGGCATGGCAGCAACTTTTTGGAGATAGTAACGAGTCCACTGGGGACAAAAGGGGTTTTGACCGTTGATTTGTAACTATTTGAGAAAATATTATTATTGGGGAATCTGTAGTTTATTGGGGAAATAAACTCTGTTGAGGAGAATATTTTGAAGACCTTATTGGGGAGATGAATTCTTTTGGGGAGAACTCTGCAAGGTTTATTTTTTTATTTAAGACCAACTCAGCTGGGGAGTGGGTTTTCAGAAGATTATACTTTGTGGGGATAATTTTATTGAAGCAACTCTGTGGGGATATCCCAAATGCTTACATACATTTGTTAATAGTTAATCATATTCATATGCATATGTTCATTCAATTTTAATCATTGGATGTTTTTACACTCAAAACAAAAAAAAAACAAAATTTTTCACTTCGAAGTGTATTTGTATTGATGTTTTTCCTATAAACATGTGTTTTTGTACAAGGAAACAAAAATTCTAGTAAGAGGAAATCATCGAAAAAATGAAATGAATACAAATTGAAAACAAAATAATAGCGATGTGGAAGTAATCTCATTAGGTTCCAAATCCGCCATTGCCCCTATGTCTTCGAACATCATCCCTTGTCGTGGAAATAAGTTGATTGAATTGATCTTATAACATTAAATTTGTACCTTGGTAATAAACTAGCTGTAGTGATTTCACGGGACATAGTCACACACTTTGATCCTTAACTTTTTCCTGGACCTCCCTTTCAGGTTTTCTGCCCACCAGGATACCCTTTTTTTCCCAAGTCGCCCTTTCGGGTTTTCGACTTGCCGAGTGTACAATCTTTTGTATATATCCCTAACTTTTTCCCGAACTCTTTTAGTTTGTCGGAATGCCCTTATTCTTGCCTAGGTATGTCAACCTAGCGGGTCATTTTTATGCGTAGTGTTTTTTAACTATGTCTACGTTCACCGAATGCGGAATATCTTCACCGTCCATAGTAGTTAGCATCATAGCTCCGCCAGAGAATACCTTTTTAACAATAAATGGCCTTTTGTAAGTGGGAGTCCATTTTCCCCTGGGATCGCCTTGAGGAAGAATGATGCGCTTTATTAGCAAATCTCCAGTCTGATACGCTCGAGGTTTGATATTTTTGTTGAAAGCCTTGATCATACGATTTGGATACATTTGGCCATGACAAATAGCAGCCAATCTCTTCTCGTCAATTAAGTTCAACTGATCCAACCTAGTCTGAATCCATTCATCTTCGCCTAAGTTTGCTTCTTTAATAATCCTTAAAGAAGGAATCTGAACTTCCACAGGCAGGACAACTTCCATGCCATAGACTAAAGAAAAAGGAGTTGCCCCAGTTTATGTTCGAGCCGAAGTACGGTAGCCATGGAGAGAAAACGGTAGCATCACGTGCCAGTCTTTATAGGTTACTACCATCTTTTTCATAATATTATTTATGTTTTTATTGGTATCTTCCACTACTCCATTCATCTTAGGTCTGTGTGGATAAGAATTGTGATGCTTGATTTTGAACTGCGTACAAAGTTCAGTGATCATAGCATTGTTGAGATTGGTTCCGTTATCAGTGATAATCCTTTCTGGGATGTCGTATTTGCAAATGATGTTATGCTTGATAAACCTGGCTACAACATTCTTAGTGATTGAGGCAAGTGAAGTCGCTTCGACCCATTTGGTGAAGTAGTCAGTGGTAACGAGGATGAAATGATATCCGTTAGAGGCAGTGGGCTTGATCTCTCCAATCATGTCAATGCCCACATTGCAAATGGCCACAGAGCAGTCATGGCATTCAAAGGAATTGGAGGTACATGAACCTTGTCGGCATAGATTTGTCACTTATGGCAAGTCCTCGAGTGATGGTGACAATCAGTTTCCATAGTCGACCAATAGTAACCAGCCCTCACAATCTTCTTGGACATAGTGTACTCGCTTGAGTGAGTCCCAAAGACACCTTCATGCATGTCTTCCATGATTTTCTCTGCCTCTTTCTTCTCCATACAACGGAGCACAGTGGAATCATGGTTGCGCGTGTATAGAATCACATTGGTTAGGAAGAATTTGGCTGAGAACCTTCGTAGGAATTTCTTGTTGTTTATTGAGGCTCCCTCAGGATACTCTTGTGCTTCGAGGTACCTCTTTACTTCATGATACAAAGGGTTCTCCTCATTAGTGTCAATCTCATAATAGTGCAGGTTTGTTAAATCTTTTGATAGTAATTATGGGAGCTTCGTTGTCCCAATTGACCTTGAACATGGATGACATTGTCGCTAAGGCATCTACCAACTGATTTTCTTCTCTTGGGAAGTGTTCAAAGATAACCTCCTCAAAGTATGGGATCAAAGTTAACATGAGCTCTTCGTAAGTGATCAGGTTTCGATGTTTGATATCCCATTCTCCTTTAACTTGACTGATTACTAGAGTTGAGTCCCCGTATACGTCCATGAACTTGACTCTTAGGTCGATATGAGCTTTTAGACCTAAGATGCATAATTCATACTCAGCCATGTTGTTTGTATAGTCGAAGCACAGTTTGCCAGTGAAAGGCGTATGGCCACCTTCGGGGGAAATAATCACAACACCAATTCCATTACCTAAAGAATTGGAAGCTCCATCAAAAACCATAGTCCATCGGGATCCTTGTTCAGGTCCTTCATATGGTCCAGGATTTTCACAATGAGTTATCAGCATGATATTCTCGTCCGAGAATTCAAAGTTCATGGATTGGTATTCATCAGCAGCTTTATGGGCCAAATGATCCGCCAGTATACTTCCTTTGATTTCTTTTTGTGTGGTGTATTGGATTCCATATTCAGTCAAGATAATTTTCCATCTAGCTATTCATTCGGAGAGAGCTGGCTTCTCGAAGACATACTTGATAGGATCCATCTTAAAAAACAATAGAGCGGTGTGAGTCAGCGTATATTATCTTAGCCGGTGAGCAGCCCATGCCAGAGCGCAACAAGTTTTCTCGAGCAATGAGTATCTTGTTTCATAGTCGGAAAATTTTTTGCTCAGGTAGTATATTGTATGCTCTTTTTGGCCAGACTCGTCATGTTTGCCCAACACACACCCCATTGAATTCTCCAATATAGTCAAGTACATAATCAGAGGTCTTCCTTCAATTGGAGGCATCGGGATGAGAAGTTCTTGCAAATATTCTTTAATTTTGTCAAAGGCTGCTATACAGTCATCGTTCTATCTGACTACTTGATCTTTCTTCAATAGTTTTAAGATTGGCTCACAAGTAGCAGTTAGGTGAGATATGAACCGGGAAATATAGTTGAGTCGACCTAAGAAACCTCCGACCTTCTTCTCAGTACAAGGAGCTGGCATTTCTTGTATGTCTTTGACTTTTACAGGGTCGACTTCAATACATTTTTCACTGACAACAAACCCTAAGAGTTTTCCAGATCTTACCCCGAAGGTGCACTTATGGGATTCAACCTTAGCTTCTATTTCTTCAACCTCTCAACCAACTTGTGAAGATGATCAAGGAGTTGTTTCTCAACTTGCGACCTTGCAATTATATCATCAACATACACTGCTATCTCACGATGGATCATATCATGAAATAGAGCTACCATAGTTTGTTTATAGGTTTCCCCTACATTCTTCAAATAGAAAGGCATGACCTTATAGCAGAAAGTTCCCCACTATGTGACAAAGGTGGTCTTCTCCATGTCCTCGGGAGCCATCTTAATTTGGTTGTAGTCGGAGAAGCCATCCATGAAGGAGAAGACTTTATGTTGAGCAGTGTAGTCGACCAAGACATCAATGTGTGGTAATGGGAAGTCATCCTTGGGACTGGCCCTATTCAAATCTCTGTAGTCTATGCACATACAGACTTTTCCATCTTTCTTCGGTACCGGGACCACATTTTCAACCCATTGGGGATATGACGCAACTTCCAAAAAACTTGCATCGAACTGTTTCATTACCTCAACTTTTATTTTCTCAGACATGTCTGACTGCATGCGACGAACCTTTTGCTTGACTGGAGGACAATCTTCCTTCATTGGTAGATGATGAACCACAATGTCAGTATCAAGTTCCGACATATCTTCATATGACCAAGAAAACACCTCAACATAGTCGTGCAACATCTGAAACAAACTACCCTTGACATTGTCTTCCAAGTTGGCATCGATCTTGACTTCCCTCTTATCTGCCTCAGTACCTAGGTTGATCACTTTAACTGGTTCCTCATGCGGTTGATAGCCTTTTCCTCTTGCATCAAAATTCTGGCTAGTTCCTTGGGTATTTCACAATCTTCTTCGCCTTCGTCTTCGACTTGGTAGATTTGATGTTCAAAGTCATAGATGGCAATAGTGGAGTCGTTGTCAATGAGATTCGGAGTGGATGTGGATCTGCAAATGTGTGTGTGTGCATGTAAGGTCACATTTCTATTTGGAAAATGCAATAAAGTGAAAGAAAGGCAATGAGTGCAAAATTTGAATGCAAAAGAGTCCAATGTTTTTCATTAAATGATCATATGGAATATGAAAATGAACAAACCCTTAACAAATGGACCATGGTGCCCCAGGCATGGCACATGGCTTAAAGTCATTGTTTCAATAAAACTACAGACATAATTCGTAAATTAATAAAACAGTAAATAGTAATTACTCCTTGTTGAAGGAATTTGGAATGAAGTCCTTGGCACGCTAGTTGTTGAGTCCTTCTTCGGTAGTTGGATAGATCCAGTCATCAAAGTCACAGTCATCTTCAGAGTCTTCAAGGGCATTCACTTCATGATTACTGATTCGAATAGGCGGTTTTCCTATACGAGCACGTCTGATCTCCTTTTGAGCTTTGGTAATGAAATCCAAACCACACTTATTTGATTTGAATGTAATGTCAGGGAGTTTCCCCTAAATGGTACAACCTCCATCTTCAATCACAGCATGAGTGTCTTCGAGGGAAGCCATCCTTGTCACATCTTGAGAAGCTTTTGGAACATCAGGAGTAGCCTTGGCAGCAGCAACCATGGGAGAGACCACTTCGAAGGCTTGACAAGGAGTTTCTATGAACTCACCATCCATCTCAACATACTTAAACGAATTCAGATGGATAACCATAAACTCTTCTTCACCACAGACGGTAACAATCTTTCCTTTGACCGAATATTTCAACTTTTGATGAAGTATAGAAGTCACTGCTCCTGCCCCGTGTATCTAGGGGCGTCCAAGTAGGCAAGAGTAAGTAGGACGGATATCCATCACATAGAAACCGGCTATCTAACTACTTCCTAATGGCCAAGTTTTTCAATTAAGGTTCTAAGGTTAGTTAGTGCTTCATGACGCTGCTCAGCAGCCCCATATTCTCCTCGATTGAATAAACACAAGGGATATCAGTACCAACAAATATGTCACACTAACGTAGCCATTGTTTCAACCATATCGGTCTACGTCGTACTGTTTCCACAATCTATTGCTACTTACCTAAAACAGTGTCCCAGATCCGGGTAGAGGGTCAAAACAAGCCCAAACAAGGAACCATAATGTAAAGAAAACAAGTCAAACAAAGAAAAGCAAGTAAAGGTGATCTAGCCCTAAGGTAACCCCACTTTTAAGATTCTATTCCCCAGTAGAGTCGTCAGTTCAGTAACACGGTGGGAGAACTGACTTGGGATGTTTTGTGTTTTATCGCAATTGTTGCGAATGGAAAGATTCTCCACCGACTTTTCTTTTATCCAATAAAGGAATGGGTGAAAAAATAGGAAAGACCTTTGAGATTATCTTCTTGAGTTCGGGGGGTATATTATGAAAAGGGAAGGTGTTAGCACCCTTTTCATCCATAGTTATCGATGGGCTCTTAGTTGCTTGCTAGATCACTTGCTTTGTTTGAAAATGGGCTTGTGGTGTGGGTTTTGAAAGTATTTTGAAGACGTGCCTTTGTAATGGTTCTCGTCTCTATAAGAACGTGTACAAAGTGTTGTTTTGAAAATAGTTCAAAGAGGTGTTTGTGGAATGTGTTTTTGAATGTGATTTTCTAAAGGGTGTCTTGGTAATGTTCTCGTCTCTATAAGAACGCATACAAAGTGTTTGTATTTTGAAAATGTTTCAAAATGGAAGTGTTGGTGTATAAAATGTTTTTTTGTTGTGAGCAAGCGAGAAACTAGGAACATCCTACCTACTCAAAAGGAATTTAGTGTTCTTTTTCTTCCTCCTTTAGATGTTGTTATCTTATCATGGATTGGTAAGAAGCCTTTATATTTTATATGAAGGGATGGGCGTGGGATGTTTGTATAGTCATAGAAGGCAACCTATGGGACGTCTTAGAAATTTCGTTTAGGGAATAGATCGTTTACCGAAGGCAACATTGAGGGTCATCGAGGGACGATGATGTTTTATTGAGGGTCTTTGCTAAAATGCCAATGTTTGAGGGACATGACTATTTTTCCCAGGAAAGAAGTGGAGATTACCCTAAGGGTGCATGTGTGAATAGTGTGTTTGATTTGCATGCATTTAGTCTTTGATTATGGGTTATCTAACTGTTGTTTTTATCTTTCCATACATGTCCTATTTTACTAGCAAGCATACAAAAGTAATAAAATGCAGAAAAATAAAATCCTACACTATTACAACCATATTGAAGTGCGTGAAAATATAAAGGCAAAAATGAAATAAAAGCAAGAAAAATGAAAGTCTTTCGATTGAGGCAGAAAACCCTTCGATTATGCACTTTCTGGTTCTCTTTGATTTGTCCTGAAAGGGGTGAATGAGTGGCTTTTGACTGAGGCCTGGGGGGTCAGCATGCTGTGCCTTTCGGTTGGGCCTGGAACCAATGCAAGATGCCATCTACCTTTCTGTCTCCTTCGACTGGGGACTGAAAGCAGTGAGGGATGTCTTTCGTTTGGGCATGGACTTAGTGCATACGTGCCTTCTGGCTGCCTCCTTCGACTGGGGATTGAAAGCAGTGAGGGAGTTCCTTTCGTCTGGGCTTGCAATTTGTGCAGGCGTGCCTTCTGGATGCCTCTTTCATTTGACCTGGAGATTAGTTTAGAAGCCAGAAACTTCGTTTCCTACTTCCTGTTTCCTGTTTCTTTCGTTTGAACTCTTGAATAGCAACATGGCCTAAGGCCATGCTAGTATTGCCTTACAATCATTTTAATACTTAATGCATGTTTAGGTAAACAAGAAGAAAAACTAAAGGGTTAGCTCTGAAAACATATTAAAAGGGTGGAAACGAAAAGAACAATGGTATGTACATGCTTGAAACGAAAGAAAAGCTTATTTACATGTTATACAAGAAACGAAAAGCTCAAGGTTTGGAAAAACTTACCTTGCTGGTGGCTGGAGGGTGTGTTGGACCTTGAAGTGGTTTCCTTGAATGCTATTGGATTCGAAGGAAGGGACCAGAGGCATCGTTTCTACTATTTGATTCGAAGGAGAAAAACAAATGAAATTTTTTTCTTGCTGGATTCGAAGGGTAACAAGGTGTAAGGAAACTTCAGATTTGAAGGGGACAAGTGTTTGCGATTTTTGGATTTGTGTTTCACAAATGCTTAAGTGTTTGAGAACTCATGGTGATTTAGAAATTTGAAGTTCCTTCCTCTGGCCAAAAAAGTTCTCCTTGAGCTTGCAAATGCTTCTCTATTTATAGAGAAAAGAATCAACATGTTTGAAGTAACCAGGTTTGTATGATGACAAACCATGGTTTGGTTAAGGGTGAACGAAGTCAGTCCCTTTTCGTTGTTCCTACGTCTCTAGTACAAGTAGGGGCCTGCTGGAAAAAGACTGGACTTGTGCTTCTAGCACTACTTTTCGTTTAGACATCAATCAGCTTGGAAGCTGCATTTGTGATAAAAGTACTCTCTATGAAAAAAAGGTACGTAGACTTTGCTATTTTAACCAAGAATAGTATTATCCAATAGACAAAACTTCTAAACTTTGTACAAGCTTTTGATTATGTAAAGATTTGAAGCAACATAGCCTGACAAGTAGGGTAAGGCTATGAGATTTTCTTAAACTTGCTTCGAAGGATCCAGAGTTGGGTTCGAAAGATGCTGATTCGAAGGAAACCAAAACTCTAATCAAAGCTTTGTGTGAAGGTGGATCTTGTCCAATCGAAGGCTTGCCTACCAGAGGACACATGGCCAAACGAAGGATGCATGCAGGAGGTCACGGCCTTGTGCCTGCTGGCATGATGGAAGTCCTGGCTTTGTGGTGTCAAAGGCAAACATGTAAGGGGTCAATGGTGCAATCGAAGGACACTTTTCAGAAGGTTATTGCCTCCTGAATTGAAGGACGCTATTTCAAAGGGAAACAAGACTCAGTCGAAGCTTGTATGAAGATCATTTCCCTCTGAATCGAAGTAAGCTTTTCAGAAGGTCAATGCCATGTGCACCACAAGCCAGCTTGTGAGGGGTCATTGGTGTAATTGAAGCTTTCATGCAGGAGGCCACTTACTTTGTGGGCGTTAACATGAAGGGAAACCAATGATTTGTAATTCATGTAGGAGGCTAATGCTGAAGTTGGATTTGAAGGAGTCACAAAGGATGCTATTGTCTTATGAATCAAAGGAAGCATGAAGGAAGTCCTAGTCCAATCGAAGTAGTCTTGAAAGAGACTAAAGTCCAAAAAAACAAGGGAAATCGAAGAAGGCCTAAAGGGGGCCAACGTCCAATCAAAGCCTTGTGAATCGAAGTAAACTTGTTTTTTTTTCTTTAAATTTTGTCAAAAATATTATTTTTATCTGTATTCTCCTTTTTGATAGTTTCCTTTTAATCTTGGTACTGGAAAATCCCCATGTACTTGTGCAAGCTTGAATCTTGAGAATCCTTGTTAGAAAGACCTTGAAAAATGAGAGGAAAAAATTTGGGATACAACACCATGCATCTAACATGTTCGACGATACTAATACTTCCGACTGCATTAAAGTTACCCAATTTTCATATGCTTTCATTTTCTTTGCTTTTTCATATCTTTCCTTAAAAGCATATGTATCCCAATAGACAAGAAGTTCATCAAATACTTCCTTGCCTATTCATTTAGGACGAACATTTTGTTCATTCCAACCATGTCTAGCATGTCGTAGCATATTAGAAAGTTGGAATGTTGATCTACCCCGATTTTTTTAACCCTACGACCGTGAATTACACCGCACGCACATTTTTCCTACAATGTGGTATGAAAAATGCTTTCGTGCCTCTCTATCAGATGGATGTCGCATAGTGCCTGAACTTTTTTTGTTTTTATAATTCCATGTTATTTGACTTACATTATGCATTGAAGCAAACATTCTTTTTAACCATGGTATTATCGGAAGATAAAACATGGACTTTACTGCTACACGTTTTTTCTTATGGTTAATGACTTTACTGCAAACTTGATATCTTGGATTCTTACAGAACTTACATTCTTCCAAGGCTCCATCATTAGTATCAAACTCATTGTCATAAAACAACATGTAACCACTAATGAAATAATCAGTCTTTCTTACTTATAAACCCAACTTCGACACCAACCTCTTTGCATCATAAAAAAGTTATAGGCAAGTTGTCTTTCGTAAGAGTCGCGTTCAACATCATTTTTACAAAGAATCCCAAACACTGATCAGGAACATTCCAATTTAACTTGGCGGCCGATAATCTCACACGCATTGATAATTTTGAGTATGATGGCCCCTTAAAAAATGACGTATTCATTTCTTTCAACAACTGATAAAATCTTTGCTCTTTCTCATTCGCCAACTCTTTCTCCAAGTTCATCATAGGCCACGTTCACACCAAAAGCATCGCCAATCATCTCACCTATCATATTAAAGGGTTCCTTATATTCCATATGTGATCGAATACTTAAAGAATGTGTAATACTAGTCTCTGATATGTTACTTGCCAGTTCTTCTCCATTATATATCAAAACCCATTAATTTCCAATGAGACCCCTTATCTTCAAATAACGTTCTACTTCCTCTTGGTCACTAATTATAGGTCTACATTCACATTTAAGACAATGACATTTAACTCTTCTTTCTCTTTGATAACATTCTTGAGCAAATGCCCACGCGATAAACCCTTTAAATCCAACCTTAAAATTTGGTTTAAGTCCACGTCTTCCTGGATACAATCTATCATACATCCAACTATGATAGTACCAACAATATTCCATACTGCACATTTATACAATAAATTTTAAACATAAACTTATATTAACTACAACCTACTTTTCATACAAATAAATTTTGGGTTAAATATGTTTTTGGCCCTCTAAATATAGCGGATTTTATTTGATAGAGTTATGGTTTTTGGGCTTTTGTTACCAAACTTCATCACTATCATTCTTTGGTAGATTAGCATAGAAAACAATAATGGAGCTTGCATACAGATGATCCGAGGTGGATTGCTCTTTGATCGAAACTGACAAACTGGGATGTTTGTGGTTAATTTTTTTTCTTCTCTGTGTATTATTCATTTGTTGACTTTTTATGTATATTTAATTTGAACTCATTTTTATTTATCGTCCATGGAATTGTATAAAACTTGCTCTACAAATCTTTGTCAATTATTATCCTAGATTTTTGCTATGTGCTTGGGGTTTGGGTTGCTATAGACATATACTGCTCTAATTCTTAGCTAGGATGATTATTTAATAATTTCTAGATTCTATAGATATATTTAGAGCTATTATTTACTTGGGTTTCTGTAATTAATGCCTTTGTGTTGGTTGTGTTGTGCTGAGAGATCGTCAATGCGAGTAGCACAATTGACTTCTTTATTGTTAAGGTTAGTTGAGAGATCACCTCCGAGATGATACAATGGGTGTTGTCTTGGATACGTGATGACATTGATGAGTCTTGTAGGTTGAGTATAATTGGTCAATAGATTTAAGTTTGCGAGGAGTGTATTATATGCATGTTTGATATGTTTCTTCTCCAAAGAATGAATTCTTTTCTGTTAATAGTTTTAATTCCTGCATTTACCTTTTATACAAACCAACCCAATTCAACCCCAAACTCATAAAAGCAAGAAATTATAGAACAACAATTCAGTAGCACTAATCCTTGTGGAATTGATATGAGAAAACTAAATACTTACTTACTTTTGCTTATCGCTTTACCGCTTCAGCACATACATGTAGTTTAATTTTATTTTATTTAATTTTATTACGATTAAAATATAATATCGCCAATATTACGTGTCATATATTTTCAAAAATACTTCCTGACCCCAATTATTGTGTAACCTAAGCTTCTTCATATCTGTTGCCTCCTTCCATTGTGATCTTCTTCATCACTGACTTAAAGCTTATCTTTTTCATCTCTTCTCTTATATTCAATGGAGTATTCAAAGTAAAGCTCATCTAAAGGCGTTTATTTTTCATCTTCTTCTGTGAAATCTCGAGCTGGTCGATTACGTAGTTGCAATGGTCGAATAGTGTCTTACCAATACAAGAAGGGACAAAAAACTAAATATTTCAGCAGATTTTTTCACGGATCAAGCTCTTCTCGATGGTCTTCCAAGAATTCTTTCCCTTAGCATCGCCAACATCTATGTCATCTTAAGGAACTACAAGTCGGTCCTTAGAATGCTTCCCTGGACCCATAATGTCACGTGTTTTCAAAGATATAAATAACTAAAGCTATAAATCAAAGATTAATGAGAATTTCTAATGGTACCAAATTTTGACCTAACTTTTTCAAAAAGTTCAACTCTAAAATTCTCTCTAATCAGGCAACATAAATGAATTTTAAGGACATGGTTAGCTTCAGGGCTATGATGTCTACATTTTATAATTGAAAATGGAAAGCTAACAATGACTATATGAAGATTTTAAAATTCAAAAAACATACCTAAAAAATGGACTTCATGTTTTGAGTTTGAGCTTATTTCAAGGTGTTGCAATGATAAGGTTAGCTTCCTTGAGTCCCTAGGAAGCTAATTCAATGCTTGGCTTGAATGGAGAGTGGCTGAAATGGTCTGAAGAAGTCCAACTACAATGCTTTGTTTTTGGTTATGGAAGATGAGGAAGATGGTTTTACAGTTATGTTGCAGGTGTTGTGATAATCTCTATATGTGTATTAGAAGCTTTGTGATTGATTAGAACTAAAAACGCACGAGTAGATTTTGCGTTTGAGGTTTTATGGCCATAAATAACAACAAAGGATGTTTGTATACAACTCTGATATTTTAGGGAGTTTGAGTTATTTTGAGGGCTTGTAAACTCGTGAGTTATGTTATAAATGGTGTCTCTATTTATAGAGAAGAGGTTTGGAAGCTTGGAGAAGTCAGAAGTACAAAATCATATGTTTGTGGATTTTAACTTATTTTTGAAGCAACATGGACAAACATGGTTTCAAGGGAAGGTAGGGTGGATGAGCACATTAAACATACTTATTATGAAATTATAGAGGATGCTTATGCATAAAGAACAACTACAAAGCTCAAGGAGAGTGGACTTTGTGATTAAAGCCACTTTTCCAAAATGGAAGTGTGAACTTTCTTTCATTAATGGCAATTTGGTTTGGATAATGGTTGAATCACTTGGATAATGTCTCAAAAATTTGTGTAAACCATTAATTATGGAGTGAAACATAAGTTAGAATCCTACAAATCAAGATTATGCAGCATGGCTATGGATTTGGTCAAGTGTTTTTCATGAAAAATTCCTTGTAATTCAAGTTTGAAACCCTAACTTTATCTCTTCGATTATCCTAGCTCAAAAATGATATAAATGAGTTATTAGAAATTTTGGAAATCTTGGAACATCCTCTACAACCTTCACGTTTTTCATTTTTGAAGAATCAATTTGGAACTAAGAGAAAAATTGCCATGAAGTTAGGTAAAAAATCTGCCTAAATTAGGTAAAATTTTCACTAAGTGTTTTAAGAAAAAGTGCATCACTTTATGGATTCATAATTCAAAATCCAAGCATTTCTAGAACTTGATCGATAAAGAAAATTTGTAGATCTCATCAATATCTACAACTTTCATGTTTGAAGTTTTCTTTGAATCATCTTGCATCTTGGTGCGAAGTTGACATGAAGTCATGAAAAAAACAAGACTTAATACACTTAGAAAATTTTCTAAGTCTTGAAAACTTTGACTTTTCAAAATGACTTTTGACTTTCTTGATTTCTTGATGATAAAGTTTCATATTTTTGAATTCCTTGATGAAATGTGATCTTTGAAACTCAATTTTGATCAAAAAGTCAAAGTTTGACTTTTGGTGTATCAGTTGACTTTTCATCAGTTGATTGAATTTCAACTATCAATCAATTGATCTTGAGAAATGATTTGAGCCATGAAATTAGGTCAAAAAATTGAATTTGAATCCTTGAGATTATGCTTCAAGCCATTAGATCATGTATTAGGTCCAAAACCCTTGATTAGTCAAATATAGTTAAAACCCTAATTTTGACCATTTTGCCCTTTTGATGATTTAAACATTTTTCTTGGAGAATTGTGATCCAAACTTGATCAATTGACACACATACTTCAAAATGTTGATATTGGTTAAAAATCTTGAAATTTGACTGTAGGTTGACCACGGTTGACTTTTTACCCAATAAGCTAATTTTAGGTCATTTGATCAATTGAATGAGAAATTTTGAGATGCAAGACTTGAAAATTGATATGAGTATTCTTGAAAGTCTGTAATGATACATGAAAGTCAATTTAAGCATTAGAAGTCAAATTTTCCTTGTGAAAATCCAAACCCTAATTTGAGACATTAGGGTTGAGGAGATGGCTTGACCTAGTCAATACTTGTGTAAGCTTGAACCATTGAAGATATTTGTGAGAAATGTCTTGAGAAAAGAGAGGGAAAATTTTGGGGTACAATAGCTTCCCCTGTTCAATCTTCTTAAACCTGAAGAGTTAGATTGGCGGGTGTGCCATTCGTGACTTGAAGATGGAAGATGATTGAACACAAGAGTGCTTGGAAATTTGCACTTGATGATATGTTATTTGATTGTGTCGGGAATGGGCTTAATGATGTCATTTGAATAAGTGGTAAAGAATTTGTCGAAGATGGGCTTACAGATGCCATCCAATGTGATTGTTGACAGAGATCGAAAGAAGTATCAGAATAAATCTTTGGTCGATTTATACTGAATCAAGCAGAAGTCTTGAATAATCTTTAACTGGATAACAAATCAGTATAAATCTTTGGAGTGATTTAACTTAACCAGGGAAAGTGTCTACAATAACGAAATCAGGATAAGTCATTGATCGATTTAAACTGAACCAACAGAGGTATTGAATAATCTTTAACCGGAGAATGAATCAGTATAACCCTTTGGAGTGATTTAACTGAACCAGAGAAAGTGTCTACCGGAAAGGAATCAGGATAAAACATTGATCAAATTAAACTGAACCAGTAGAGGTCTTGAATAATCTTTAACTGGAGAACGAATCAGTATAAATATTCATAGCGATTTAACTGAACCAGAGAAAATGTCTACTAAAACGGAATCAGGATAAACCATTGATCAATTTAAACTGAACCAGCAGAGGTCTTGAATAATCTTTAACTGGAGAACGAATCAGTATAAATCATCGGAGCGATTTGTCTAAACTAAAGAAAGTGTCTACTGGAACAGAATTAGGATAAACCATTGATCAATTTAAACTAAACCAACAGAGGTCTTGAATAATCTTTAATTGGAGAACGAATCAGTATAAATATTCAGAGCGATTTAACTGAACCAGAGAAAGTGTCTGCCAAAATGGAATCAGGATAAACCATTGATTGATTTAAACTGAACCAGCAGAGGTCTGTTTGTCGCTGATGATATTTATCTGATGACGGATCTTTCTTGAAATGGTAAAGAATTAGTTGAGGCAATGTCATGATGCATGCATTGCGTAATGATGTTCTCAAAATAAATGAGATTATGCTATATGCATTTTGTATGCATATGTCATGATGCATGAATGTGAAATGTTATTGAAGTAAATCTTTGTCTAGAAAATAAATCCTTGACAACTATTGGGGAGATTTGGGAAGCTAAATCCCGGACTACTGCTGGAGATGGAGAATATGCGTATCTTCAAATTTGTTTAGAGTGTTTCGCTGGGGATTCCCGTCTCATTGTTTTAAGGAAATTCTGCATAGAATGTCGATTTCTTGTTGAGGAATAGAGCTCAGGAACCTTGGTTTTCCATTACTCTACTGAGAATTATAACTTGACTGGGGAGAGTAAAAGTTATCTGGTATCTTGTCGAATTACAGGCATGGCAGCAACTTTTTGGAGATAGTAACGAGTCCACTGGGGACAAAAGGGGTTTTGACCGTTGATTTGTAACTATTTGAGAAAATATTATTATTGGGGAATCTGTAGTTTATTGGGGAAATAAACTCTGTTGAGGAGAATATTTTGAAGACCTTATTGGGGAGATGAATTCTTTTGGGGAGAACTCTGCAAGGTTTATTTTTTCATTTAAGACCAACTCAGCTGGGGAGTGGGTTTTCAGAAGATTATACTTTGTGGGGATAATTTTATTGAAGCAACTCTGTGGGGATATCCCAAATGCTTACATACATTTGTTAATAGTTAATCATATTCATATGCATATGTTCATTCAATTTTAATCATTGGATGTTTTTACACTCAAAACAAAAAAAAAACAAAAGTTTTCACTTCGAAGTGTATTTGTATTGATGTTTTTCCTATAAACATGTGTTTTTGTACAAGGAAACAAAAATTCTAGTAAGAGGAAATCATCGAAAAAATGAAATGAATACAAATTGAAAACAAAATAATAGCGATGTGGAAGTAATCTCATTAGGTTCCAAATCCGCCATTGCCCCTATGTCTTCGAACATCATCCCTTGTCGTGGAAATAAGTTGATTGAATTGATCTTATAACATTAAATTTGTACCTTGGTAATAAACTAGCTGTAGTGATTTCACAGGACATAGTCACACACTTTGATCCTTAACTTTTTCCTGGACCTCCCTTTCAGGTTTTCTGCCCACCAGGATACCCTTTTTTTCCCAAGTCGCCCTTTCGGGTTTTCGACTTGCCGAGTGTACAATCTTTTGTATATATCCCTAACTTTTTCCCGAACTCTTTTAGTTTGTCGGAATGCCCTTATTCTTGCCTAGGTATGTCAACCTAGCGGGTCATTTTTATGCGTAGTGTTTTTTAACTATGTCTACGTTCACCGAATGCGGAATATCTTCACCGTCCATAGTAGTTAGCATCATAGCTCCGCCAGAGAATACCTTTTTAACAATAAATGGCCTTTTGTAAGTGGGAGTCCATTTTCCCCTGGGATCGCCTTGAGGAAGAATGATGCGCTTTATTAGCAAATCTCCAGTCTGATACGCTCGAGGTTTGATATTTTTGTTGAAAGCCTTGATCATACGATTTGGATACATTTGGCCATGACAAATAGCAGCCAATCTCTTCTCGTCAATTAAGTTCAACTGATCCAACCTAGTCTGAATCCATTCATCTTCGCCTAAGTTTGCTTCTTTAATAATCCTTAAAGAAGGAATCTGAACTTCCACAGGCAGGACAACTTCCATGCCATAGACTAAAGAAAAAGGAGTTGCCCCAGTTTATGTTCGAGCCGAAGTACGGTAGCCATGGAGAGAAAACGGTAGCATCACGTGCCAGTCTTTATAGGTTACTACCATCTTTTTCATAATATTATTTATGTTTTTATTGGTATCTTCCACTACTCCATTCATCTTAGGTCTGTGTGGAGAAGAATTGTGATGCTTGATTTTGAACTGCGTACAAAGTTCAGTGATCATAGCATTGTTGAGATTGGTTCCGTTATCAGTGATAATCCTTTCTGGGATGTCGTATTTGCAGATGATGTTATGCTTGATAAACCTGGCTACAACATTCTTAGTGATTGAGGCAAGTGAAGTCGCTTCGACCCATTTGGTGAAGTAGTCAGTGGTAACGAGGATGAAATGATATCCGTTAGAGGCAGTGGGCTTGATCTCTCCAATCATGTCAATGCCCACATTGCAAATGGCCACAGAGCAGTCATGGCATTCAAAGGAATTGGAGGTACATGAACCTTGTCGGCATAGATTTGTCACTTATGGCAAGTCCTCGAGTGATGGTGACAATCAGTTTCCATAGTCGACCAATAGTAACCAGCCCTCACAATCTTCTTGGACATAGTGTACTCGCTTGAGTGAGTCCCAAAGACACCTTCATGCATGTCTTCCATGATTTTCTCTGCCTCTTTCTTCTCCATACAACGGAGCACAGTGGAATCATGGTTGCGCGTGTATAGAATCACATTGGTTAGGAAGAATTTGGCTGAGAACCTTCGTAGGAATTTCTTGTTGTTTATTGAGGCTCCCTCAGGATACTCTTGTGCTTCGAGGTACCTCTTTACTTCATGATACAAAGGGTTCTCCTCATTAGTGTCAATCTCATAATAGTGCAGGTTTGTTAAATCTTTTGATAGTAATTATGGGAGCTTCGTTGTCCCAATTGACCTTGAACATGGATGACATTGTCGCTAAGGCATCTACCAACTGATTTTCTTCTCTTGGGAAGTGTTCAAAGATAACCTCCTCAAAGTATGGGATCAAAGTTAACATGAGCTCTTCGTAAGTGATCAGGTTTCGATGTTTGATATCCCATTCTCCTTTAACTTGACTGATTACTAGAGTTGAGTCCCCGTATACGTCCATGAACTTGACTCTTAGGTCGATATGAGCTTTTAGACCTAAGATGCATAATTCATACTCAGCCATGTTGTTTGTATAGTCGAAGCACAGTTTGCCAGTGAAAGGCGTATGGCCACCTTCGGGGGAAATAATCACAACACCAATTCCATTACCTAAAGAATTGGAAGCTCCATCAAAAACCATAGTCCATCGGGATCCTTGTTCAGGTCCTTCATATGGTCCAGGATTTTCACAATGAGTTATCAGCATGATATTCTCGTCCGGGAATTCAAAGTTCATGGATTGGTATTCATCAGCAGCTTTATGGGCCAAATGATCCGCCAGTATACTTCATTTGATTTCTTTTTGTGTGGTGTATTGGATTCCATATTCAGTCAAGATAATTTTCCATCTAGCTATTCATTCGGAGAGAGCTGGCTTCTCGAAGACATACTTGATAGGATCCATCTTAAAAAACAATAGAGCGGTGTGAGTCAGCGTATATTATCTTAGCCGGTGAGCAGCCCATGCCAGAGCGCAACAAGTTTTCTCGAGCAATGAGTATCTTGTTTCATAGTCGGAAATTTTTTTGCTCAGGTAGTATATTGTATGCTCTTTTTGGCCAGACTCGTCATGTTTGCCCAACACACACCCCATTGAATTCTCCAATATAGTCAAGTACATAATCAGAGGTCTTCCTTCAATTGGAGGCATCGGGATGAGAAGTTCTTGCAAATATTCTTTAATTTTGTCAAAGGCTGCTATACAGTCATCGTTCTATCTGACTACTTGATCTTTCTTCAATAGTTTTAAGATTGGCTCACAAGTAGCAGTTAGGTGAGATATGAACCGGGAAATATAGTTGAGTCGACCTAAGAAACCTCCGACCTTCTTCTCAGTACAAGGAGCTGGCATTTCTTGTATGTCTTTGACTTTTACAGGGTCGACTTCAATACATTTTTCACTGACAACAAACCCTAAGAGTTTTCCAGATCTTACCCCGAAGGTGCACTTATGGGATTCAACCTTAGCTTCTATTTCTTCAACCTCTCAACCAACTTGTGAAGATGATCAAGGAGTTGTTTCTCAACTTGCGACCTTGCAATTATATCATCAACATACACTGCTATCTCACGATGGATCATATCATGAAATAGAGCTACCATAGTTTGTTTATAGGTTTCCCCTACATTCTTCAAATAGAAAGGCATGACCTTATAGCAGAAAGTTCCCCACTATGTGACAAAGGTGGTCTTCTCCATGTCCTCGGGAGCCATCTTAATTTGGTTGTAGGCGGAGAAGCCATCCATGAAGGAGAAGACTTTATGTTGAGCAGTGTAGTCGACCAAGACATCAATGTGTGGTAATGGGAAGTCATCCTTGGGACTGGCCCTATTCAAATCTCTGTAGTCTATGCACATACAGACTTTTCCATCTTTCTTCGGTACCGGGACCACATTTTCAACCCATTGGGGATATGACGCAACTTCCAAAAAACTTGCATCGAACTGTTTCATTACCTCAACTTTTATTTTCTCAGACATGTCTGACTGCATGCGACGAACCTTTTGCTTGACTGGAGGACAATCTTCCTTCATTGGTAGATGATGAACCACAATGTCAGTATCAAGTTCCGACATATCTTCATATGACCAAGAAAACACCTCAACATAGTCGTGCAACATCTGAAACAAACTACCCTTGACATTGTCTTCCAAGTTGGCATCGATCTTGACTTCCCTCTTGTCTGCCTCAGTACCTAGGTTGATCACTTTAACTGGTTCCTCATGCGGTTGATAGCCTTTTCCTCTTGCATCAAAATTCTGGCTAGTTCCTTGGGTATTTCACAATCTTCTTCGCCTTCGTCTTCGACTTGGTAGATTTGATGTTCAAAGTCATAGATGGCAATAGTGGAGTCGTTGTCAATGAGATTCGGAGTGGATGTGGATCTGCAAATGTGTGTGTGTGCATGTAAGGTCACATTTCTATTTGGAAAATGCAATAAAGTGAAAGAAAGGCAATGAGTGCAAAATTTGAATGCAAAAGAGTCCAATGTTTTTCATTAAATGATCATATGGAATATGAAAATGAACAAACCCTTAACAAATGGACCATGGTGCCCCAGGCATGGCACATGGCTTAAAGTCATTGTTTCAATAAAACTACAGACATAATTCGTAAATTAATAAAACAGTAAATAGTAATTACTCCTTGTTGAAGGAATTTGGAATGAAGTCCTTGGCACGCTAGTTGTTGAGTCCTTCTTCGGTAGTTGGATAGATCCAGTCATCAAAGTCACAGTCATCTTCAGAGTCTTCAAGGGCATTCACTTCATGATTACTGATTCGAATAGGCGGTTTTCCTATACGAGCACGTCTGATCTCCTTTTGAGCTTTGGTAATGAAATCCAAACCACAATTATTTGATTTGAATGTAATGTCAGGGAGTTTCCCCTAAATGGTACAACCTCCATCTTCAATCACAGCATGAGTGTCTTCGAGGGAAGCCATCCTTGTCACATCTTGAGAAGCTTTTGGAACATCAGGAGTAGCCTTGGCAGCAGCAACCATGGGAGAGACCACTTCGAAGGCTTGACAAGGAGTTTCTATGAACTCACCATCCATCTCAACATACTTAAACGAATTCAGATGGATAACCATAAACTCTTCTTCACCACAGACGGTAACAATCTTTCCTTTGACCGAGTATTTCAACTTTTGATGAAGTGTAGAAGTCACTGCTCCTGCCCCGTGTATCTAGGGGCGTCCAAGTAGGCAAGAGTAAGTAGGACGGATATCCATCACATAGAAAGTTGAATTAAAAATTTGAGACCCAACTTTGATGGGGAGATCAACTTCCCTGTGGACCATCCTTTTCGATCCGTCGAAAGCCGTTACCATAATGTTACTTGGCTTCATCATCAAACCTTTGTAATCCAATCGATCTAGGGCACCTTTGGACAGGACATTCAGAAAGGAACCAGTATCCACCAATACATGGGCTAGAGTGGTTCCTTTGCATTCAATGGAGACATGCAAAGCTTTATAATGATTTCTTCGGGATGGAGTTAAATAAACATTTGAAAATCCCAACCCATTATCGGCAGTCAAACTTGCTACACAATTTTCAAACTGATCGGCCGTAGTCTCTTGAGGAACATGCGCATTCTTCAAAAAATTTATATGCGTATCAGAGAAAAGTAATAAAGATAGCATATAAATCTTCGACGGGGTTTACCCCAACTTCTCTACTATCTTATAATCACTTTTCCTTATAATCTTCAAAATCTCCTCCATTTCTTGAGTAGAGGGTTCCTCAGTAATAATGTCTTTGGCAGGCGCCTCCATCCTGGTAGGCTCAATCATTTTTTCTTTTCCCCTAGCATCAGTACTAGGTTTGTCAATAGTAATGCAAATAGGTGTAGTTGTGGTGGTTGGAGCTGAAATATCAGGAGAGAAAATTCTCCCCGTTCTAGTCACTTTACTAGAACCAACAATGTTGGTAATATTAGCAGTCTCGTCTTCATCAATCCAGTAGTCTTTTCTAATACCATCGTAGTGTACTTCAGCGCCATAATTCCAAGGTACCGCCTTATCAGAAGAATAAGGGACTAGCCCTGGTGTGGTAATTATCAATGGAATCATCTTCGGTTCATGGGAAATCCTAATAGGAACTTTTGAAGTGATCCTAATAGGTTTGTTGGAGATAGTAATGATGGATATGTCTTCAACTTCTTAAAGCACAACTTCAGTCAAACTTTTCACTGATGGAGTTCTTTCGAATAGGATCTCATGGTTGTCTATTAGGTGTTGGACACCTCTTTTTAGCCATTCAAAACCATTGATTTGTATGGCACAACAACAACAATCTTCAAGGCAACCAAGGACAACCCCACCTTTCAACAGATTTTTTTTGACATACTTCAGTGGAGTGGCCCAGTCATTAACAGAGGAGACAAAAGTAGTATCTTAAATAGCATTGACACTTTTACCATGGTTTGGCATAGGTGCGATGATTACATTCAGAGTTGAAGGAGGATCAAATTCAATGGTCTTGTTGTCAATGAGGTCTTGGATTTTATTCTTGAGAGACCAACAATTATTTGTGTCATGTCCGGGGCTATTCGAGTGGTAGGCACATTTGGAGTTGGGGTTGTATTTGGGAGAAGTAATGTTAGGGATGGAAGGAGGATCTCGCAAGGTCACCAAGTCAGCTTTCAAAATGTGTTGCAAAGCTTAAGATAGTTGCATATTAATTTTGGTAAACTGTCTTCTTTGAACATCCGATCTTTGTTGATTATTTTGTTGATGAGGTCGTTGAGTTGGAATTGGATTACAAATTAATACAACCCCTTCAAATTGGTGAGGGTCATTCTGAGCATGGCTTATTGACCCATATACAATATTAGTCTCTTTTTTGCCAATAAACGACTTTTTCACAACATTTGATGTAGAGGCAGAGGCCATGGATATTTTTACACTTTTAATACCTCTATCAACCCTTTCACCAGTCAAGTTTAATTCAGTGAACCCAGATGATGAGCTCCCAATCAGTAAGTTGAAAAATGGCCCAGTCAATGTTCCCATGAATATATCTACCAATTCCTTGTCAGTCAATGGTGGTTGCACCCTGCTAGCCATGTCTCTCCATTTCAGTGCATATTCTTTGAAGCCTTCATTGGAACCCATGGTCATTCTTTGTAATTGTACTCTAGTCGGCGCCAGATCGGCATTGTACTGGTATTGACGGTAGAAGGAAGTGGCAAAGTCCTCCCAAGTATGGATGTTGGAACCTTATAACTGGTAAAACCAATCCAATTGAGTCCCAGACAGACTTTCTTGAAAGAAGTGCACCCATAACTTCTTATCAGTGGTATGCGGTTGAATTTTACAGACGTAAGATCTCAAGTGAAGATTTGGGCACAAAACACCATCATATTTGGCAAAAAATGGAATATTGAATTTGTGGGGGATCGCTACCCCAGAAAACAAACCAAAATCAGCAAAATCCAGGCCATGAACAACTTGAAATTCCATAGCCTTCAATTTGTCATTCAGTTGCTTATACTTGTCTTTAACCGATGGATATTGTTCGTCAAAATAGTCCTCATCTTCAGAGACTGGATTGTCACCACCCCCAACACAGGTGCTCCTTGCATCTTCTACCTGATTCTCATCCTCCTCGGAGGAGTCTTCTATCACTTGAACTTGTCGAACAGGGCCCTTGAATATCTTCCCCATGTTGATCAAATCCTACTTCTTGGTCTTCTTCGTTGTAATCATAAGTGACATTAGTTCTTGTTGCCCTTTGGCCAAGTTGAGCAAGGTTTCTTGAAATTGAGAGTTTTGTGTCTGCAAGTCCTTCACAATCTACTCGAGATCCATCTTACTGAAATAAACAATAGAAAGATGAGGAAACTTGTGTCGAAAAACTTTCTTATGTTATGATGCATGTAATGTGAATGCAAATGTTTTTAAGGACCTTTAAGATTTAAATTTGTTTAAACAAAGAAGGAACAATAATTAATTGTATTAATATGTTCAAATGGTTACAAAAAATTCCTCTTGGGCTTACAATGAAAGGAAAATAAAAGAATGAAATTATACAACAAAACACTTAGGCCTCCCATGGACGCTTCCTCTTTAGACTGATGTAGGCATTCAAGTTTCGCTCCTCGTGGATTTTCCTTGTGAACTCCAACACTTTCTTCTCGCTTGAGTAGAATTGTGCTTCAAAGGTGTCTCGCTACCCCTTGATTTGAATCCATGACCTTTGCAATTCCTCGAGAGTAGTAGGCATGTCAGGATGAAGAATAGTGTAGGGAACATCTCCTTCGGTGATAGGCTCCATGATGATAGGTAACATGGCAGGATACGACATCATGAGGATTTGAGCACGAGCTCGCACCCATTTGAGATAAGGCTCCAACTGAATAGAGTTCTTATGCCCCAAAGTTTTGCTATCAACTTTGTTCACCATGATCCAAGCTTGTATAAATCTTTGACGATAACCTTGGACATCATTCTCATAGTCAAATACAATTCTTTGGACAAGCGCGTCATAAGGGCCATCCCTCCGAGCATACCCAAACTGTCGTAGAGCCAAACAAGGATTATAGGTGATACCTCCCCTAATGCCAAAGAGAGGCGCATTAGGGAATTCCCCATAACGATCAATGATGGTGACATCATCCAAAGATCGATAACACCAATGGATATCCGAATGCGAGAGTGAAATCAACCTTTGAGACCAAATCATACCTTGTTCATTCTTCAAAACTGATCAAGGAAGGTGCGAAATAAACCACCTAGCCAACAAAGGAGTACAACACATAAGAATCTCCCTTCACTTCATGGTGTAAGTATTAAAAGAATGCAAAATATCTCCAAGTAAGGTAGGCACCAGGTTACGGGATAGAAAAACTTTGACCGTGTTCACATCTACAAGTTGGTCCAGGTTAGGAAATAGTATCATCCCATAGAGTAGAAGAGCCAAATTTCTTCAAAATCTTGCAAATCCAAAGCATCCTAAAATTGTTGAGCCTTCTCAAATAGAAACTTGGCTAGAAAACCTTTAACACCACTTCTTGTTTCCCCATTTATTGCGACGTCGGACCATTGAAAATGTAAAACTAGAGCAATCTACTCAGGTCTTGGGTCTTTCTCATTACCGATGAATGGTAATTGATAAAGAATAGACACTCCCAATAGTTGAGAAAACTCCTCCATGGTGGGGACTAACTGGTAAGCAGGAAATGTAAAGAAATGGTGCTTAGAGTCAAAGAACTGAAAGAGTACCCCCATCATTTTTTCTTCAAAAATTGAGGTAGCGAAGTTGATCAGACGACCATACTTCTTGGTGAATGGAGAATCATGGGGAACCCTTGACTCTAACTCCCTGAGTTGAGGAGGCACTTTCATAAAGCTGATTCGGATAGTCTTTCTACGAATGGAATCCATGTTCTACAAAACAGATAAAGATAAATCCCAAAGTTCTTGAAATGGTTAGTGTAAATGCCATGGTATGATGTCATGATTTTATGTACAAGTAAACATATATAAGCAAAGAAAATAAGTCCTTAGGTTTAGGCTTGCATGAGGTTCATAGGTAAGTACCCTTTTCAAGTTTAGTTGGTTAAACCTGTCCTACAAAGTAAGGGTTCTAGGGAATCTCAATATCATTGATCTTTCTTCATTGGGAATTGTCTTAGCACAATCAATCTTTTCTTGCGACTGAAATATCCCAAAGTCCGATCTCAATAAGCGTAGTATAGAGTATCAACTAATTTTCTGCTTTCCACCAAAACCATCTATCTCACTACTTCCTAATGGCCAAGTTGTTGAATTAAAGGTTCTAAGGTCAGTTAGTATTTCATGACACCATACAGCGGCCCCATATTCTACTTGATTCAAAACAAAGGATACCGGTACCCACAAATGTATCACACTAACATAACTATTGCTTGAACCGTATCAGTCCACGCCGTACAATCTCCACAATCTTTGCTACTTACCAAATAATGTTCCCAGATCCGGGTAGAGGATCAATACAACACCCAAACAAGGACCCAAAATGTAAAGCAAACAAGTCAAACAATGAAATTATTTAAAGGCAATCTAGTCTCTAAGGTAACCCCACTTTTAAGTATATCCCCAACAGATTCGCCAGTTCTGTAATACAGTGGGAGAACTGACTTGGGTGTTTTGCATTTTATCTTAATTGTTGTAGATAGCAAGAGTCGCCACCGAATTTTATTTTATCTAATAAAGGAAAGGGTGAAAAGAGCAGGAAAGACCTTTTGAGAATTTTCTTGAGTTCGGGGGGTAGGTTAGGAAAAGGGAATGTGTTAGCACCCTTTTCATCTGTAGTTATCTACGGGACTTTAGTTGCTAGCTCACTTTTAAATGCTTTGTTTGAAATGTTTTTGTGATAGTTTTGAAAGTATTTTGAAAAGTGCTTTTGTTTAGGAGAACTTTGTAATGATTCTCGTCTCTATAAGAATGTATACAAAGTATTGGCTTTTGAAAACATTTCATTTGAAAGTGTTGGTGTGTTTTGAAAGATGTTTTGAAATGTTGTGAGAAAGCAACTATAAACATTCTACCTACTCAAAAAGAGTCTTAGTTCTTTTCCTCCTCCTTTAGATATTGCTATCTTACCATTGATTGATAAGAAGCCCTATCATTGGATGTGAAGGGACGGGCGTGAGTCATCATACAGTCATAGAAAACAATATTATAGGATACCTTAGCAATTTTTGTAAGGGTCTAAGATCATTTATGAAGGAAATATTTAAAGGGTTATCGAGGGAAATGATCTTGTTTTTGATTGTTTTTGCTAAAGTATCCCACGTTTGCGTAACATGACTAATTTTATCTTAGGCAACAAGTGAGGTCAACCCTAGAG
This sequence comes from Vicia faba, assembly GCA_948472305.1. Lineage (NCBI taxonomy): Eukaryota > Viridiplantae > Streptophyta > Magnoliopsida > Fabales > Fabaceae > Vicia > Vicia faba. Next base: position 186,967,726 of record OX451740.1, on the reverse strand, counting down.
CTGCAGATGTGCAAGTGTTTGATTTCATGCATTTTTGTCTTTGAATTAGGGTTTTCTACTTGTTGATTTTATGTCTTTCCATACAAACCCTAATTACTAGCATTTATATTGAAAGCGATAAATTACAGAAATGTAAAATTCTATGCTATTACATCATTTGGAGACGGGGATACAAATTTACAAATGGGGGATGAAATAAAATAAACCCTAATTTACTATTACAGTCATATTGAATATGAACAAAGAATGTACAAAAATATATGGTAATATACAAGGAAAAAGAAATTGTTTTGGTTTGAGTTTTTTTAAAAGATTTTAATTCTAATTAAGTTAAATAAAAATAAATAAGTAATTAATTCAAGTAAAACTAAACTAAATTGATTTAAGAAAAGAAATTAAATTAATTAAGAAAAACAAGTTCTTAGGGTTTTATAAAAAGAGTTTTAACCTAATTAAACTTAATGAAGAGAGATTAATTAAAAATCCTAAATTCTAGGTTAATTAATATACAAAGAAAATTAAAATAAATCCAAATCTAAATTGATTTAAATAGAAAAAAGAAATTAAATTCGTTAAGAAAATATTTTTGGGTCTTTTGTTTAGTAAAAATAAACTAAAATATCTAAATAAATAATATTATATTTTTTGGTATTTTTGATTAATAATAATAATAATAATAATAATAATAATAATAATAATAATAATAATAAAAATGATAAAGAAAAATAAATAAAAAAAATATAAATTAAAGTCAGGGGGGTTAGAAAGTTAAAAGGATGTTTGTGAGAAAAAACATATGTTTGTTTGTTAGGCCCAAGTTTATTTTTTTTATAACCAGAAAAAATAAATAAAATAAAAATACGCAAGTTGGGCTAGCATTGATATGAGTAGCCAGCGAGGTGTGCTAAAGAAAAAATGTACTTGGCCCTGCATGGGGAGGCGCAAGCGCGAGCTGGAAGTCACAAAAATGATGTGAAAAATGCCAAAAGGACCGTTGGGACTTGAACCCAGGTCACAAGGGTAACAGGCGCACACTTTAACCACTGGAGTGGTGATACATCTGTTTATTAATACAAAACCATAAATATATATTATAAAACAAATCCTAATCCCGTGTCATCTTCAACCTCGCGCCAGACTTTCAACATGATTTTTTCAAACCTGTAACTTCTTCATCTCTTAGCCATTTGCAAAAATGTAAACATCAAACTTATTCCAAATTTCATCACGATTCCAGAAATGTAAATAACTAAAGCTATAAATCAAAGATGAAAGAGAATTTCTAATGGTACCAAATTTTGAACTAATTTTTTCATAAATTTCAACTCTAAAATTCTCTCTACTCAGGCAACATAAATGAATTCTAAGGACACGATTAGCTTCAGGGCTATGATGTCTACATTTTATCTTTGAAAATGAAAAGATAACAATGCCTATATGAATATTTCAAAATTCAGAAAACTTACCTAAAAAATGGACTTCGTGTTTTGAGTTTAAGCTTGTTTCAAGGTGCTGCAATGATCAGGTTAGCTTCCTTGAGTCCCTAAGAAGCTAATGCAATGCTTAACTTGAATGGAGAGTGGCTGAAATGGTCTGGAGAAGTCCAACTACAATGCTCTATTTTTGGTTATGGAAGATGAGGAAAATGGTGTTACAGTTATGTTGCAGGTGTTGGAATAGCCTCTATATGTGTATTAGAATCTTTGTGATTGATTAGAACTAAAAACGCACGAGTAGATTTTGTGTTTGAGGTTTTATGGCCAAAAATGACAACAATGGAGGTTTGTATACAACTCTGACTTTTTATGGAGTTTGAGTGAGTTTGAGGGCTTGTAAACTCGTGTGTTATGTTATAAATGGTGTCTTTATTTATAGAGAAAAGGTTTGAAAGCTTGGAGAAGTCAGAAGTACAAAATCACATGTTTGTCGATTTTGACTTGTTTTTGAAGCAACATGGACAAATATGGTTTTAAGGCAAGGTAGGGTGGTTGAGCACTTTAAACATACTTCTTCTGAACTTATAGAGGATGCTTGTGCAGAAATAACAACTGCAAAGCTCAAGGAAAGTGGACTTTGTGACTAAAGCCACTTTTCCAAAATGGAAGTGTGAACTTTCTTCCATTAATGGCAATTTGGTTTGGATAATGGTTCAATCACTTGGATAATGGCTAAAACATTTATGTGAACCATTAACCATGGAGTGAAACATAAGTTAGAAGCCTACAAAGCAAGATTATGTAGCATGGCTATGGATTTGGTCAAGTGTTCTTCATGAAAAAGGCCTTGTAATTTAAGTTTGAAACCCTAACTTTATCTCTTCGATTCTCCTAGCTAAAGAATGATCTCAATGAGTTCTTGGAAATTTTTGAAAGCTTGGAACATCCTCTACAACCTTCATGTTTTCATTTTTGAATAATCAATTTGGAACTAATAGAAAAATTGCCATGAAGTTAGGTCAAAAATCTGCCTAAACTAGGTCAAATTTTCACTAAGTGTTTTAAGAAAAAGTGAATGATTTTATGGATTCATAATTAAAAATCCAAGTATTTATAAAACTTGATCAGTAAATAAAAGTTGTATATATCATAAAGATCTATAACTTTCATGTTGGATGTTTTCTTTGAATCATCTTGCATCTTGGTGCAAAGTTGACATGGAGTCATGAAAAGAATAAGACTTAAAACACTTAGAAAATTTTCTAAGTCTTGAAAACTTTGAGTTTTCAAAATGACTATTGACTTTCTTGATGACCACGTTTCATATTTTTGAATGTCTTGATGAAGTATGATCTTTGAAACTCAATTTTGATCAAAAAGTCAAACTTTAACTTTTGGTGTATCAGTTGACTTTTCATCAGTTGACTGAATTTCAACTATCAATCAATTGATCTTGAGAAATGATTTGAGCCATGAAATTAGGTCAAGAAATTTTATATGAATCCTTCAGATTGTGCTTCAAGCCATTAGATCATGTATTAGGTTAAAAACCTTGATCAGTTAAATACAGTCAAAACCCTAATTTTGACCATTTTTCCCTTTGATGATTTGAATATTTTTCTTGGGGAATTGTGATCCAAACTTGATCAATTGACACATATAACTTCAAAATGTTGATATTGGTCAAAAATCTTGAAATTTGACTCTAGGGTGACCACAACTGACTTTTTACCCAATATAGCTAATTTTGGGTCATCTGATCAATTGATTGAGCAATTTTGAGATGCAAGACTTCAAACTTGATATGAGAATTCTTGAAAGTTCATAATGATCTATGAAATTCAATTGAAGCATTATAATTACAATTGTCCTTGTAAAAATCCAAACCCTAATTCGAGACATTAGTGTTAAGGAGAAGGCTTGACCTAGTCAATACTTGTGTAAGCTTGAACCATTGAAGATCTTTGTGAGAAATGTCTTGAGAAAAGAGAGGGAAAATTTTTGGGTACAACAATGACATTGTATAAATACTAACTCTTTGTTTTCAGGTAAAGTTCACAAACAGACGAACATCATCAATTTTCTAACAGGTCGCAGAGTAAATCCTAAAAAAGATGGTGCGACTATCTACAAGATCATACAATTCCCCTCGGAGACTAAATCTGAAAAGTAGCTAGTTAAGCACTTTCACCAGAATATCATTCTAAAAAAATATATCTTCTATAAGAAGTCGGGCGTAGACATCTTCTAGTGCATCATTCAGATGAAGTCAGGCATAAATTTCCTTCTGATACTTCATTAGGAAAATTCAGGCGTAGACTCTTTCCGGTACCTCTTTGTTGTACCCCAATTTTTGCCCCTAAGATTCCTGCATCGAACCATATTGTTTCAATCACAACAAGATCACATTAGGGTTTTTGGTTCTTCTCCCTATCTTTAGCCTTGCTCTTTTGAGGAGTTACCAAGAACCTTGACTTGTTTTCTTTTGTGATCATGGATATTTTGCTTTGATTTTCTCTCTAATTAATAAAATACAATGTTGGTTTGTCTTACTTGTTAATAATGTAGGTAAAGGCAATGAGGTTTAGCAAGTTGCTCCATGGGTTCATGAGTTTATTTCCATGCCCTAGTCAACATAGCTTGAGGAATTCAAACCTCACTATTGGAGTGGTTTTGGAAGAATTGGCATGGCAAAGTTTCTTTTGCTCATCATATTTCAAAATTATCAAAATTGATTCAAAAGTACAAGGGGTTGAGGGAAGAAGTTGTCATGATTTAACAAGGTCTTGTTCCTATTGGTTACAAAAGCACATTTCTCTCTAATTTCAAGATATGGAAGTGGTTTTGGTGACCATGAGTTCTCATCGTCATCCTCAACAACTTGTATTCACAAAGGAAGTATATTGGCACAAAATGTTTGTTCAAACTTGTCAAAGTTCCTCAAAGCATTCTTTTGATCTAGAGGCTAGGGTTTTGAACTTCAAAGGAGCATATCTTGCTCATCTTTTGGTATTTTTGATTGATTCCAAAGAAATATTTCTCTTCAAAGAGTTACCAACAAATCACTTTAAAATTTCCAAGGATTTTTGATGTGGAAGAAACTTGGTAAAGAAGAAAGATTACAAGTCATGCAGATGAATCCACATTTTCCATATGTGACTTCAAATGCTCATAACTTGGACAATTTGTATCACCTTGAGCCCATTATTTTTCCATGATTATCTTAATGATGTGTACTTCAAGCCTTCTTTTATGTGCAAAGTAAGAAAATGGATAGAAGTTGCCTTAAGAATGCAAAAGATTATAGGTCATTTCATGATTTTTGGCCAACTTCAACAAGTCATAACTTGCTCAATTTATGGATATTTTGAGTGGTTCAAATTGATAAATTTCATTCAAGAGATCTACTTCATTCCATCTTTTTTGGTCAGGAGTAAATTCTAAGTGGAAGGCCATGTTTGGATGCAAAAGATTATAGGTCATTTTTAAAGAAGAATTTTAAATATTTCAAAGTATGGAAAGTCAACTCTTTTTCTTCAACTTTGACTCCATGTAATTTTCAGCTCAAGCATCCATTTGATTTCATTCTTTTTCCATTGCAAAGCTTGTAACCTCATCTTTCCAAAGCATCAAGAATTATGCCCTAAGACCCCTTGAGATGGAAATGCCATGGATTTGAATTGGGTAGTTTGAAACTGAATTTTTCACAAAGTCAGGATTTTGAAATCTTTGTTTTGGCTTCTAATCACAAGATTTCCACACTTTTTGGTTTTAATCATGTTTAGCAACTTGCAAGAAGTGATTAGCATCATGAAACGCACGATTTGGCTGAGTTTTGATCAAGTTTGAGTCACACTTGCTTTATGATGCAAACCCACACGAATTCCCTCCAAAACGCATCATTTGATATTCCTTTTTATCCCATTTGCTTCCCTATAAATAGAGGGTCATTCCCCATTCAATTTCCCAAGCTTAGATAGCCAGAATCACCCTGCCAAACTTGCTTCACAACCCAAAATTCAGAAACTTCGAAATCTATTCTCAAGCCTTTTTCAATCCATTTTTTCCATCAATTCACCTGCCTTGATCTTCCCTTAAGCTAACCATATAATTACATTCAAGAATCGTGCCCTATACTGATCCATAGAAGTCCAGTTTCAGAACTCTGCAACTCAACTTCAATAGGTAGATTCCTTCATCAATTCTTCAAAACTCTGATATTATTGTATTGCTCTCATTTCCCTGGTTCTAGTCGCAAAACTTACATTTCACTGGGAGCACATTTTGACCATGAATTTTTGAATCCCTTTTCAAAACATTCTTTTAAAATTGCTTGAGTTACAGTTTATAAAAATTTGGCGCGAGGGTGTGGTTTTTTTTTGTCTTGAAGAGACGAAGCGATTGGCATAGGTCTGAGCTTCTGATTTTATAGTTTAAGAGACATGCAAATCACGTTGGCTGGAGGTTGAAGATGACCTACGTGTCATCTTCCAACCAATGATGGCGTGCCATTTGTGTTTTTCAAAAATCTGATTTATTATTGATTATGTACATTATTCATTAATGACCATGATATGCACAGCGCGCCAGATCCCTTGGATTTGATTACTAACGCGTTTTGACTCTCATCCAATGGTCCACATATTTTACTTTTATTTTCTTTTTCTGATTTTTATATTTTAATTGTTTTAAATTTCAAAAAATCATAGAAAATTCATTTTTAGTATAAAAAATCTGAAAAAATTATGAAAAATATTTTTGATTATTCTCTTTCTGATTTTTATTTTTTCACAATTTAATTTTGTGTTTTAGGATTTTTTATAAATTTTTACATTTATTTGATTTGTTTAAAATGTTAAAAATACTTTTATACATTTTAAAATTCTGAAAAACTTATGGAATGATCCAATGATATTGTGATAAATATTGGTGACCTTATTTTATTTTTGTTTCTGACTTTACTATTTTTTACTATTTTTGTTTATTTTACACATTTATTTTAATCTTTAAAAATAGTTTCTGACTTTTAAAAATTATCAAAAATTTTATAAAAATATTTGGACCCATTTTTGATTTTTCTATGGCCTTATTTTTCATTTCTTGATTAATTTGAACATAATTGATATTTTCCTCATCATTTTCCATTTTTTTAAACATTTTTAAACCTTTTAATGTATATATTAAATATATTATTATTTTTGTGATTATTTTCTGGCTGTCTTGGGTTGATTTTTTGATCATGCATTTATTAACATCATTTGATCCATGGTGTTGAGTTTAACTCCACCAAAATGGATGAATGATTTTAATAATAGTTTGATTAAATTTTTAATTTAAAAGTGGTTTATTCATCTTTTTCCCTAATCCTCTTCATCTCATCCCCTTCTTATTGCACTAAGTGTTGTTGGAGCATGATCTCTATATCATGTCTCAAAACAAATGGTTCATAGATTGCTATTGGCCGGCCTCAAAATAGGTGTGACTTCTATATAAGGCCACTTACGATTGCTTAACATAGCGCTAAATTTTGTCCCGATTCGAATAAATGATCATTCGTGGCCCAAACTTATGATTGCAAGCACAAGTATGTTAATTTGATCTCTTTGATCCAAAAACCTTGAGATTTATTGTGTGGAGGCTTTGGTTCTACCAATCCTCTAATGGATCTACAACACCTTTGGTCAACGCGGATCACTTAAACATCGTTGATCATTAAATGGTACTTATGAGAATTCCAAATGGATGATATACTTGACAAAAAGAAAATGAAACTTGTTGTGTGGGGGCTTTGGTTCTACCAATCCTCTAATGAGTTCCAAATGCAAGTTTCAAGATGGTCATCCAACTAACCACTAATTATTGACTTGTTTTACCTTATGATTTTATTCCTTTTTATGCTTTATGTACTATTTACTTTTAGCATTTACATTTCATGCCATTTTCATCTTTGCTCATCTGAGCATTTATTTTCTTGCCATTTTTACTTTGCTCACTTGAGCTTTTCTTTTCCTTTCTTAAGATACTTAATAATCAACATAAACCCTAAAAAACTTTTAATGGTATTTGGACTATTTTGTTACTATCCTTGGCATGATGGAGCATGGTGTTAGAACATAGTTTGATTCTACAACTCTTGAGTAAAGTTTTGATGATAACAAAATACAAAGAATAAAATTATTTCTAAGGTATATACATTGAACAATTATGCTCCTGAAAATTATGCTCTGTATATGCAGAAGCTCTAATGGAATCAGCATCAGAATGGAAGCAGCATCAGAAGATCAGTAACCTATGATACACGCTGAAACACTGAAGTTTGATGACCAGAATCTGCGCCTAATCAAATACACTCTGACTCTGATCAAAGACATATTTTTCAAGTCATCTACACTCTGAAGCGTTATCAGCAGATACAGCAAAGAAGATTCTGAAGTGTTACTAGGCATTCAAGACTGAATTAAATGCTAACGGCTTTCTTCAGACAAAGATCTTCTACAAAAGGAAAGTGCATTATTATCATTAGACCTGCTTTATGGACAACGTATTCTTGCTTGCCTATATAAACAGGACTTCTTGTGAAAAGAAGCACGTACGTACGCACTCAATTTTCAAAGCTATCCAAACCACGCATATTCAAAGCTTTAGCATATTCCTTTTTACTCCAAGTTTAAGTTGTGTAATTATCACAGTTGTGATATATTGTTTTGCTAGAAAATGTTAACACACTCTTGTTCAATTCATTTGTTAAAGATTTCCTTGAGATAAACCAGTATGTGGTTGTACTTAAGAAGACTTTAACAGTTGTTAAAGTAGCTGTTGTAATCCTTTAAAAATAATTGATTAAGACCTCGTTGGAGAGAGGCGAAATCACCTTGACGGGTGGACTGGAGTAGTTTGAGATCAAACGAACCAGGATAAAAATATTGTGTTATCAAGCCATTTGTTTTAAGTTTTACAATTCAACCCCCCCCCCCCCCCCCCATTCTTGTGTTTTACACATCTTCAATTGGCATCAGAGCGCCTGGTTCTGAGCTTTAACACTTAACCGTGTCAGTACAAGATCCAGCATCAGAAAAACACAATGGCAGGACCAAGTCAAAACATCAGCAATGACAACAATGAAGAAAGGGACAGATTCAGTGGCAAACCTCCAGTCTTTGATGGAGAAAACTTTGACTACTGGAAAGATAAAATTGAGAGTTTTTTTATGGCCCATGATGCTGATCTGTGGGACATGGTGACCGATGGATACACGCACCCAGTGGATGAACGTGGTCAGAAGATTGACAGGAAAATGATGTCTGATCAGCAAAAGCGTGAGTTCAGAAATCATCACAAGGCCAGAACAATTCTTCTCAGCGCTATCTCATATTCAGAGTATGAGAAAATATCAAGCAGAGAAACTGCTAAGAATATGTTTGATTCTCTAAGAATGACGCATGAAGGCAACATTCAAGTCAAAGAAACAAAATCCCTTGTGCTCATTCAGAAGTATGAGGCATTCAAGATGGAAGATAGTGAATCTATAGAAGCTATGTTTTCAAGATTTCAAATTCTTGTTGCTGGTCTAAAAGTTCTTGACAAAGGATATTCCACTGCTGATCATGTCAAGAAGATCATCAGAAGCTTGCAAAAACAGTGGAGGCCAATGGTCACAGCGCTTAAGCTAGCCAAGGATCTCAACAAAATCTCTCTGGAGGAACTTATCAGCTCCCTCAGAAGTCACTAGATAGAGCTAGAAGCAGATGAACCTCAAAAGCAAGGTAAGCCATTAGCTTTAAAATCTAACAGAAAATCTGACTCCAAAGTTTTGCAGGCTGTGGAAGAAACCTCTGATGGATGCTCATCAGAAGAAGATGAATTGTCTCTTCTCTCCAGAAGGGTGAACCAACTGTGGAAGCAGAGACAAAGGAAGTTCAGGAATCCCAGAAGATCAGAAAATCAGAATGAATCTTCCTCCAGATACAGAAGGTCGGAATTCTCCTCTGGAAACAAAAGATCTGAAGGCTCCTCAGGATACAAAAATCCAAACTATAAAGACATCATCTGCTATGAGTGTAACGAGCAAGGGCACTACAAAAGTGATTTCCCAAAGCTTTAGAAGGAGAAGCCCAAAAATAAGTTTGGCAAAGAAAAGAAGAAGAGTCTCATGGCTACATGGGATGATTCTGAAACATCTGAAGCTGACTCAGAATCAGATGATGAAAGAGCAAACATAGCTCTCATGGCAAACTTATCTGAAGACAGTCAAGCTTCTGAGTCAGACTATGAATCAGATACAGAAGAGGTATTCCCTGACTTTACTATTAATTTTACCAAGGTTGAATTAGCAGAAAGCCTTAATGAAATTCTGGAAAGGTATCAGCAGATCAGAGTCAAATTCAGAAACCTGAAAAGGAATCTTGCTTCTGACTCTGATAAGACTGAGAGTCTCAAATTGGAGAATTCTGAGTTAAAAGATAAAATTTCAAAATTAGAAAATCAAATGCATAACTCTCAGAAGGAAACAATCTCTGAAACTCCCAGTAATGCTGATGAGATCATCAAAGAGTATGATCACAGCTTTCAGAAGTATCTAGCTAAAAACATAGACAAAAGAAAAATGGCTTCAATGATCTATGGGGTTAACAGAAATGGCCGAAAAGGGATAGGATATCAAGGTAAGGTTCCTACACCAAAAAATGCCATGGATTTAGTTATAAAGCGTACTCCACTTGATTCACACTTTATATATGGGCACACACATGACATAAAATATACAAGTAGTGATTACTCTGTCAAACCAAAATTCAACCAGAGATTTGGTAGAACTAACAAATCAGGACCCAAGAAAATATGGGTACCTAAGGATAAAATAATACATGTGGCAGATATCTTTAGCAGCAAAGCAAAGACACCAATCATGGTACCTGGACTCTGGCTGCTCACGACACATGACCGGAAGAAGGCATATGTTCCAAAGCCTGGAACTTAAGCTTGGAGGCCACGTAGGTTTTGGAGGCAATCAGAGGGGAAAGATCATTGGCTCTGGAACAGTAGGTAATGGAAATCTTCCCTCTATTAGTAATGTTTTATTAGTTGATGGATTAATGCATAACCTGTTATCCATAAGTCAATTAAGTGATAACGGTTATGATATAATCTTCAATCAAAATTCATGCAAAGCTGTTAGTCAGAAAGATGGGACTATCCTATTTAATGGAAAGAGGAAAAAAACATTTATAAAATCAAACTTTCTGAACTGAAAAGTCAGAATGTAAAATGTCTTCTGTCTGTTAACAACGAGCAATGGATCTGGCACAGAAGATTGGGACATGTTAGTATGAGAAGAATATCTCAGATTAACAAACTCAATCTGGTCAGAGGACTTCCTAACTTGAAGTTCAATTCAGATGCTCTGTGTGAAGCATGTCAGAAAGGCAAGTTTGCAAAACCTGCTTTCAAATCCAAAAACGTTGTTTCCACCTCTAAGCCATTAGAACTTCTGCACATTGACTTATTTGGACCAGTAAAAACTGCCTCAGTCAGTGGCAAGAAGTATGGGTTAGTGATCGTATATGACTTTAGCAGATGGACATGGGTAAAGTTCTTAAGGCACAAGGACGAGTCACACTCTGTGTTTGTTACCTTCTGCAACCAAGTTCAGAATGAAAAGGATCTTAGAATCGTCAAAGTCAGAAGTGATCATGGTGGAGAATTTGAAAATAAAGATTTTGAATTATTCTTTAATGAAAAAGGCATTCTGCATGACTTTTCTTGTCCTAGAACTCCCCAGCAAAATGGAGTTGTAGAACGAAAGAACAGAACATTGCAAGAAATGGCCAGAACCATGATCAACGAGACTAATGTTGCTAAGATCTTTTGGGCAGAAGCAATAAATACAGCGTGCTACATTCAGAATAGAATCTCCATCAGACCTATTCTTGAAAAGACTCCATATGAATTGTGGAAGAACAGAAAACCCAACATTTCCTATTTCCTCCCATTTGGATGCATATGTTTTATTTTGAATACAAAAAATTATTTGAACAAGTTTGACTCTAAAGAACAAAAGTGTATTATGTTAGGATACTCTGAAAGCTCAAGAGGGTACAGAGTATACAATACAGAAACAATGATTGTTGAAGAGTCAATCAGTGTTCGGTTTGATGATAAGCTTGACTCTCAAAAGTCAAAGCAGAATGAACTCCTTGCAGGTATGGAAGTTGAACTCACAGGTACTACAGACAACTCAGAGTCTCTCAACAGAGACACTCCCTCAACATCATAAAGAGTCACTACAAGCAACCCAACACCTTCTGTTGATCAACTCTAGAAAAGACCATCCAGAAGCAGAATTGATCACCCAGAAGAAACAATCTTAGGAAGGAAGGAAGATCCAATCAGAACAAGATCTACCTTTAGAAACTCTGAAGAATCCCTCATGGGACTTGTTTCTCTGATTGAACCAACAACAATAGATGAAGCACTTCTGGACAATGACTGGATTCTGGCAATGCATGAGGAGCTAAATCAGTTCACAAGAAATGACGTATGGAATCTGGTTCCCAAACCAAAAGGATTCAACATCATAGGCACAAAATGGGTGTTCAGAAACAAATTGAACGAACAAGGTGAAGTCATCAGAAACAAAGCACGACTGATAGCACAAGGTTATAGTCAGCAAGAGGGGATAGACTATACAGAAACCTTTGCGCAAGTCGCCAGGTTAGAGTCTATCATACTTTTAATTTCATTTGCTGTTAATAAAGGCATCACTCTGTATCAGATGGATGTCAAGAGTGCATTCTTAAATGGCTATATAGAAGAAGAGGTTTATGTGCACCAACCCCCTGGTTTTGAAAGTTCCAAAAATCCAGAATATGTTTTCAAACTAAAGAAATCACTCTATAGTCTGAAACAAGCTCCCAGAGCTTGGCATGAAAGGCTAAGTAACTTCCTGTTAGAAAAGGAATTCACCAGAGGGAAAGTGGACACAACCCTGTTCAGCAAGACAGTTAAGAATGACATCTTAGTATGTCAGATTTATGTTGATGACATTATATTTGGATCCACTAAACCCTCTCTGGGAAGAGAGTTTGCTAAATGTATGCAGGAAGAATTTGAGATGAGTCTAATGGGGGAACTAAAGTTCTTTCTGGGCATTCAGATTAATCAAACTCCAGAAGGAACCTACATTCATCAGAGCAAATACGTCAGAGAACTTCTGAAGAAATTTGATCTCTCAGAATGTAAGTCATCAAAGATTCCAATGCATCCCACGTGCATTCTGGAAAGAGAAGAGGTAAGCAAAAAGGTAGAACAGAAGGTCTACAGAGGTATGATTGGTTCTCTTCTCTATCTAACGGCTTCAAGACCTGACATTCTATTCAGTGTTTGCATTTGGGCTAGATTCCAATCAGATCCTAGAGAATCTCACTTAACAGCAGTTAAGCGAGTTTTCAAGTATCTGAAAGATACTACTAATTTGGGTCTGTTTTATAGAAAATCAAGTGATTACAGCTTAGTAGGATATTGTGATGCTGATTTTGCTGGAGACAGAGTAGAACGTAAAAGCACTTCTGGAAGCTGCCAGTTTCTGGGAGAAAATCTGATTTTATGGTCCAGTAAAAGACAATCCATTATAGCTCTATCAACAGCAGAAGCTGAATACATAGCAGCAGCTGGATGTAGCACGCAAATGCTCTAGATGAAAAGTCAACTTGAGGACTTCAATATATTTGAGAGTAACATCCCTATCCTCTGTGATAACACTTATGTTATTTGTCTTAGTAAAAATCCTATCTTACATTCTAGGGCTAAGCATATAGAAATAAAACATCATTTTATTAGGGACTATATTCAGAAAGGGATTCTAAATTTAAAATTTATTAACACAGACCATCAATGGGCTAATATCTTTACAAAACCTATTTCTGAAGATAGGTTCAACTTCATTCTGAAACATCTCAGCATGAAGCTCTGCCCAGAATAAAATAGTTTTACTTCCATATCTTAACCTTCAGAACTTTGATTATTTTTCTGTGAACTACTGATCAATCTTCCTTCAGATCTTTAGAAGTACAGATTATATCAGAATCTATCCATGAAGATCTGAGCGCTTCATTTCAAGGATAGAAATGTGTTGTTCACTCAAGCAAACAGTTGTCATCCATTCATCAGCTACTTTCCGAGGCTGAACACGCATTTACGTTTCTGAAAGGTCAAAAGCGCTGATTGGATGCATTGGGACACATGTCATGGGTAACTGTTCCAATATCTTTCTGAATCCCCTAAAATCAGCTGTCTTTAAATGCTCATAATCATTACAATTTATTTCTCTCTCTTGCCGTTTACGTTTTCAAAATCTTTTTCAAAATCTATTCAAACACATTTCTCACTTTTTACACTCTTTCACTTTCACTTTCATTTTCTCTACAATCTAATTGATTTCAGTTTGCATCTTTCTCAAAACCCTTTCAATTTATTCTCAAAATTTTATGTGTGAACATGGCTTCCTCAAGCAACCCTACTTCCAGTACTCAGAGAACAGATTCATCATAACAATATGAAGAACCCTTCAGAACTCTTCTCACACCCATCAAAAATATAGAAGTACTCTCAGAATTGATTGTGGACTTTAACAGTCTTCAAGAGAATGAGTTCAATCTCTCTGAAGAGGTAAAGGCTCAAGGCTGGAATAGGTATTTTAACCGACTAGTAGGTCCAACGTTCCCAATCCTGGTGACGGAATTTTGGATTCATGCTTCATCTTCCAACCATCAAGTTAATTCATACATAATTGGGAAGAAGATAGTCATAATTGAAGACCTTATTGCAAGATTAATAGGCTATAATTGTGGTGGTGTAAGATGCATAGACATGGCTGAAAGATGTGCTGATGTCGCCCTAATTTCTAGAGAAATCTTCACTCTAGGTCTTCCCTCCAGCAAGATAAGGGATCTAAAAGACCATCACAGAATATGGGCCAAGATTATTCTGGGATGCATAAACCACGGGAAGCCAACCAACTCTCCTGACTACATCAATATTGATCAGCAGTTTCTGATCTACTTCATCTCCCAGAAGATTAAGGTGAATCTGGCTCAACTGCTGTTCAACCATCTAAGGACTAGTGTTTAAGGAAACTAGAGAATAAGCTGATTGATCATATAACAGAAGGCTCCAGAAGTTGTGCTGAAGAAAAACAAGAAAAGGAAGGCTGCAGCAGAAGGATCATCCCAACGGACTCCTAAAAAGAGAGGTAATCCATCTTCTGTAACTGTTTTAGATTCAGTATCTGTATCAACATCTGTACCAATCCCCACTCAATCAGAAAACCCTACTCCACAAACACTTGATGACTTTGACATTGAATTTGACCCCTCGGAAACTTTAACTCTTAGAGGATCTCACTCCCTACCTACAAATCCAAATATTGAAGTAACCGAACAAGAACTTGCAAAAGTTCTATCAGATATAGAAACCTTTGACCAACATATATCTGCTCCCATACCAGTAAATCCAAACTCTAAAACCATTTCAGAAGCACCTCAACCAGAAATTCCACTCTCTCCACTACCAGAAACTCATCCACCTTCTCCACAACCTGAAACCTTACAACCAAAAGTTCAAACTTCTGAGGTCCAACCTCATGAATCCTGCGAACCAGAACTTCATCACCATCAATCCAACCAAACTGTTGTTTCTGATCCCACTCCCATTCCTGGGATCATTGAACCTCTGACCATCAGTATACTCCTGACCATTATGGATATCCCCCAAATTCCCTCTTCACGAGAACCCACTCCACCAAAGACCCCAACTAGTCCAATAATCATTATAGACTCTCCCACTTCCTCACCAAAGATCAATCCAAATGACAATGCCAAAACTGTCATCGACTTAACTGTCTTTGAATGCCTGGCTTCCATAACCAACAAAATAGCCATTCCAAAACCAACACCATCTGAACCTACACCAGATGTTGGTACCAGTTTATTGATATTTGAAACAGAAGTGCAGAAGTGGATAACTTCACTGAAGCAAGCAAGTCTTGAGCTGATTGATCCTGCTGCATCAGATTATCTTTGGACAAGTTTCTGAAAATGGGTATGTTTTGAAACTCATAAAATGCAAGAACAAAGCTATGGACAAGTTTAGAAGAACTTCAGCAACCTGCTAAAATTCTTTGAAGATCAAGTTCTGATCCAGCTACTCAAGGAAGAAGTACTCCCTCTGGACAATGCTCCCTGGTCTGAACATCGTCCAGCAGACAAAGTTCAACCAGAGTCAGAAGATCTCAATCTGATTGATACTCCAGAGCAGATGATTCCTGTTTAAGAACTGAGTCAAAAAGAGGACATTGCAGAATGCTATGAGAAGCATCCAGTTGCTGAAGATCCTCAAGCTTCCTCCTATGATAGGCAGACTTTAGAAGACCTGAAGAGATCTGATATTTTGATGTAGGAAAGAATGGATAAACAGGATGACAAAATTTCGGAAATCAAGAACATGTTAACCAAGAAGGAGGAAACCAACATCCAAATCAAGGGCTTGTTGGAAGCTTTGTTCACGCGTCTTCCTCCTCCCTCTTAGATTTTCCTCTGTTTAAAAATTTTGTTTTTCCTGTAATATTCTATACATAGCTCTGAACTTATCATTGATTCTGTTTTAATATCAACGCATTTTGGCTCTGATTATGTGTTCTTTTTGATAACTGACAAAAAGGGGGAGAAAGAAAAAGATATTTTCAATAGCGGATTACTGAGACATAAGTCTCAATCATTCTAATCTACATAAATTATCTCTTCTAAAAAGCTTGAACAGGTACAAAACTCTGCTGAAAGATACAGTAAGATTATGATGCTCAAATATTCATGGAGTAAAAAGGAAGTAATCAACTCAGGGGGAGTTTTTCTACTTAACTCTATACTTTTTGTTCTTTATTCTTTATTGAAAAATCTGGTTTTTGTCATCATCAAAAAGGGGGAGATTGTTAGAACATAGTTTGATTCTACAACTCTTGAGTAATGTTTTGATGATAACAAAATACAAAGAATAAAATTATTTCTAAGGTATATACAAAGAACAATTATGATCCTGAAAATCATGCTCTGTATATGCAGAAGCTCTGATGGAATCAGCATCAAAATGGAAGCAGCATCAGAAGATCAGTAACTTATGGTACACGCTGAAACACTGAAGTTTGATGACCAGAATTTGCGCCTAATCAAATACACTCTGACTCTGATCAAAGACATATTTTTCAAGTCATCTACACTCTGAAGCGTTATCAGCAGATACAACAAAGAAGATTCTGAAGCTACTAGGCATTCAATACTGAATTAAATGCTAACGGCTTTCTTCAGACAAATATCTTCTACAAAAGGAAAGTGCATTATTATCATTAAACTTGCTTTATGGACAATGTATCCTTGCTTTCCTATATAAACAGGACTGCTTGTGAAAAGAAGCACGTACGTACGCACTCAATTTGCCAAGCTATCCAAACTACGCATATTCAAAGCTTTAGCAAATTCCTTTTTACTCCATGCTTAAGTTGTGTAATTATCACAGTTGTGATACATTGTTTTGCTAGAAAATGTTAACACACTCTTGTTAAATTTATTTGTAAAAGATTTCCTTGAGATAAACCAGTTTGTGGTTGTACTCAAGAAGACTTTAACAGTTGTTAAAGTAGCTGTTGTAATCCTTTAAAAATAGTGGATTAAGACCTCGTTGGAGGGAGGCGAAATCACCTTGACGGGTGGACTGGAGTAGTTTGAGATCAAATGAACCAGGATAAAAATATTGTGTTGTCAAGCAATTTGTTTTAAGTTTTACAATTCAACCCCCCCTTCTTGTGTTTTTCACATCTTCACATGGGACTTTTTCATGGACTTAGGATTAGAAACCTTGGCCTATCTTGGATACCTTGTGATCTTATCTAATTATTTTGTCTGGAGTTCTTGAGGTTTACCTCAAGACATTGGGTTGCTTATTTTCTTTTGTGTGCAGGTTTTTGTGATTACATTTACTATTTCTAATCTGGAATTCACTCGTATACAACCGTTACTCTGCCCAATTTTTGTGAAGACTTAATACACTTGAAGTTTGGTTCTCTCAAGAGGTCTAGTATCTTTGCTTGCATGGTTTCAATCCAAAGAATGGGAATTCTACCTTGGCTCATAATGTCAAGTTTTGGGCTTCTTGTTGGTTAGATGGTTCTTATCCTTAGCTTTTACCTTATGCTTTAGGATAGCCTCTTCTTCTCCTCCCATCTTCTTTAATTTCAAAAATCTTCCCCCTCCTTTTTGAAAACTCTTCTTGTTTCTAAACTTGAAACCCTTTCATAATAAACTTGGACTTATGCCCATGCATTTTCAAAATCTTTTCATAAATAAATTCCAATCAATTTAATAATACCTTGACATTTTTGTGAGAAGACTAAAAGTAAATCAATCTCATTTCAAACCATCTTTCCACTTTGGCTTTTATCTTTAAACTTTTCTCAAAAGATTGGACTCTTGTCAATCCTTGTAGTGATGCAAACAACTATACTTCTACAATATGTAGTGAATAGAGATATTTTCCACTTGGTTGTTGAGTGAGGCATTGTTGATTTCAAGATCTAAGCCAAATCCTCCACTTTGAGATGATGCAAATTATCCTTTCTCATGATTGTGGGTAGTAAGTATGTTTTCGACACGGACAATGACGATGATGTCTTATCTCTTAAAATTAAACAACACACTTGTGTTTCAAATTTTTAAAAAGAGGAACTACGTGTACCCTGATCCCCTATTGCACGAAAGGTGGTAAAGGTTTGCAACCGCAGAGGGTGCAAAAACATGAAAAGATATATTTTTTTTCTCACCTCCACCATCCATCTTATATACAACACATTTTTTTATATAGCCAAAATATACAGATTTTTCAAAGAGGTTCTCGCGGAGTACCGTAGATGTTTAGGGTTCTAATACCTTCCCTTTGCATAACCAACCCCCTTACCTTAAATATTTCCCCCTCTTTTGGGGTTATTTGCTCTTTTCCCATTCATTTGGAAACAATAAAGCGTGGTGGCGATTTTTATTTTGATTTGTATAAAGTCTAGTCAATCCAATGGCTTAGTCTTGAACATTTCTACCGCTACACTCTTCTAGTTGAAGTCGGGCGTACACATCTTCAATTTTGAATGAAATCAAGCATAGATTTCTTTTTGATACTCTTTTTAGAAAAAGCCAGGCGTAGACTCTTTCTGGTACCTCTTCTAGTTGAAGTCGGGCGTAGACATCTTATAGTTCGGATGAAATCAAGTGTAGATTTATTTCTGATACTCTTTTTGGAAAAATTCAGACGTAGACTCTTTCTGGTACATCTTCTAGTTAAAGTTGGACGTAGACATCTTCTATTTCAGATGAATTCAAGAGTAGATTCCTTCTGAATTTTTTTTGGACAAAGTTGGGCGTAGAATCATTCAAAACATATCTTCTAGACAAAGTCTAGCGTAGACTCATTCTAGTATATCATTCAGACGAAAATCTAGCGTATGTTCAATCTGATATGCTTTTGGACAAAGTCAGACGTAGAATCATTCCAAATACATCTTCTTAAGACAAAGTCAAGTGTAGACTTATTCTGATATTCCTATCAACAGTTATTCTAGGTGGCATCTATAAGCACGTCTCTTATGACTCTCCATCACCTATCCAGATGGCATCTATAAGCCCATCTCCAACATCCCGTTACTCTCCAAATGGCATCCTTAAGCCCATTCCCATTATAATCAACCAATAATGTTACTTCGTGCACAGGCGAGTGCAAATTTTTGGGCACTTAAGTGTTCAATCATCTCCTACCTTCAAGTCACGAATGACGGAAATGCCAATCTAACTCCTCGGGTTTAAGAAGATTGAACAGGGGAAGCTGTTGTACCCCAAAATTTTCCCTCCCATTTTCTTTCAAGATATTTTCGTGAGATCCTCATTTGCTCAAGTTGGCTCAAGAATTGATCAGACAAATTCACCTTATAAGTAATGGGTCCACAACTAGGGTATGGTATTTCTCAAGGAATATTTGGTTTTCAAGGTCTCAATTGTATTTCATGGTTCTCCATAGGTCTCCAAGAATGCTCATGTCAAGTTTCAAGTCTTGCATCACAAGTTTGCTCAGTTAATGGCTCAGATGATAAAAAATCAACTGTAATTGGGTAAAAAGTCAATTATGGTTAACATACAGTAAAACTCCAATATGTTTGGTCAAAGTAAAGGTTTTGAAGTCATATTAATCATTTGATCAAGGGTTGATCATGACTCATCAAGAAAAACCCTCAAATCATCAAAAGTCAAAAGTTTCTAAATTAGGGTTCCTTAGAAGAAGTCAACTGAACTTTGACAAAGCATAACTTTCACATGCTTCATCAGCTTTTCCCCAACAAAATCTCATTTTTAAGGGAATTCAATTCTCTACAACTCTGTCTCTCTAAGATCATGTCAAAAAAATGCATCATTTGAGAGATATAAGCCAATACATTATAGGACATTTCAAAAGTCAACAAAAAGAAACTTTTTGTCAAGGCAACTTACATCAAGATAAATTCTTCAAATGAAAAATGATCAACATAGATATTATAGAGGACATCTTGAGCTTTCCGAAAAGTCAAAGATCACCTTTAAAAGATAAAAGTTGAGTGAGTTATGACCATTGCAATTTGGAAAATTTTGATAAGATGCATGAACTCCAAATTGAGAAAATTTGTAATTTTGAGCTAATAGGCCTAAATTTTCATATCCAAACGTGTTCATGACATGTTTAAAGACCCTTAAGTCCATTCATGCATTATATTTTATTTTTTATTTATTTATTTTGATTTTTATTCTATTAAACTCAAAATAAATCAAATAAATATAAAATTAATGGACCAAAGCATAAGGCTTTTAATTTTAGTCATGTCGGAGGCCCAAGATCTCATATACAACTGGAAAATTCCTGCAAGAGTGATTGGTGCAAGATTGATCAAAAATAAAAAGTTTTCACGAAATTCCAAATCAAATCTTTTTCTCCTTATCATGCATGATTCTTTCAATTTTTGTTGACCTAATCTCATGTCCTATATATATATATATATATATCTAACAAGACTAAACCAAAAGCACACAAAAAAGCTGCCTGACAAGTACTAGAAAATTCTCAAATTTGTCAAAGAATTATGGCAAAGAAAAACGTTGTTCTCCAGCCATTCTCAAGAAACTTTGAACTTCACATCATCTTCTTGAAGCTTCCAGGAGTTGGTACATACCCTTATCCATCACGAAGCAATCCCAGAATGCTTCCTTGCGTGAACTCCGATCGGTAAGTTGGTGAGTTTTTATTTTTAAGGTTTAGCATTATTTCAATTGTTGTTAACAATCCAGCATGATTCATGTTCATTATTAGAATATTTCTAACGTCTTACATGCAAGTTTGGATACAGAAACAGGATCATGAAATTTTTAGGGAACAAAGCTCTTGAAGCTTCAGATCTCACAATGCAGGCGATTTTAGACCAAACTAACATGCTCATTGAAATCACAGGACCATAATTAGTCAATTAGGGTTGTTTTCCTTTTTGTTTTGATTGAATCTCGCATGTTTGAAAAAAGGCTAGGCCAGAGAAGAAAGAGTTAACCACCGGAGGTGGTGGTTTGATTCTTTATGCGTTGGTTTTTATATTATATTTATTTTGATCAATTATATGAACGGATGAAACTATCACCCAAGTGGCAGAAGCGCGCATGATAGAGCATTAGTCTCAAAGGGCTTGAGTTCGATCCAGCCTTTTAACATCTCGTTTCTTTAATTTCTCATATTTTTGTAGGTTGATTACAATACACGCTGGATGTGTATCCTAACACAGGCGCGCGCCTGGCCTAGTGGTGAGCATGCTGTTGGAAACTGTTGAGAGCGTGGGTTCAACACCCACCCCTACTCATTTGTTTATTTTTTCCAATTCTATGTTTCTCACTCTTTTACAAACCCTTTTTTTCAAAACCTTTTCGAACAAAACCCTAATTTTTTAGGTTAATTTAATCTTTTAGGCTAATTAATTTAGGTTTTAATTAATTTTAGGTATTAATTAATAAACCCTAATTTAACTCTTTTAGGTTTTCTTTCTCAAATTAAAATCAACCTAGACTTTAGGGTTTGTTTAATTTAATCACTTAATCAGTTTTTTTAATTAAAATCAATTACGTTTAGGTTAAATCATCATTTTTATCAAACAATTTCTCTGTTTCTTTTACTTTTTACTGTTTCGCATGCTTTTTTATTTTCGTATTAGTTTTTCCTATTATGCATTTGCTACAAAATATAATAGTTTAACTAGGGCTTTATTTTCTTTCTATCTCCCCTAATTTTTATGGTGTGTACCCCCTTTCCCGAAGCTCTGTAATAGTATAGGACTTTTAACTCCTTCCTTTACTAATTTCCTTATAACTGCTAGTAACTAAGGTTTGTATGGCAAGACTAAAAACAATCTAGAAAACCCTAATCTCAATATCAAATTACTGAATCAATACACTCTTCACACTTGCACCTCTAGGGTAACCTCACTCGTTGCCACAGAAAACAATCATGTCCCTCGAACATGGGGATGCTTAGTAAAGTCCCTCTTATACAAAATATCATAGTCCCTCGATGATCCTTCGATGCTTCCTTCGACAAATGATCTTAGTCCCTTACGATAAAATTGCTAAATCGCCCCTACAAGTTGCCTTTATGACTGTACGATGACCCACGCATGTCCCATTACATCCAACGATAGGACTTCCTACTAACAAATGGTAGGATAGCACTATCTAAGGAGGAGGAAAATAACACGAAACACGTTTGAGTAAGGGTAGAATACTGTTAATCACTTGCTCACACAAAACATATTTTTCACAAATACTTTTTTGAAATATTTTCAAAAACAAAAACTTTGTATGCATTCTTCACTGATATGAGAATCATTACAAAGTTTGTCGTACTTAGGCATTTTCAAAATATTTTTTAAACCCACATTCACAAAGTAATTGTTAAAACAAAGTGAGCTAGAGATTAAGAGCCCGCAGATAACTAAGGATGAAAAGGGTTATAACACATTCCCTTTTCATAACCAACCCCCCGAACTCAAGAAATTTCTCAAAGGTCTTTCCTGTTCTTTTCACCCTTTCCTTATTGGATAAAAGAAAAGTCGGCGGCGACTCTTGCTATCTGCAACATTTGCGATAAAAAACAAAACCAAGTCAGTTCTCCCACCGTATTACAACAACCATTGATCCTAGCATTAGATCTCACATCTAATGGTTCTAATATGTCCTAAGCATCATCGCGAACATACATGAACACACAAGATTAGTCAATAATGCATGAATTAAGAGATTTGGGATTTCAAAACCTTACCCAAATGGTTAGTGTGAGTATGATGATCCTGGGCGTGGAATGGCTTGGATATGGACTTGAAAAGGTTCCTGGGGATCTCAGGAGGATGATTCAATCCTTAGTTTAGACTGAAACCAATTGAAAAATAAAATTTGAATGTGCCCTAATTTGAAAGAATTTTTTTATTTTTTGAACTTGCTTCTACGGTAGCCTTCGCGTGTCCTTTGTTCACTGATGACGTCCTCTCTTTATAAGCATCATATTAGGTCAACAAAAATGGATGGAAGTCGCGAGGAATCAAGTTGATGATTTCTTTCCAAAACATTTTGAAAACTTTCCATAATTTGAAGATATCTTTCCTTTTATGATCACACGGTTTTTCATGGTTGGCAAGGAGTTATTGGGCTTCCAACTTGATCCAAATAACAACAAACCATGCCTTGGCCCATCACTTGATATTTCATTTGATTTATTTTAAAAAATATTTGAATAAAATTTAAAATAAACAAATAAAAAATCATGGCCATGCATGAATGGACTTAAAGGTCTTATAACATGTTATAAACATGTTTAAACCTCAAAAGTTAGGCCCATTAGTACAACAGTTCAAAATTGCTCAATAGAAGTTTCATGCATTTCTCAAAAATTGCTCAACTTGCACAAATCATAACTCTCTCAAATTTTATCATATGAAGGTGTGATACGGTGGCAGAACCGACTGTTAATACTGGTTTGCATTTTCGTTTTTCGTTCGTAAAATGTCACATAAGCAAGAGTCTCCACCGACTTTTATTTTATCCAATCAGGAAAAGGAAAAATAACAGAAAAAACCTTTTTCGAGATGTTTCTGAGTACGGGGGGTAGATTATAGAAAGGGAAGGTGTTAGCACCCTTTCTATCCATGGTTTTCCATGGGCTCTTAGGTACTTGCTCATTTTTTAAATTTCTTGTGTGTGCTTGTTTTGAAAAGCTTTGTTTACTTCATGATAACCTTTATATATGTCTTCAAGGGTGCGACGAAGTTGTTTTGAAAACTATTTTTGAAAAGTGTTTGTGCGAAAAGTTTTTGAGAAAGTACTTAAGAGTTTTCTACCTACTCGAAAGAAGTCTGTTTGTTTTCGTTTCCTTTAGACAGTGCTATCCTACTATTAAGGAGTAGGTATCCCCGCCGTTGGAATTTATAAGGGACGTTCGAAAGGGACAAGTACAGTCACCAAAGCAATGGGTTGGAAACTTTAGTAGTAACCCTAGAGTCTTAAGATCTTTCCGAGGCAACATTTCCGAGGCAACATTTCTGAGGAAAAATTCGAATGGGATATTAGATCTTTTAGGCAGGAGGGAAATCACTAAAATCTCTTATGCTTAAATGACTATTTTACCAAAGGCAATCGAAGTGAGGCAAACCCTAGGAGTGAATATGTGCATGTGTTTATGTTTCAATTGTTTTAATCTTTGCACATTTAGGTGATCTACCGCTTTAATTTTCAGATATTCTTATCATACAATTCTATTAGCATACATCTAGAAAGTTTATAGTTTGCGGAAATTAAAATTGCGAGAAAATAAACCTAGCTATTACAAGGCTTCGAGGAGGGGGATTAATTACCTAACCAAAAATCGGGGAAAAGCGATAAGTAAAAACCCTAATTTAAAGCTATTACAAACCCTTGGCAATTACAAAATAATAAAAAAAGAAAAGTAATTAAAACACGCGGTGAATTAAATGCGAGGACGATAATTAATAACTTAAAACCTAATTGAGAGAAAAAAATCTTTTTTGTGCATTTTTATTTAAGAAAACCATTTAATTGAAAATTAATTAAACCCTAATTTCTAATTGATTTTCTTTACAAAAATAATTAACCTAGTTTTCTAATTAAATTAAAATAAATATTTTATGAAAAAAATGATCTTTTTGTGATTTTGTGATTTATTGATTTTATGATTCATAAAAGGTAATTAATTTTTGGTGAAAAATAATTAAACAAATTAATTAAAATAAAAGAAGTAAAAGAAAGAATTGAAAATGGGCCTGTTAGCATTGCTGAAAGAGGGGGTATATTGTTGAATTTCCCTGGCCCAATAATGTTGAGCCCAGTCAACGTGCCTGATCCCATGGAGTGTTGACTTGAGGGTGCATCATGGTCTCTCATTTGGAGTGCGTTGGATCTGATACTATGCTAATCAAGTGGCTGGATTTAAAGCTGCAAGGTAACACGCGTGGAATTGTGAAGCATTGGATCTGCAAGTGGAAAGTGAGAAAATAAAGAAATTTGTTGGGACCTGGGATCAAACCCAGGTCCTCTTACTTACCAAGAGACGCCTTTGCCAGCTGAGCTATGCTGACTAGTTGTTAAAGGAATAAGAGTAATACAAAATATATTAAAACAATTTCCAGGAAACTGAAACAAAGCCACACGCGCTATTTTCAAATAAACAAATAGGGTGATGACAAATCACCTTCTTCTACCTCCAGCCTGTCGTCTTAGGTATATAACCTATACCTACAGACCATGTCCATCGCTAAAACCTGCGTGATTCAAACAAAAAATATACACGATAAATGGATTTAAAGACCAGAGATCGATTGGTCTTGATGCCATGATCATCCCAGTATTCTGTTCTTGGCCTAATTTTTCCTGTATCAAGAAACCCTAAAATGGAGCTTGAAACACTAGGAATGGCAAATGCATATCTAGGCATCAAAAATTCAATTGAATCATCCAGTCACGTTGCAAACTTATCCATAATAAAAAATATATCAATCAAATTTGCTAATGATACAAGAATTGATGTAATCGATTTCAAAAAATAAAGAAAACCGTGTGAATGGTAGCGTGCGTTTCTGGGCGCGAGAGGACTTGCAAATGATCCAGTTAGCTTCAGAGATGCTCCAGGATGCGATTGGCAATGTTGGAATGGCTTAAATTGGCATGTAGCTTGAAATCCGATACACACTTTTTCTTTGAAATTTTAGAGTTTTGTTCTTGCTTTTTCAAGACTGCAACCCTTGTCTTATGCCTTGTACATGTTCAATATATATCCTAGAACAAATTAGGGTTATAAAAATTATTGGTATCTTTGAAAGTTTTGAAGATTTGATTTGATTTTCATACCATATACAAACTTGCTAAATTGAGCCAAATCATTCCATTTTTGTACCAATCATGCTTGATTCGTTTCGGTCTTGATATCTCAGCATATTTTGATTGAGATCCTGTCCAATAATCAAATCAAAACATATCTTTGCTATTATTTACCAATTATTTGATTTAATTAAAATTTTAATTAATAAAAAATCAAAATAAAATGGAAAATGAAGCAAATAAAATATGGATGGATATTTGGGTCGTGGACCATGCTACAAGTGAGGTGCAATCATGAGATGCTAGGCCCATTTGGTAAAAAATTCACTTTTGAGCATATTTGACTTTTGGCAATTTTGCAAAAAGGGTCAACTTTGACAGAGCATATCTATTCTAATTTTAACCCTAGAGAGGTTTTTTTTGGACTTTTTAGAAAGCTTAGGATGTCCCCTAAGCAACCCTTTTGGTCTCATCTCAATTGGGTCTTCCATGTTTATGTAAGAAGCTTTGACCCAAAAGGTGTTTTTGTTGACTTTTCAAAAGGACCCATAATGTAGAAATTCATATCTTTTTATGAGTGCATATTTTGAACTTGTGGGATGAAGATTAGTTGTAGGGAATTGCATCCTATTCAAAATGTGCCTTGGAATGAAAATTTCTGATAAAGTATATGGAAGTTATGCTTGGTCAAAGTTTGGTTAACTTTTCCTAAGAAACCCTAATTTAGCAAGTTTTGGGTTTTGATGAATTTAGGACATTCCTTGAAGAATCATGATCAACCATTGATCAAATGATGGATATCACTTCAAAATGTTGATGTTAACCAAAAATATTTAAGTTTGACTGTATGTGGGCCACAATTGACTTTTGACCTAATACAGTCGATTCTCAAGCATCTCAGCAGTTGACTGAGCAAACTTCTTGTGCAGTGCTTGAAATTTGACATGGAGGCTCTTGAGAACATATTAGGACCATGGAGAGCATATGAGGTCTCTGGAGTTCACCTATCTTGATGAAAATAGAAACCCTAATTTGAGACACACTGCCTTAGGAGAGAGTTTGTCTGGTTAACTCTTGGGCAAACTTGAGCAAATTGAGGATCTCTAGGAGTATGTATTGAGTAAAATGAGAGGGAAAATTTTAGGGTACAACAGCTGCCCCTGTTTAATCTTCTTAAACCCGAGGATGTAGATTGGCTCGTCTGCCTTTCGTGATCTGAAGGTGGAAGATGACTGAACACTAGAGTGCCCAAAAATTTACAATCGCATGAAGTGATACTTTGTTTGTGATATCGGGAATGGGCTTATAGATTCCATTTGGAAGTTTCCAGAGAATTGTTGGAGATGGTCTTAAATATGCCATCCAAGATGTGACGGAGTACCGTCGGAGATGGGCTTAAAGATGCCATCTAGAATGTGACGGAGTACCGTAGGAGATGGGCTTAAAGATGCCATCTAGAGGATGTTGATTTCCTGAGATATTCTTTTGATGAGAGTCCCTGCTCTTATCGTTGAGGAGGAATCTGCTGAGGAATGTTGGTATCTGTCTTGGGAGAAATAGAATTTTAGGAGCTTCAGTTGTCCGTTACTCTACTGGGCAATTAACTACTGCTTGAGGAAGAGGAGGTGAACTGCATATTTGGTCAGTATACAGGCTGCATCGCGACTTACTGGGGAAAGGTGAAATTGACCAAAACTGGTCAGGTCCAGGTTTTACCGTGTTGTGGACTACTGTCTGAAGGTAAGAGAAAAGATGACCTGGATAGTAAGGTTATGAGAAGGAACCTGGATAGTAGGGTTACTTCGATATGAAAGCCTGGATAGTAGGGCTGTGAGAAGGAACCTGGATGGTAGGGTTACTTCGACATGAAAGCCTAGATAGTAGGGCAGTGTGAAGGAACCTGGATAGTATGGTTACTTCGATATGAAAGCTTGGATAATAGGGCTGTGAGAAGGAACCTGGATAGTAGGGATACTTCGATATGAAAGCCTGGATAGTAGGGCTGTGAGAAGGAACCTAGATAGTATGGTTACTTCCATATGAAGGCCTGGATAGTAGGGCTATTGGAAGGAACCTGGATAGTAGGGTTACTTCGATATGAAAGCCTGGATAGTAGGGCTATGAGAAGGAACCTGGATAGTAGGGTTTCTTCGATATGAAAGCCCGGATAGTAGTGTTGTGAGAAGGAACCTGGATAGTAGGGTTACTTCGAAATGAAAGCCTGGATAGTAGGGCTGTGAGAAGGAACCTGGATAGTAGGGTTACTTCGATATGAAAGCTTGGATAGTAGGGTTGTGAGCAGGAACCTGGATAGTAGGGTTACTTCGATATGAAAGCCTGGATAGTAGGGCTGTGATAAGGAACCTGGATAGTAGGGTTACTTCGATATGAAAGCCTGGATAGTAGGGCTGTGAGAACGAACCTAGATAGTAGGGTTACTTTGATATGAAAGCCTAGATAGTAGGGCTGTGAGAAGGAACCTGGATCGTAGGGTTACTTCAAAATGAAAGCCTGGATAGTAGGGTTGTGAGAAGGAACCTAAGTCGTAGGGTTACTTCGAAATGAAAGCCTGGATAGTAGGGATGTGAGAAGGAACCTGGATATTAGGGTTACTTCTAAATGAAAGCATGGATATTAGGGCTGTGAGATGGAACCTGGGTCGTAGGGTTACTTTAAAATTAAAGTCTGGATAGTAGGGTTGTGAGAAGAACCTGGGTCATAGGGTTACTTCGAAATGAAAGCCTGGATAGTAGGGTTGTGAGAAGGAACCTGGGTAGTAGGGTTACTTCAAAGTGATAGTATAGATTAGTTGACCCGTTTGGTTTTGGGAACTGAGTTTCCATTAGTCGTCTGCAGACGTGATCTGCATAACTGCTGAATTTGTTGAAGCTAATCCTCTTTTCCTGGAAAGATATCAGGGTTAGTTATATGCGATGCATGAAATGCAGGGTGAGATGATGTTCTGAAAATAAATGAGATTATGTTGTATATGATATGTATGCATATGTCATGATGTATGTTCATGAAATGCTATCAGAGTATGCTCGCGTATGGGAAAATAAAGCCCTGACAGTTGCTGGAGATTTGTAAATATTCTGTCGGGAAGAGATGCTGCTTGAGAATAAACTCTGCGGGGAATGAACTTAGAAAATGCATTTTTGTTAGCGGAAGTGATGAACTCTGTCGGGGATTGAGCCTTTGTATCTGGAGAAATAAACTCTTCTTGAGGGATGAATTTTACTGACTCGCCCGCGATTATGAACCTCAGTTGGGGTGGTTACGTCCTGTTTCGGGAAAGCTGACATCAAATGCCTTTGGATACTTTGACTATATGGGGAGTGTATATACCAATAATTATGTTCCCAAGCTGGATCTATCCCGGTACCTGCTGGGCAGAGTAACTGTAGGGTTTGGAACTTCGTGTTTTTGCCCCTGTTTATGGAATTACGAGTAATTGATTTTTGTTTCTTATGTAAATATTTATGAGGAGCAATCATTTTCAAATGCATATATAAAAAATAATCCATTGGATGTTTTGCAAAATAAAACAGAAAAAGAAAAAAACATATTGAAGTCTCTTGTGAAAATGATTCGTATTGATTTTTTGAAGTTGGCCTGTCATAAGCGTTTTTGTACAAAGAGGGTGACGCTCTAGTAAGAGAACGCCGCCGTAAAAATAGAAACTATACAATTTGTGTAAAATAAAGAAAAACAGCTATGTGAAACAACCCCATTGGGTTCCAGCTTCGCTATTGCCTTTATATCTTCAAGCATCTCATCACTTTTCTTCTTGGCCGAAAGTTGATCAGATCGATTGGTGTCGTCCGAGCTTGATAGTCGATACTGAAGTCTGGTCGCAAGATGATCTAATGAGACATAGTGATACGCTTCATATCCCTAACTTTTTCCTAGACCGCCCTTTCGGGTTTTCAGTCCACCGGGATATCCCTTTTTGCCCAAGCCTCCCTTTCGGGTTTTTGACTTACCAGGTGTACATATTTTTTTCCATTTTCATCCCTTACTTTTGCCCAAACCCTTTTGGTTTGTCGGGAAGCCCTTATTTTTGCCGAGGCCGGTCAACCTAGAGGGTCTTTTAGTTAGGCGTAGTATCTTTTCACTATATCTGCATTAACAGGGTGAGGAAGGTCGTCACCATCCATGGTGGTTAGAATCATAGCTCCTCCCGAGAAAATGTTCTTAACCACAAATGGCCCTTCGTACGTGGGGGTCCATTTGCCCCTGGGATCACCTTGCGGCAGTATGATGCGCTTGATCACCAGATCCCCAAATTGATATTCTTGGCTTCTGACTTTCTTGTTAAAAGCCTTAATCATTCTCTTTTGATACGTTTGACCATGGCAGATAGCAGTAAGTCTCTTTTCATCGATTAGATTTAACTGATCAAGTCGGGTTCGGATCCAGTCGTCTTCGTTCAAACCTGCATCCTTCTTAATCCTGAGAGAAGGTATCTGGACTTCGATGGGTAGGACTGCCTACATGCCATATACCAGAGAGTAGGGTGTTTCCCTGTCGACGTCCGTGCTAAGTTACGATACCCATGAAAAGCAAATGATAACATTTCATGCCAGTCTTTATATGTCACCGTCATCTTCTGTACAATCTTCTTGATGTTCTTGTTAGCTGCTTCAACAACGCCATTCATCTTCGGCTGGTAGGGAGAAGAATTATGATGTTGTATCTTGAACTGTTTACAGAGCTCGGTGATCATTGTGTTGTTGAGATTTGTACCATTGTCAGTAATAGTTCTCTCTGGCACTCCATATCTACATATCAGATTATGGCGGATAAACTGCGCCACGACGTTCTAGGTTACTTTGGCAAAAGAGGCTGCCTCAACCCATTTTGTGAAATAATCAATGGCTACTAGGATGAAGCGATGTCCATTGGAAACGGTGGGCCTGATTTCTCCGATCATGTCGATGCCCCACATTGTAAAGGGCCACGAGGCTGTCAAGACGTTTAAGGGGACCGAAGGCACATGCACCTTATCAGCGTAGATTTAACACTTATGACAAGTTTGAGAGTGCTTATAATAATCGGCTTCTATAGTGGACCAGTAGTATCATGCCCGTAGGATCTTCTTAGCCATGGTATATCCACTAGAATGGGTTCTGAAGGTGCCTTCATGTAGATCTGTCATGATCCTCTCTGCTTCACTCTTGTCTACACACCGTAGTAGTATGGAGTCATGGTTGCATTTATAGAGGATTCCATTACTGAGGAAGAACTTTGCAGCGAACCTTCTCAGAAACTTCTTATTGTTGATAGATGCCCCTTCGGGATACTCTTGAGCCTTGAGATACCTTTTGACTTCGTGAAACCAGGGTTTGTCTGCCACTTCTTCGGTATCGATTTCACAGCAGTGTGCTGCTTCATCCAACCTATCAATGCTGATTTTGGGAGCTTCATTGTCCCACCTAACTTTGAACATAGAATACATGGTATCTAGCGCGTCCGCTAACTGATTCTCCTCTTGTGGGAAATTTTCAAAGGTTACCTCCTCAAAGTGTGGGAGCAATGTCATTACAAATTCTTTGTATGGGATGAGATTCGGGTGCTTCGTATCCTACTCGCCTTTGATCTGACTTATCACCAAAGCGGAATCCCTAAATACACTCAAGAACATGATCCTTAGGTCGATAGCATCCCTAAGACCCATGATGCACGCTTCATACTCTACCATGTTGTTGGTGCAATTGAAACATAATCGGGCACTGAATGGAGTATGAAAGCCGTCGAGAGATATGATTACAGTGCCGATGCTATTACCCAGTGCGTTCGAGGCTCCATCAAAATACATAGACCATCGAGATTCCTCCTCAGGTCCTTCACCTGGTCCAGGTTCTTCATAGTCGGTTACTAACATGATATTCTCATCCGGGAACTCGAAATTCATGGACTGGTAGTCATCCACGGCCTGATGAGCCAAATGATCAGCCAATACACTCCCCTTTATTTCTTTTTGGGTTGTATATTGTTGTCGTATTCGGTTAAGATCATTTGTCACCTTGTTATCCTTCCGGAGAGAGCGGGCTTCTCGAAAATGTACTTGATCGGATCCATCTTCAATATCAACAAGGTAGTGTGAGTCAGCATATACTGCCTCACTCGGCGATCAGCCCATGCCAAAGCACAATAAGTTTTATTGAGCAGTGAGTATCTTGTCTCACAGTCGGTAAACTTTTTGCTAAGGTAGTATATTGTGTGCTCTTTTCGACCAGACTCGTCATGCTACCCTAGCACACACCCCATTGAATTGTCTAGCACTGTCAAGTATAATATCAAAGGTCTTCCTTCAACTGGAGGCATCATAATTGGTGGTTCCTGAAGGTATTCCTTGATTCTTTCAAAAGCGGTCTGGCATTCATCATTCCACTTTACCACTTGATCTTTCTTCAGAAGCTTAAAGATTGGCTCACAAGTAGCAGTCAGATGTGAAATGAACCTGGCGATATAATTCATGTGTCCCAAGAAACCTCTAACTTCCTTCTCCGTACGAGGAGTCGGAATTTCTTGTATAGCTTTTACCTTTGCAGGATCTACTTGGATGCCTTTGTCGCTGACAATGAAACCCAGAAGTTTACCAGACCTTACCCCGAAGGTGCACTTGTTCGGATTCAACCTCAACTTGTATATCTTCAACCTGTTGAACAACTTTTGGAGATGATCAAGGCGCTCTTCCTCAGTCTGAGACCTGGCTATCATGTCATCAACATAAACCTCTATCTCATGGTGAATCATATCGTGGAACAAAGCGACCATGGCGCGCTGATAAGTTGCCCCGGCGTTCTTCAACCCAAAAGGCATCACCTTGTAGCAGAAGGTGCCCCACTGTGTAACGAAGGTTGTCTTCTCCATGTCTTCAGGAGCCATCTTGATCTGGTTGTAGTCAGAGAAACCATCCATGAGGGAGAAGATTTTGTGTTGCGCGGTGTTGTCGACCAGAACATCAATGTGAAGAAGTGGGAAGTTATCCTTAGGGCTTGCCCTGTTCAGATCTCTGTAATCCACATACATCTGTACCTTACCGTCCTTCTTAGGTACCGGAACGACGTTAGCAACTTACTATGGATAAGAAGTGACAGCTAAGAATCCTGTGTCGAACTGTTTCATGACCTCTGCCTTGATCTTCTCTGACATTTTAGGACGCATGCGGCAGACCTTCTGTTTAATTGGAGGACAATCTTCTTTAGTCGGCAGGCGATGTACCACAATATCAATGTCCAAACCAGCCATGTCTTCATAGGATCAGGCGAAGATCTCAACATAGTCGTGCAACATCTGTGTCAACCTCTGTTTGATGCTAAGCTCTAGATTTGCACCTATTTTAACCTCTTTTCTTTCATCCTCTGTACCCATGTTCACTGTCTCAACCGGCTCTTCATGAGGTTGTATGGCCTTTTCTTCCTGCTGTAATAGTCTAGCAAGTTCTCCAGGCACCTCACAATCATCCTCACCTTCATCTTCGGCTTGGTTGATCGGATTTTCGAAGTCATAACTGGAAATAGAAGAGCTGTTATCAATGGGATCCATAGTGGATATGGATTTTCAGTATGATACGTGAGTGTGTGTGAGCGAATAGTTGTTTTGATAAAGTGACAACAGAAAAGAAAAGAAAAAATAGAGAGCGCAAAATTTGTATGCATGAAACGTCCAATGCTTTATTAATGATATATCAAATGACAAATAATAGCCCTCACAAGCAAAGCCAATGTACCTCGGGCAAGGCACAAGGCCATAAAGTTTTAAATTGTTTACTACAAATCTCAAAATAAGTAAGTCAATTACTGCGGAATAAAAGAAACTGGTATAAAGTCTCTAGCCGTCCAGTTACTCGGTCCACCGTTGGTAGTTGGGTAGATCCAGCTGTCAATGTCTGAGTCCTCATTGTTGTCTTTAATGGCATTAATTCCCCGATCACTGGTGTGTAGGGGAGGACTTCCAGATCGAGCGCGTCGAACAGCCCTTTGAGCCCCTATAGTAAAGTCTAAACCAAATTTGTCAGTTTTGTGAGTGAAATCAGGGAGATGACCTCAATTGTTACACCCACCTTCTTCAACCACGGCCCTGGCGTCCTTGAGGGAAGCCATCTTTAGAGGAGGTTTGTTGTTGGTAGTAGCTTCAGTTGATGCCAAGATCTAAGGGACCTCTTTGAAGTTCTAACAAGGAGTTTCTATAAATTCCCCGTCCATATCTATGTATCGGAAGGAATTCAGGTGGCTCACCATATACTCCTCTTCACCCAGCGCAGTGACAATCTTCCCTTTCACCGGATACTTCAGCATTTGGTGGAGTGTGGAAGTAACTGCCCCAGCCTCGTGGATCCAAGGACGACCCAATAAACAAGAATATGACTGCCTGATATCCATCACATAGAAGGTGGACCCAAAAGTCTGAGAACCCACTTTGACAAGAATGTCCACCTCCCCGTGCACCATTCTCTTAGATCCGTCAAAAGCCCTTACCACAATGTTACTAGGCTTTAACGTCAAACCCTCGCAATCCAACCGGTCCAACGCCTTCTTCGGCAGAACATTCAGCGAAGACCCAGTATCTACCAACACATGAGCCATAGTGGTGCCCCTGCATTCAATCGAGACATGCAGAGCATCATTATGCTTCCTTCCCTTTGGTGTTAAGTCTGCATCTGAAAAACCCAACCCATTATCAGTAGTCAGGCTGGCCACACAATCTTTGAACTGATCAGCTGAAGTTTCCTGTGGCACCTGTGCAATCTTGAAGAATGCAATCAAAGCCTTCGCATAGGCTTCAGAACACAACAATAAAGACAACATGGATATCTTCGATGGGGTCTTCCCCAGGTGCTCGACCGCATTGTAGTCTCTCTTCTTAATTATTTTTCAATATTTCCTCTATCTCTTGCTTAGAGGCTTCCACAATAATATTCATAGGCGCCTTCGTCCGGGCAGACTCACCTATAATTTCTTTGTCGCGGGTATCATACAATTCGCCGACAAGGGTAATGCTGGAGTAAGAACAAGAGTAGTAGTTAATGTACTAGCAGGAACAGCAGATGGAATGACAATAGGCTTGTTGACAGTCTTAGGGGAAATCTCGGGAGAGAAAACCCTTCCACTTCGGGTGATTTTGCTGGTTCCGACAATGTTACCAATATCAGGATCATCCTCTTCATCTTTCAAATCTTGTTTGATGCCATGATAGTACACATCGGTACCATAATGCTAGGGGACAGCTTTGTCTGAGACATACAGGACAGGACCAGGAATAGTGATTATCAGCGGAGTGATTCTTGGAGCAGATATAATCCTAATAGGTCTTCTCGAGGAGACCTTGGAAGGATTGACGGAAATGATTATAATGGCAATGTCTTCAGATACGACAACAGGAACCAAAGTTTTCTCGAACAAAATTTTTTTATTGTCCATCAAGCGTTGAACAACTGACTTCAGCAAATTGCAACTAGAAGGTAGAAATGAACACATGTGGCAACCTTCACCTCAACCCGGAAATAAACCGGCCAACAACAAATTCTTCTTCAAAGTCATGAGAGGAGTAGAAACTTCATCCACCAAGGTCGCAAACAAGTCGGTATCAACAGCATTAATTCCACGACCGTGCTTAGGCATGGGAGCAGTTATGACGTTTGGCTTTTCTGGAGCATCAAACTCTATTTCCTTGGCTTCAATCAAGTCTTGTACTTTGTTTCTCAGAGCCCAGCAGTCATTTGTATCATGGCCTAGACTCTCAGAATGATAGGCACACCGAGCATTTGGATTATATCGGGGAGATGTAGTATTTAGGTTCTTGGGAGCCTCTTCTAAGGTTGCCAAGTTGGATCTCAGCAGATGAGGTAGAACTTCAGCCAATGTCATGTTGATTCGGGTAAAATGCCGTTGTGGTCTTTCCACTCTTTGCTGATTGTTGTGTTCTGGAGCAACTACGGGCCTAGGTATCATTACGGCACTTACTGTCTGACGATGTTCAACCCTGTTTTGGCCCCTCGGGCTATAGATGGCACACGCTTCCTTCGTACCAGCAAAAGGCTTCTTTATTGAGCTCGAAGAGGTATCCTTCTGTATCTTGTCGCTCCGAATCCCAGATTCTACTCTTTCTCCAGTTAGAATCAGCTCGGTGAAACCAGCCGACGAGTTGTCGATCAAATGATTGAAAAATGGACCAGATAGCGTCCCTAGAAACATATCAACCAACTCCCTATCAGATAATGGGGTTTGAACTCTTCCAGCCAAGTCTCTCCATTTCTGTGCATAGTCTTTAAAGCCTTCACTCGCTCCCATGGACATACTCTGGAGTTGTGTACGAGTAGGAGCAAGGTCGGCATTGTATTGATACTGCTTGTAAAAAGCAGCAGCCATATCTTTCCAATTTTGGACATTGGTTCCCTCCAGTTGGTAGAACCATTCATGCTGAGTCCCTAACAGACTATCTTGAAAGAAATGAACCCACAAATTTCTATCAGCGGTGTGGGGCTGGATCTTTCTGATATAAGAACGGAGATGGAGTTTTGGGCAGGACACCCTATCATACTTAGTAAAAACTGGAGCTTTGAACTTCTGCGGGATGACTTCTCCCGACACCAATCCCAATTCTTCGAAATCCAGCCCAGGTATCCTCTGGACTTTCATGGCACCCAAACGATCTTCCAACTGCTTGTATCTATCCTCAACAGGAGGATACTGTCTATCATTGTAGTCGGTATCATTTTCAGAAACTATAGGAATGGGGTCCTTTTCTTCTTCTTGATTCTCCCCTTCCTTGGATGAAGAGGTCAGATCGACTTGTCACTTCAATCGCTCTCCAAACCTTCTACCCATATTCAGAATACCGGCAACCTTCTTCTTTTTCTTTTTCTCTTTCAGGATGAGGGCTTTCAGATCCTCCTGCCCTTTTGCCAAGCTTATGAACATTTTTTGGAATTGGCATTTTGTGCCTGAAGGTCCTTGATGCTTTGTTCGGAAGACATTTCTGCTGAAATAAACAGCGAAGAAGATGAGAAACCTGTAATGGTACTTGTACATGCAATGTTATGAATGGGATGTGCATGCAATGATTTCAAAGACTTTGGGAAATTTAAATTTTCAAATCAAAATAAAACAAAGATTTTATTAGCTGAATTCAAAGTTCAAATGCCTTTTAGGCGTTACAAATAAAAATAAATCTAAAACAAGAAAAGAAATCAAAATTCCCATGGATGCTTCCTCTTTGTGCAGAGATAATCATTGAGTCCTTTTTCTTCCTGGAGCTGCTTTGTGAGCTCTAAAACCTTCCTCTCTTGAGCATGGAAGTGATCCCTGTAAGTATCCCGCTCCTTCATCAACAGAATCCAAGACCTCTGCAATTCCCCAAGATCAGTGGACATATAAGGATTGAAAATCGTGTAAGGAATGCCCCCTTCAATAGTGGGTTCCACAATCATTGGTAAAATGGCCACATAGGGCATCATAAGCTTCTGGGCGCGAGCTCGTACCCATTGGAGTTAAGGTTCCATAGGAATGGAAGCCTTTGGCCCCAAATCTGTTTACCATGCCCCAAGCTCGTATGAACCTCCGACGATACTCTTGAACATCATCCTCATAATTGAATACAATGCCCTTGATAAGTAACTCATGGGGACCATCTCTTCGTCGGTAACCAAATTGTCGCAGAGCTAAACAAGGATTATAGGTTATACCCCCTCTGATACCAAGTAATGGGACATTAGGTTACTCCTCGCAGCGGTCAATAATAGCACTGTTTTTCATAGCTCGGGAACACCATAGAATATCCATGTGAGCGTGTGACATTATCCTTTGCGACCGACCCAAAACTTTTTCATTCTTCAGTATAGACTTAGGGAGGTGAGATATAAACCACCTCGACAGCAATGACATACAACACATAAGAACCCCTCTTCTCTTCATGGTACGAGTATGGAGAGCGTGCAAAATATCTCCGAGAAAGGTAGGCACAGGGTTGCGGGAGAGGAAGATCTTGATAGCATTCAAATCTATGAATGAGTCTGGATTAGGGAATATGACTAACTCATAGATTAGAAGAGCCAAAACCTCCTCAAAAGCATGAAGATCCATATCATCCCAAAACAGCTGGGCCTTGTCTATCAGAAACTTAGCTAGAAAACCCTTGACTCCGCTTCTTGTTTCCCAATTGGATACTATGTCGGCCCGTTTCAAATGCAAAGTTGAGGCAATGACTTCTGGCTTAGGAATTTCTTCTAGACCTGT
The DNA here is from genome assembly GCA_948472305.1 of Vicia faba. Lineage (NCBI taxonomy): Eukaryota > Viridiplantae > Streptophyta > Magnoliopsida > Fabales > Fabaceae > Vicia > Vicia faba. The sequence goes on along the minus strand of OX451740.1, from coordinate 186,929,581 downwards.
GAAGGGCAACTGTTCAAGAATGGGAATATCCAACAGCTGAGAGAATTCTTCCAAGGTAGGCACCAACTGATAGTCTGGAAAGGTGAAGCAATGTTGCTTGGGATCGAAGAACTGAAAGAGTACACTCATCATCTTTTCATCAAAGTTTGAAGTAACCAGGTTGAGAAGTTGACCATGTCTCTTAGTGAATGCTGAAGTTTCAGAAACCCTTGATACTAGCTCTTTGAGTTGGGAAGGTATCTTCACAAAGCTGATTTGGTAGTGTTTCTATGAACGGAAACCATGATCTGAAAAATTGAACAAAGATGAATCCCCTTGGTCTTTGAAATTGTTAGTGAAATAAGAATGGATGCTATGTTATGATGCATGATGTCATGATAAACCACAAGTATAGCAAACACAGACAAATCACACCAATTCCCCATGTTTAAGGCTTGCATGAGGTTAAAGGTCATACCCTCTAGAATTTTAGTTGGTTTCAAACCTGTCTTAAAAAGTAACCGGGTTCTATGGGGTCTCAATATCAGTGACCATCCTTTATCGGGCATTGTCTCAGCTCAAGCAATCTTTTCTTACGGCCGAAATATCCCGGAAGTCTGATCTCAATGAGTGTAGTATCTAGTATCAACCAATCCTCAGCTCTACACCGAGGCCGGCTATCTCACTACTTTTCTAATGGCCAAGTTTGTTCAACTAAGGTTCTAAGGTACGTTAGTGCTTCACGACACCATGCAGCGACCCCGTATTCTCCTCGTTTCCCCACGAAGGATACCGGTACCAACCAAAGTGCCACACCAACATAGCCATCACTTAAACCATATCGGTCTACGCCGTACAGTCTCCATGATCTATTTCTATTTACCTAATTAGTGCCCCCAGATCCGGGTGTAGGATCTATAGTAACCCAAGCAATAACCCTTTAAGAATAAAGCAAACAAACAAGAAAGCAATTTTTGAAATGACCTAGATCCTAAGGTAAACCCCACTTTATTTATCCCCAGAAGAGTCGCCAGTTCTGTGATACGGTGGCAGAACCGACTGTTAACACTGGTTTGCGTTTTGTGTTTTTCATTCGCAAAATGTCGCGGTAAGCAAGAGTCGCCACCGAATTTTATTTTATCCAATCAGGAAAAGGAAAAAGAACAGAAAAAACTATTTTCGAGATGTTTCTGAGTACGGGGGGTAGATTATAGAAAGGGAAGGTGTTAGCACCCTTTTTATCCATGGTTTTCCATGGGCTCTTAGGTACATGCTCATTTTTTAAATTGCTTATGTGTGCTTGTTTTGAAAAGTTTTGTTTACTTCGTGATAACCCTTGTATCTATCTTCAAGGGTGTGACGAAGTTGTTTTGAAAACTGTTTTTGAAAAGTGTTTGTGCGAAAAGTTTTTGAGCAAGTACTTAAGAGTTTTCTACCTACTCGAAAGATGTCTGTTCGTTTTCATTTCCTCTCGACAGTGCTATCCTACTATTAAGGAGTAGGTAACTCCGTCGTTGGAATTTATAAGGGACGTTCGAAAGGGACAAGTACAGTCACGAAAGCAATGGGTTGGAAACTTTAGTAGTAACCCTATAGTCTTAAGATCTTTCTGAGGCAACATTTCTGAGGCAACATTTCTGAGGCAACATTCGAATGGGACATTTGATCTTTTAGATAGGAGGGCAATCACTAAAATCTCCTATGCTTAAATGACTATTTTACCGAAGGCAAGCGAAGTGAGGCAAACCCTAGGAGTGAATATGTGCATGTGTTTATGTTCCAGTTGTTTTAATCTTTGCACATTTAGGTGATCTACCAATTTAATTTTCAGATATTCTTGCCATACAATCCTATTAGCATACATCTAGACAGTTTATAGTTTGCGAAAATTAAAAGTGCGAGAAAATAAACCTAGCTATTACAAGGCTTCGGGGAGGGGGATTAATTACATAACCAAAAATCGGGGAAAAGCGATAAGTAAAAACCCTAATTTAAAGCTATTACAAACCCTTGGCAGTTACAAAATAATAAAAAAAGAAAAGTAATTAAAACGGGCGGTGAATTAAATGCGAGGACGATAATTAATAACTTAAAACCTAATTGAAATAAAAAATATTTTTTATGCATTTTTATTTAAGAAAACCATTTAATTGGAAATTAATTAAACCCTGATTTCTAATTGATTTTATTTACAAAAAGAATTAACCTAGTTTTCTAATTAAATTAAAATAAATATTTTATGAAAAAAATGATCTTTTTGTGATTTTGTGATTTATTGATTTTATGATTAATAAAAGGTAATTAATTTTTGGTGAAAAATAATTAAACAAATTAATTAAAATAAAAGAAGTAAAAGAAAGAATTGAAAACGGGTCTGTTAGCATTGTTGAAAGAGGGGGTATATTGTTGAATTTCCCTGGCCCAATAATGCTGAGCCCAGTCAACGTGCCCGATCCCATGGAGTGTTGACTTAAGGGTGCATCATGGTCTCTCATTTGGAGTGCGTTGGATCTGATACTATGTTGATCAAGTGGCTGGATTTAAAGGTGCAAGGTAACATGCATGGAATTGTGAAGCATTAAATCTGCAAGTGGAAAGTGAGAAAATAAAGAAATTTGCTGGGACCTGGGATCGAACCCAGGTCCTCTTACTTACCAACAGATGCCTTTTCCAACTGAGCTACGCTAATTAGTTGTTAAAGGAATAAGAGTAATACAAAATATATAAAAACAATTTCCAGGAAACTAAAACAAAGCCACGCACGCTATTTTCAAATAAACCAATAGGGTGATGACAAATCACCTTCTTCTACCTCCAGCCCATCGTCATAGGTATATAACCTATACCTACAGACCATGTCCGTCGCTAAAACCTGTGTGCTTCAAGCATCAAAAATATACATGATAAATGGATTTAAAGACCAGGGATCGATTAGTCTTGATGCCACGATCATCCCAGTATCCAGTTCTTGGCCTAATTTTTCATGTATCAAGAAACCCTAAAATGGAGCTTGAAACCCTTGGAATGGAAAATGCATATCTAGGCATCAAAAATTCAATTGAATCATCCAGTCACGTTGCAAACATATCCATAATCATAAATATATCAATCAAATGTGCTAATGATGCAAGAATTGATGTAATCGATTTCAAAAAATAAAGCAAACCATGTGAATGGTAGCATGTGTTTCTGGACGCGAGAGGACTAGCAAATGATCCAGTTAGCTTTAGAGATGCTCCAGGATGCGATTGGCAATGTTGGAATGGCTTAAATTGGCCTGTAGCTTGAAATCCGGTCCACACTTTTTCTTTGAAATTTTGGAGTTTTGTTCTTGCTTTTTCACGACTGCAACCCTTGTCTTATGCCTTGTACATGTTCAATATATATCCTAGAACGAATTAGGGTTATAGAACTTATTGGTATCTTTGAAAGTTTTGAAGATTTGATTTGATTTTCATGCCATATACAAACTTGCTAAATTGAGCCAAATCATCCCATTTTTGTACCAATCATGCTTGATTCGTTTTGGTCTTGATATCTCAGCATAATTTGATTGAGATCCTGTCCAATAATCAAATCAAAACATATCTTTGCTATTATTTATCAATTATTTGATTTAATTGAAATTTTAATTAATAAAAAATCAAAATAAAATGGAAAATGAAGCAAATAACATATGGATGGATATTTGGGTTGCGGACCATGCTACAAGTGAGGTGCAATCATGAGATGCTAGGCCCATTTGGTAAAAAAATGCACTTTTGAGCATATTTGACTTTTGGCAATTTTGCAAAAAGGATCAACTTTGACAAGGCATATCTCTTCCAATTTTAACCATAGAGAGGTATTTTTTTGACTTTTTAGAAAGCTTATGATGTCCCCTAAGCAACCCTTTTGGTCTCATATCAATCGGGTCTTCCATGTTTATGTAAGAAGCTTTGACCCAAAAGGTGTTTTTGTTGACTTTTCAAAAGGACCCATAATGTAGAAATTCATATCTTTTTATGAGTGCATATGTTGAACTTGTGGGATGAATGTGAGTTATAGGGAATTGCATCCTCTTAAAAATGAGCCTTGGATGGAAAATTTCTGATAAAGTATGTGGAAGTTATGCTTGGTCAAAGTTTGGTTGACTTTTCCTAAGAAACCCTAATTTAGCAACTTTTGGGTTTTGATGAATTTAGGGCATTCCTTGAAGAATCATGATCAACCCTTGATCAAATGATGGATATCACTTTAAAATGTTGATGTTAACCAAAAATCTTGAAGTTTGACTGTATGTGGGCCACAATTGACTTTTGACCTAATACAGTCAATTCTCAAGCATCTGAGCAGTTGACTGAGCAAACTTCTTGTGCAGTGCTTGAAATTTGACATGGAGGGTCTTGAGAACATATCAGGACCATGGATAGAATATGAGGTCTCTGGAGTTCACCTATCTTGATGAAAATGGAAACCCTAATTTGAGACACACAGCCTTAGGAGAGAGTTTGTCTAGTCAACTCTTGGGCAAACTTAAGCAAATTGAGGATCTCTAGGAGTATGTATTGAGTAAAATGAGAGGGAAAATTTTGGGGTACAACAGAATGTGATCTTTGACTTTTTTGAAACCTCAAGAGATGTCACCTATATCGTTCATGTTAGTCATTTTTTCATTTGATGTCTTTATCATTTTGTAAATTGCTTTGACAAAAAATGTCTTTTTGTTGACTTTCAAAATGACCTGTAATGTTTTGGCTCATTTCTCTCAAATGAATCATTTTTTGGACTTCATCTTAGGAAGACAAAGTTGTATAAAATTGAACTTCCACCAAAATGGGCTTTGGTTGAGAAATCTTTGAGGAAGTATGTGAAAGTTATGCTTGGTCAAAGTTCAGTTGACATCTCCTAAAGAAAACCCTAATTTAGTAACTTTTGACTTTTGATGAATCTTGAGTTTTCTTGACGAATCATGATCAACCCTTGATCAAATGATGAATATGACTTCACAATGTTGATGTTGACCAAAAATCTTGAACTTTGACTGTATGTTGACACAGTTGACTTTTTATCCAATATGGTTGATTTTCAACCATCTAAGCAATTGACTGAGCAAACTTGTGATGCAAGGCTTGAAAATTTCCTTGAGGGTACCTTGAAGCTTATGAGGAATCATGGAATCCACATGAGGCATTAGAAGCTCAATTTTCTTATAGACGCCATCCAAAGTAACTAGCAGATGTGTTGAGGAGTATTAGAATGAAATCTATGTCTCGATTTTATCTGAGGGAAATGATTTTTAGAATGAATCTCTGAAGGAAATGCTCGTCAGAATTCAGTCTCTGAAGGAAATCGTTTGGTCATGCGGATAATCACCATGTCATATTTCGGTAATTTATCTATAATATGTATTTCTTTGGTAAACTCGTCCTGTTTCGGAAATTCATACCGTCTGGTCATATAGATAGTTTCCCCGTCCTGTTTTAGGAATTAATCTGGGACTTGTTTTCATTGGTAAACCCGTCCTGTTTTGGGAACTCATACTACCTGGTCATATAGATAATTGTCCCATCCTATTTCAGGAATTAATATGCGACCTGTTTTTTATTGGTAAACTCGTCCTATTTCAGGAATTCATACTGCCTGGTCATATAGATAGTTGCACCGTCCTATTTTGGGAATTAATCTCTGACCTATTTGAAAATTGCTGATGATATTTGTTTGTTTCGAACTTTACCTGAAAAGAAAAAATTAGCCTTATGTAATGTCATGATGTATGTAATGCCTTACGCAGTGGTGCTCTCAAAATAAATGAGAATGTTATATGCATTTCGGTATGCATATGCTATGATGTATTGTGAAATGATCTATGGATGCAATATGTTCTTGAAGCGTATCGGTAGCTCCTTGTAACAATGTCTAGCTTGGGAAAATAAATCTCGGACTGTTATTGGGGATGAAGAAAGTGATTCTTCAGTTTCTATTGGGAATAATTTTGCTGGGGATTCCCGCTTTCAGTTTGAGGATACTCCGCTGGGGATCTCCGACTTATGCTTAAGGATAGAGGCATTCAAGGAGAGTCGGTTGTTCTCTGTTATTTTTGTTGAAGGATTTAAGTCTTACGTACTCTGACTGGGGATAAAAGAGATGGATATTCCTCCGATGTGCTATTTGTCCAAGTTTCAGATACTATAGCAACTCTTCTGGGGATAGAAACTTTGATTAAACCCTGCTGGAGAAGATAATTTTGTTAGGGATTTACGGCGTTGGAGTAATAAACTCCGTTGGGGAATCAAATTCCTGTAAACTGTGTCGAGTAAATAAACTCTTATGTGAATTGGAATTTTATAGGTTGCGCTGAGGAAGTCTCCATTATACGTTAGGTAAATGATAAAACTTCCTTATCCGCTAGGGGGCCTATTTGGGATGATGATCAAGTGAAGCTATCCATTAGGGATATGGAGATGAACTGCTGGAAGATGCCCCAATCTCTGCCTGAGGGCATATTAGACTTGTTGGGGAATACATATCTTTCGGGGATGAGCTTGCAAAGATAGCTCTGTAGAGATAGTTTCGTGAAGATTGCTCTATGGGGATTTATGAATGAGTTACACGTTATCCAAACTCCTAGAGTCTTCGATAAATGCTAATCCTGTTTTTATGCAAATATTTGTAAATGGTGATCATATTCAAATGCATATGTTTATTCAAAGTAACCACTATACGTATTCGCAAACAAATCAGAGGAAGTAAAAAAAAATAGTTTTAAATTTTGAAATAGACTTAGTTGTATTGATTTTGAAAGTTTGTCTATGAACAAACAGTTTTATAAAAGGAGACAAAAATCCTTGTAAGAGGAAGTTGTGAAATTGAAAAAACATACAAAGTGATAAACAAGAAAAACAGTTGTAAGGAAATGATCCCATCGAGTTTAAACTATGTTATTGCCTCTATATCTTCAAGCATCTTGTTGTACCCAAAACTTTGCCCTATCATTTCTCAAGATATTTCCTACAAAGATCTTCGATGAATCAAGTTTGCGTAAGCATCGACTAGGTCAAACAATCTCCTCGACACTGATGCCTCAAATCAGGGTTTGAGTTTGTACAAAGGCAGTTGGATTTCTAATGTTTCAAATGACTTCCATTGATCATTATGGACCCTCAGGATTATTTGTCAAGTTTCAAGTCTTGGATCACAATTTCCCAAGAAAGTCATTCAAATTATCAAAAAGGCAAAAGGGGTAAACTTTGATTTTTGACCTAATACCTGGCTTATTGGTTGGAAGCACGATCTCAAGGATCCGAGCACGTCATTTTAATCTAATTACATATTTCAATTCATCTCCTGAGATCAGTGGATTGATAGACGAAATTCGATTAAATGGTTGAAAAAGTCAACTGTACACTAAAAAAGTCAAACTTTTACTTTTTGACCAAAATTGAGTTCCAAAATTCATATTTTATCAAGACATCCAAAATATGAAATTTGATCATCAAAAATCAAGAAAGTCAAGAATCCAACTTTTGCAAGACTTGGAAATTTTTCTAAGTTAAGTTCATATCTTCCTGACATCTTTTCACTACAATTCAAAATAATTCAAGATGTTCAAGTTATTATAAGACTGCATTTTTTTAGAATTGTGAAGTTACAAATCCTAAATCCTTGTCTTGTTTGAACTTTTCTCTTTGACTCAAATCCACAAAAATATCCCTGCTATGCTGTCAAAGTTTTCTCTAAAACTTGTAATGCTGCCCTGAAAATATGCATCATATCAGTCCCATGGCTGCACCAAGTTAGCATGTAAAGAAATGCCTTTTCTCTTTGACTCAAATCCACAAAAACAGCCACGCTATGCTTCAAAGTTTGCTCCAAAACATGCAATGCTGCGCTGAAAATCTGCATCATATCATTCACATGCCTGCACCAAGTTAGCATGTAAAGAGTTGCCTTTTCTCTTTGACTTAAATCCATAAAAAAAACACTGCTATGCTCTCAATGTCTGCTCCAAAACCTGGAATGCTGCCCTAAAAATATGCACCATATCAGTCCCATGGTTGCACCTAGTTAGCATGTAAAGAGTTGCACCCAAAAAGGAAATGTTACAGCATACCTAAACTGTTCAAAAGCTTATTTGTTTCTCCCCCGAATCTCATCCAAACTTCATATATAAAACAAATTTGTCTCACAACATACAAAAGGGGATTTTTGATTGAGAGAGAAAAAGAGAGAAGAGAAAAGAAACAAAATTCTTTGTAACCTTTGTCCATTCAAAAACTTGGCACTATCTTTTTTTTCATTTCACAAAACAGAAAAACCTAAACCCATTGTACAACCTTGCAAGCTTTCCTCTAAACCAACTATCCAAACACCTCATATACATCACATAGAGATTGTTCAAACACAAGAATAATTTTTGTCACACCCTTAACATCACCTTTCACACCAAACAAATATAACAGTATTTTGTAACTTTGACTGGGTTGGAGAGATTCTGGAACTTTGCTGCACATAGCAAGGATTGAAGCAACTTCTAGAAGGAGCTCGGTCAATCATCACTTTTCATCCAGAGACATCCGTACGTGTTCCAAAGTTTCGCTTCAAGAGGTATACTTTTTCCAAAATGTAATATCTTTATCCATACATCATTTGTTGTTTGTGTTCAAAAGATATATAAAAAAGATAGATCAAAAGAAGGAAACTCAGTGAAAAAGCCACGACAGGGAGCTGACACGGGTTCCCGTGTCATAAGACACAGCCCGTGTCAGCTCAACTGTTTAAAAAAATCTAACAAAAGTGTAGGACAAGGTGCTGACATGGATGCCCGTGTCATAGGACACGACCAATGTCAATCCTACTGGAACTATAATCTAACAAAGATGCAGGTCAGGGTGCTGACATGGGTTCCCGTGTCATAAGACACGACCCGTGTCAGGTTTACTGGAATCAGAAATGTGCAAAAGTGGCAAGTCAAGGTGCTGACATGGGTGCCCGTGTCATAGGACATGACCCGTGTCAGCTTAGCTGGTACAGAAAGGAAAAACGCGCATGGACCATTATAGGGAGCTGACACGGGTGCTCGTGTCACAAGACACACCTGTGTTAGACCACACAACATAAATTTTGATTTTCTTTTGACCTTTTACTTTTATTCTCATTCGATTTGGTTGTAATAAGTAAAATTATGTTTTATTTGCTTTTACCTCCCCATTTGTAAACTTATACCCCCATCCCCTAAACTGATGTAATAGTGTAGGATTTGAACTTCCTCAAATTTATCGCTTTTCATATAATTGTTAGTAATTAGGGTGCATATGGCAAGATAAAATCAAGTGTTAGAAAACCCTAATATCAAAGACAATGCATGCAATCAAACACACTTCACACACGCGCACCTTTAAGGTAATATCGCTTTGTTGCCTCGGAAAATTGTCATGTCCCTGAATATGGGCGTTTTTGTGAAGACCCTCGATAAAAAAGATCGTAGTCCCTTGATGTCCCTTGATGTTTCCTTCGGTAAACGATCTAGTCTCATACGAAAATTGCTAAAGCGTCTCGTAAAGTGCCTTCTATGACTATACGATTAACCCATTCCCGTCCCTTCACATCCAATGATGGGGCTTCTTACCAATCAATGGTAAGATAGCAACATCTAAAGGAGGAGGAAAAGAAAAAAGACCTTTTGAGTAGGTAGGACGCTCGTAGTTGCTTGCTCACAAATCAAAACCATTTTTACACTTACACTTTCAAAACATCTTCAAAAAATAAACATCTCTTTGAACTATTTTCAAAACCAACACTTTGTATACATTATTATAGAGACGAGAATCTTTAAAAAGTTTTCCGAAATAAAGGGTTTTCAAAATACTTTCAAACTTGCACCCACCACAAACACATTTCAAACAAAGCAAATTCAAAAGTGATCTAGCAAGCAACTAAGAACCCGTAGATAACTACGGATGAAAAGGGTACTAATACCTTCCCTTTTCATAACCTATCCCTCGAACTCAAGAAAAATATCTCTAAAGGTCTTTCTTGTTCTTTTCACCATTTCCTTTATTGGATAAAATAAAAATTAGGTGGTGACTCTTGCTATCCGCAACATTTGCGATAAAAAATGCAAAACACCCAAGTCGGTTCTCCCGCCGTATTACAGAACTAGTGACTCTGCTGGGGACATGAAAATTTAAAAGTGGGGTTACCTTAGATTTAGATCACATTTAATTGCTTTCATTGTTTGATTTGTCTGCTTTACATTTATGGGTCCTTGTTTGGGTTTATACTGATCCTCTACCTGGATCTAGGAACCCCATTAGGTAAGTAGCAATAGCTTGTGGAAATTGTACAGCATAGACCGATATGGTTTAAGAAATGGCTACGTTAGTGTGACGTATTTTTTGGTACCGGTATCCCTTGTGTAGAATCGAGGAGAATACGGGGCCGCTGAGCAGTGTCATGAAGCACTAACTGACCTTAGAACCTTTAGTTGAACAACTTGGCCATTAGGAAGTACTGAGATAACCAACTTTGGTGTAAAGCTGGATATTAGTTAATACTCGATGCTACACTCATTAAGATTGGACTTTTGGGATATTTCGGCCGCAAGAAAAGATTGATTATGCTAAAACAATACCCAATGAAATAAGATCAATGATATTGAGATCCCCTAGAACCCGGTTACTTTCTAGGACAGGTTGAACCAACTAAACTTCAAGAGGGTACTTACCTATAAAACCCATGCAAGCCCAAAACCTAAGGTTTTTTTGTATGCTTTGTTTGTGATTATTATTCATGTCATTATAAACATCATAACATCATAAGCATTCTCACTAACCATTTCAAGGGTTTAGGAATTTATGTTTGTTCTGTTTTGTAGGTCATGAATTCCATTCGTAGGAATAACATCCGAATCAACTTCGTAAAAGTGCATCCTCAACTTCAAGAATTAGCATCAAAAGTGCCTGGAGATTCTCCCTTCACCGAGAAATATGGTCGACTTCTCAACTTGGCTATCTCAGACTTTCAAGAAGAAATGATGTCTGTGCTTTTCCAATTCTTTGATCCTATGCATCATTGCTTCACCTTTCCTGACTACCAATTGGTGCCTACATTAGAAGAGTTATATCAATTGTTAGGAGTGTATGTGCTTGATCAAATACCATTCACGAGTTTAGAGGAGACTCCAAAGCCTGAAGTTATTGTCGAAGCCTTGAATATGAAGAGGTATGACATTACGAAAAATTGGGAGACAAGAAGTGGAGTAAAAGGTTTCTTAGCCATGTTTTTGTTGGAGAAGACTCGTTCATTCTGGGAGGATATGGATTTTCAAGCTTTTGAAGATGTCTTGGCCCTTCTAATCTATGGTTTGGTTCTATTTCCCAATCCGGACCAACTCATAGATGCAAATGCCATCAAGGTTTTTCTCTCTCGTAATCCTGTACCTACCCTTCTTGGAGACATTCTACACTGTTTCCACACTCGCACCATGAATAAAAGAGGTACTCTTTTGTGTTGCATTCCCTTACTCTCAAAGGATGATGTCACTCACACATTCTGGTATTCATTGGTGTTCTCGATCCTTGAAGGACATTACTATCATCGGCCGTTATGGGGAATTCCTTAATATCCCTCTGCTTGGCATTAGGGGAGGTATTACCTACAATCCTTGTTTGGCTTTAAGATAGTTTGGGTATGCACGAAGAGATGGTCCCCGTGATGCACTCATCCAAGGTTTGGTATTTGATTACGAGGGAGACGACCAAGGCTACCGTCGAATGTTCACACGAGCTTGGAGGATGATAAATAAAGTGGATAGTAAGACATTGGGACATAAGAATTCCATCCCCCTTGAGCCTTACCTTAAGTGGGTAGGAACTCATGCTCAAAGTCTCATGATGCCTTACCCCTTCATCTTACCAATCATCATGGAGCCTATTGTCGAAGCAGATGTTCCATATACTGTCCTTTATCCTGATATGCTTACTTCTCTCGAAGATTTGCAAAGAGCTTGGATTCAGCTAAAGGGGGAGCGGGACACCTTTGAAGCCCAGTTTTATGCAAGCGAGAAAAAGACATTAGAGCTCACGAGATAACTTCTTGAGGAGAGGAACTTGAATGCCTATATCGCTCTAAAGAGGAAGCATCCATAGGAAACTTGAGCCATTGTTATTGTATTGTAGTTCATTTTTTTTTCCTATTGTTTCAATGTAAGCCCAAGAGGCATGTTGTAAGCAATTTGAACTTATTAATACAGTTAATGTTTGTTCCCTTTTGTCTAAACAAATTTAAATCTTCTAAGTCCTTGAAATCATTTGCATACGCATGTTCATGCATCATAACATAAACAAGGTTTCCACAACAGGTTTCCTTATCTTTCTACTATTTACTTCAGTAAGATGGATATCTAACAAACAGTGAAGGATCTTCAAGCACAGAATGCTCAATTCCAACAGATGTTCCTAGCTTTGGCTAAAGGACAAGAGGACCTGAAGGCTCTCATGTCTAAGGACAAGAAGAAAAAGACGAAGAAACTAATGGGTTTCCTGAATATGGGAAGAAGATTCAGAGAACCAGAAAAGCAAGCTCTAGAATTTGCAACTCCGTCAAATGAGGAGGACAATCAGGAAGAGAAGACAAAAGAAGGGGACCATAGTCTGGGGTCTGATGAAGAAGAGGCTGACTATGCTAACAAACAATATCCTCCTGCTGATGACAAATATAAATAATTAGAGGATCGTCTCAATGCCATGGAAATTCAGAGAGTACCCGGTCTGGATTTTGAACAATTAGGTTTGGTTTCTGGAGTGGTCATTCCACTGAAGTTCAAGATTCCCGCATTTTCTAAATATGATGGAGTTTTATGTCCTAAGCCGCATCTAAGGTCTTATGTCAGAAAGATCCTACCTCACACCGCTGATAGAAATTTATGGGTGCATTTCTTCCAGGAAAGTTTATCGGGGACTCAATTGGAATGGTTCTATCAGCTGGAGGGAACCAACATCTGTAATTGGCAGGATTTGGTGGTTTCTTTCTAAAGGAAGTTCCAATAGAACACTGACCTTGCTCCAACCCGTACACAACTCCAAAGCATGTCAATGGATTCCAGTGAGGGCTTCAAAGATTATGCCTAGAAATGGAGAGATCTTGCGGGAAGAGTCCAGCCTCCTCTGTCTGATAGAGAGCTGGTAGATATGTTCTTGGGTACTTTGTCAGGCCCATTCTTCAAACATCTGATCGGGAGCTCTTCAGCTGGGTTCACCAAGCTAATATTGACAGGTGAAAGAGTAGCAGCTGGTATCAAGAGCGGTAAGATTCAGAGAGATGCATCTTCAAGTAAAGTAAAAAAAACCATTCTTTGGGAAGAAAGAAGTAAGTGTTGCCCACAGTCAGAGGAATCAAAGCAAAGTTGAACGTCGTCCAATGGTAGGAGTTGTAATGATATCCAACCCTATATCAACTCAACAAAAAAACAATCAATGCAGGCAGGACGCACCTAGAAGATAGATCACCCAGCTTAACATGTCTTTATCTCAGGTTTTGCCACACTTGTTGAAGTCTAATCTGGTCACTCAGAAGGAGCCTCCTCAAAATCCAAACACTACATCTCCATGTTATAATCCAAATGCTCGGTGTACCTGCCACTCCAACAGTCTAGTGCATGATACAAATGATTGTTGGGCTCTGAAGAATAAAGTTCAGGATCTTATTGAGGCAAAGGAGATTGAATTTGACCCTTCTGAGACCCCTAATATGATAACTGCACCAATGCCCAAGCATGGTCAGGGTGTTAATGTCGTTGATGACGACCTGTTTGTTTCTTCTGTAGATGAACTAGCTACTCCTCTTCCAATTGTTAATAAGAATCTCTTGTGAGCCAGTTTATTTCCGGGATGTGGTGAAGGTTGCCACCGGTGTGCGTCTCTACCCAATGGTTTCTTGTTGTTGAAAATAGGTGTCCAACGCCTGATGGACAACAAGGAAATTCTGTTTGAGAAGACTCCCTCTACGAGAAGTCTGTGTGAAGATATATCAATTATTAACATTTCCTAAAATCCTCCCAGGGTCTCCTCCAAAAGACCTATCATGATTACATCCACTCTTAAGGTTGCTCCTTTAATTATCACCTTTCCAAGGCCAATACCATATTCCTCCGACAAGGTTGTTCCTTGGAATTATGGAGCTGATGTCTACTATCATGCCATCAAACAAGACCTCCTGGACATTAAGAATGAAGTTACTAAAGATACTGATCCTAACATCGATAACATTGTTGGGACCGGTAAAATTACCAGAAGCGGAAGGGTTTTCTCTCCTGAAATATCCCCAAAGACTGTTGTCACTCCTTTGGTTTTTCTTGCTAAAACAGATGTTGCTCCTGTTGTTATTCCTGCTACTGAGTCATATGGGACTCGGGGCAAAGAAGTATTGGTTGACCCTACCTGGACGGAGGCACCCAAAGAAGCCATTCCTGAAGCCTCCAAACGAGAAATGGAGGAAATTTTGAAAATCATACGAAAGAGTAACTATAATTTTGTGGAACAATTGGGGCAGACACCCTCGAAAATTTCAATGCTTGCCTTGTTATTATGCTCTGAAGCCCATGCTAAGGCTTGGTGAAGTTCCTGAAGTCCGCTCATGTTCCGCAAGAGACTTTTGCCAACCAATTCGAGAACTGCGTTGCTAGTCTGACTACTGACAACGGACTTGGTTTTTCTGATGTTGATTTGACGTCTAAAGGAAGACTGCATAATGATGCCCTTCATGTCACTATTGAGTGCATGGGCACTACCTTGGCTCATTTTCTAGTTGATACAGGTTCGTCGCTAAATGTTCTACCCAAGGGTGCTTTAGACAGATTGGACTATGAAGGACTGACTCCGAAACCCAATAATATTGTGGTGAGGGATTTTGATGGTTCTAAGAGAATGCTACATGGGGAGGTGGACATTCCTATTATAGTTGGTTCCTAAACTTTTGGATCCACTTTCTATGTGATGGACATTCACCCGTCTTACTCTTGTTTGTTGGAACGCCCTTGGTTTCATGGGGTCGGCGCTGTCATTTCCACCTTGCATCAGATGTTAAAATATCCGGTTAATGGAAAGATCTTTTCAGTCCATGGCGAAGAAGAGTATATGGTGAGCCATATGAACTCTTTCTGATATGTCGAGATGGACGGCGAGTTCATCGAGACCCCCTACCATAATTTTGAACAGGTTCCTTAGACAATTGTTATTACCAAAGCTGCCACTGTTGTTCCAGAGATTACCAGACCTCCACTGAAGATGGCTTCTCTGAAAGATGCCAGGGCTGTAATTGAATAAGGTGGGTGCACTATTTGGGGCCAACTACCTTACATCCCCTATAAGTATGACAAATTTGGTTTGGTGTTTCACTTCAGGAGCTCAAAAATCCATTTGTCGTGCTCGCGCCGGAGGACCACCATTACGCATCAGCAACCATGAAGTCAACACTGTAGAAGACACTGACAGTGACTGCAACCTGGACAATTGGATCTTCCCTACTACCAACGGTGGACTTAGCAATTGGATAGCTAGAGGCTTTGTTCCCATTACTTTCATCCAGGATTAATTATATTTTTGTTTTCTTTTTGGGATATGTAATATTTGAACAATTTAAACTCTAAAGCCCTGTGGCACAATGGTTTATTTTTTAGGATTATCATTTCACTTTCATATGTCATAAATAAATCATTGGACGTTTTGCATACAAAATTTTTGCACTCTTTGTCTTTCTTTTCTTCTTTTACTTTATCAAAATAGATATGCTCTCTTACATACACCCACATATCAAATTGCAGATCCATATCCATTATGGATCCCATTGATAACGGTTCTACTATTTCCAGTTATGACTTCGAAAATCCGATCTACCAAGCTGAAGACGAAGGCGAGGAAGGTTGTGAAATACCAGGAGAACTTACTAGACTGTTACAACAGAAGGGAAGAACAATACAACGTCATGAAGAGCCAATTGAGACAGTAAACTGGGGTACTGAAGAGGATAAGAAAGAAGTCAAGATAGGTGCCAACTTGGAGCAGAGTGTAAAAGAGCGGTTAATCCAGATATTACATGACTACATTGAGATCTTTTCCTGGTCATACAAAGACATGTCGGGAATGGACACTGATATTGTGGTTCACCGTCTACCAACGAAAGAAGATTGTCCTCCAGTGAAGCAAAAGGTTCATCGTATGCGTCCTGAGATGTCAGAAAAGATCAAGGCTGAAGTTATGAAACAATTTAAAACTAGGTTCTTAGCTGTTACTTCTTATCCATAATGGCTTGTAAACGTGGTACCAGTACCTAAAAAGGATGGCAAGATGCGTATGTGTGTGGCTTACAGAGATTTAAATAGGGAGATCCCCAAGGATGACTTTCCGCTTCCCCATATTGATGTTCTGGTTGACAACACTGCACAGCATAAGATATTCTCCTTCATGGAGGGTTTCTCCGGGTATAATCAGATTAAAATGGCACCTGAAGATATGGAGAAAATGACTTTCATCACGCAGTGGGGCACTTTCTGCTACAAAGTTATGCCATTTGGGTTGAAGAATGATGGGGCAACCTATCAGCATGCTATGGTAGCCTTGTTCCACGATATGATCCATCACGAGATAGAGGTCTACATTGATGATATGATAGCCAGGTCTCAAATTGAAGAAGAACACTTGGATCACTTGTAGAAGCTATTTGAAAGACTGAATAAGTACAAGTTAAGGTTGAATCCGAACAAGTGCACCTTTGGAGTAAGATTTAGTAAGCTATTAGGTTTCGTTGTTAGCAGCAAAGGTATCGAAGTAGATCATGTGAAGGTTAGAGCTATTCAAGAGATGCCAGCTCCCCGCACCAAGAAGGAGGTTAGGGGATTCTTAGGACGTCTAAACTACATTTCCATATTCATTTCCCACCAAACCGCTACTTGTGAGCCAATCTTCAAATTACTAAAGAAATATCAAACAGTGAAGTGGAATGACGACTGCCAGACTACCTTTGACAGAATCCAAGAGTATCTTCAAGAAGCTCCAATTTTGATGCCACCGGTCGAAGGAAGACCTTTGATCATGTATGTGATACGGTGGCAGAACTGACTGTTTTGAAAATGCTGGTTTGTGTTTTTGCGTTTTTATATTCGCAAAATGCTGGTTTTTGTTTTTTCGTTTTAACCCTTGTTTCTATACTCAAGAGTGTTACGAAGTTGTTTTGAAAAATTTAGTTTGGAAAGTGTTGGTGTGAAAAAATTTGTTTGTTTGAGCAAGTACCTAACAGTTATCTACCTACTCGAAAAAAGATCGTTTTTGTTCTCGTTTCCTTTAGGCAATGCTATCCTACTATTGAGAAATAGGTAGCACCGTCGTTGGATTTGAAAGGGTCAATTCGTAAGGGACGTACGATCACTAAAGCAATGTTAAGACGTCTTAGTAATAACCCTAGAGTCTTAAGATCATATTTGAGGCGACGTTTCCGAGGCAACATTTCCGAACGGGACTTTTGATCTTTGTTAGACAGGAGGGCAACCACTACGACACCCTATACTTAATGATCGTTTACCGAAGGCAACCTAAGTGAGAGTATACCCTAGGAGTGTGTATGTGCGAGTGATTCGATTTCAATTGTTATCTTTTCACATTTAGGGTTTTCTAGTCGTTTTAAATTATCATGCAATCTTGTCATACAATCCTATTAACATACATCTAAACAGTTAATATTTGCGAGAATTAAAATGCGAGAAAATAAAACCTACGCTATTACAAGGCTTTGGGGTATGGATTAATTACATAGCCAAAAACCCATAAAAGACGACAAATAAAGAAAGTCCTAGATTAAACTACTACATACCGTGAGCAGTTACATTAATATTGCAAAAATTATAAACGCGCGCGATGAATCGAAAACAAGGGAATTAGGGTTTTAACCCCATCTAAACCTAATTGTAATTTAAAAGAAAAATCATTTTTTGTCGTTTTTTTGTATTATTTGAGAAAATAAAGTTTAATTGAATAAATAAAAAAACCTAATTACTAATTAATTTAAATTTAAGAAAAAATAATTAAATTAACCTATTTTTGCATTTTTAATTTTATTTGAGAAAGAAATAAAAATTCAATCACATGTTAACCCTAATTTTCCTAATTGATTTTAAATATATAAAAAGTTAGAATTACCCTAAATTTAATTAAACTAATCATTAAATTAAATTTGATAAAATAAAAACCTAATTCTATTTTTTTGTGAAATTCTTGATTTTATGATTTTTGTGAAAAAAGAAATTTATTTTGTTAAAAAAACAATTAAACTAATTAAATAAATAAATGAAATAAATAAAAAAGAAAGAGAATGGGTCTGGTGTTGTTTTAGCAAGAAGGGGGTGTGGTTGGCAAATCTGAGCCCAATAAGCTCCTGGCCCCATTGACTTTGCTTGATCCTGTGGGCATGCTTAACTCCAGCGCATAGTGGACCCTCATGGAAAGGCCTTAGATCTGAAGCCTTGGTGGTTTGGGTGATCAGATCTTGAGAGTGAATAATGGATCCTAGAGCGTGAGATGTACTGGATTACCCTGAAAATAGTGAGAAAATAAAATACACACACCTGGGATCGAACCCAGGACGTGTGCATCAAAGACCAACAACCTTGCCATCTGCGCTAGCTTATTTAGTTGTAATAATAACAAAAAAAATAAAATATAATAC
The DNA here is from genome assembly GCA_948472305.1 of Vicia faba. Classification (NCBI taxonomy): domain Eukaryota; kingdom Viridiplantae; phylum Streptophyta; class Magnoliopsida; order Fabales; family Fabaceae; genus Vicia; species Vicia faba. Next base: position 186,910,909 of record OX451740.1, on the reverse strand, counting down.
ACATAACATGCCACGCTTCCCAAAACGCGTGCAGATTCAAACAAGCCACTCCCATACTACCACACCATCACCTTCCTCGTGGCTTCTGTCGTTTTAGATAAAAGGCTTTTACCACAGACACCAGGCGTAGGTATAACCCTTCGTCATTCAAGAATCTTTTACATGTATGATAAATGCAAACCAATGGTACCAATCAACTTGTTGCAACCTCACGAACATTATGGTACCATTATTAATGGCCAAATTTTCCTGTACACAAAACCCCTAAAAACAAAGCACGAACCCTAACCATGGCAACTTGATGTACAGTCAATAAATATGCAATTAATCATAACCATTAGCTTGCAAACATCTCAAGGATTAAAAATATGTCAATTACTCATGCTAAAGATGCCAGAATCAGAGCATTCGATTTCAAGAAAAGAGACAAATTGTGTGACTCTTACAGTGTGATTCTGAATGTGGGGATGCTTGATAACGGTTGCAATACGATCTAGGGATGTCCAGCAAACGATTGGGATGGTTAGAATGGCTTGACAAGGCCTGAAACTGGGAAATCAGTTTGCAACTTTTTCTTGAATTTTTGAGATTTGTTCTCTCCTTTGCATGCCTCCAACCTCTTTTATTTTGGTCTGCACTTGTTCCTTATGTATAGTAGAATGCATCATGGTTACAATTTGTTTCAAATCTTCTCCAATTATGATTATTGATTCATGATTTGATCCTTGTGTAAAATCTTTCCAAATCAAGCAAATCCAATCTTTTTGTGTCCATATGAACCTTGCGCGATTTGATCTTGTTTCAAGCTGTGTATTGGACCTAATCATGCACAAAATCTCAAGATTTAATTAGTTTTTGATATTTTCATTATTTTATATTGATTTTATTTGATTTAAATGAAATAAAATCAAAATAAATGACAAATAAAAAAATGACAAGTGGAAGAGCTCATGGGTCGTGGGTCACATTACAAACTTAGTGCAAGCATAAAAAGTTGGGCCCATTTAGCAAAAACTGCAATTTTGGACATATTTGACTTTTTGCAATTTTGCAAAAAGGGTCAACTTTTCCAATGCATAACTCTCTCAATTTTGACCCTAGAGAGGTGTTCTTTGACTTTTTAGAAAGCTCAAGATGTACTCTAAGCAACCCTTTTGGTCTCATCTCAATTAAGTTTTCCATGTACATGTATGAAGCTTTGACCCAAAAGGTGTTTTTATTGACTTTCCAAAATGACTTATAATGTCCAAATTCATATCTTCTTGTGAGTGAATATTTTGAACTTTGGAGCTGAATATGAATTGTAGGGAATTACATCCTCTTCAAAATGAGCTTTGGATGGCTCATTTTTTATAAAGTATGAGAAAGTTATGCTTGGTCAAAGTTGAGTTGACTTTTCCTACAAAACCCTAATTTAACAACTTTTGGGTTTTGATGAATTGTGAGCAATCCTTGAGGAATCATGATCAACCCTTGATCAAATGAGGAATAATACTTGAAAATGAGAATGTTGACCAAAAATCTTGAAGTTTGACTGTATGTGGGCCATAGTTGACTTTTGCCGTAGCACAGTCGATTTTCAGGCCTTTGAGCAATTGACTGAGCAAACTTCTTCTGCAAGGCTTGAAACTTGACATGGCTGATCTTGAGAACATATTAGGACAATGGTGAGCATTTGGGATCCTTTGGACTCAAGCATATTTATGCAAAATGAAACCCTAATTTGAGGTATACTGCCTTAGGAGAGAGTTTGTCTGGTCTACCCTTGGACTTCCTTGAGCAATTTGAGGACCTCACTTGAAATGTATTGAGAAACATGGGAGGGAAAATTTTTGGGTACAACAGCTGCCCCTGTTCAATCTTCTTAAACCTGAGGATGTAGATTGGCTTGTCTGCCTTTCGTGATCTGAAGGTGGAAGATGATTGAACACTAGAGAGCCCAGAAATTTGCACTCGCATGAAGTGGTACTTGTCTTGCGATATCAGGAATGGGATTATAGATTCCATTTGGAAGTCAATGACAGAAGATGGGCTTAAAGATGCCATATGAAGAAGTGTTGATCGCATAAGAGATTCCTTTGCGAGAACCCATATTCCTGTTGTTGAGGAGGACTTCGCTGGGGAATGCTGGTCTCTATCTTGGGAGAAGTAGAATTTTAGGAGCTTCAGTTGTCCGTTACTCTACTGGGGAATCATCTCTTAGTTGAGGAGGTTAAAATGCACTTCTATCTCGTCGTGCTCCAGGCTTCGCAATGACTTGCTGAGGAAAATAAGACTGATTGCTATCTGGTCGTGCTCCAGGTTTTAAAGTGACTTATTGGGAAGATGAGATTAAACTTGCTATTTGGTCGTCCTCCAGGCTTTGCAATTTCTCAATTCTTATCTGGTAGTGCTCCAGGCTTTAAAAGGAATTAAGTGGTTATCCGGTCGCATTCGGGTTTCAACTTGAATTTAAGGCATACTAATATTCGGTCGCTTTCCGGGCTTCATAGTAATTGGCCGAGTAAACTGCTATTTGGTCGAATTTCTAAGCTTTGTAGTACCTTATATTGTTATATGGTCGTGTCCCAGGTTTCAGTGTCCTTTTCCGCTATCTGGTTGTGCTCCAGTCTTCACAGTGTCTTATACCGTTATTCGGTCGTGCGCCAGGCTTCACGGTGTCTTATACCACTGTCTGGTTGATTCCAAGTTTCATGGTATCTTGTATTGCTATCTGGTCTATTTCTAGGATTCACAATAACTTGCTTAGGGTTAAGCTGTTTTCCAGTCGATTTCTAGGCTTCATAGCTTGTATGTAAGATGTACCACTATCTGGTCGATTCCAGGCTTCGTAGTATTTTGGAGAAATCAAGATATTATCCGGTCGATTTTCGGGCTTCATAGCTTGAACTAGAATAGAAATCTTAGTATCAATTTGACTGAACTTGAGAAAACTTGCGAGAACTTGATTGCCTCTTTCCCTGAAAGGTAAAGAGTTAGTCGTATGTAATGTCATGATGTATGAAATGTATTGAGTAATGATGTTCTCAAAATAAATTGGATTGTGTTGTATGATGCGTATACGCATGCCACGATGTATGTATATGCAATGCTCTTGTGATAATCTCCGGTTGGGGAGAATAAATCCCGCACTGCTGTTGGAGAGTATAAGGAATTGAGTTCTTCGTTCTTGCTGGGGATAGTGACCGAAGATGATTATCTGGATACTTGCACCCGTTCTGCTCGAGAACAATCCGTCGGGAAAGACTCTGTTTGAGAATAACCCTGTGGGAGAATGACTCTGCGGGGAAGAGAGATACTATGTTGGACGATCTGCTGATTTGGAGAAATAAACTCAGCTGGTGGTGAACTTCTATTGCTAGTGATAGATAAATTATGCTTGGGGAGAATTCCGCTGACTCATTTGCGATTATGAACCTCGGCTGGGGAGAGCTAACACCATTGCTTTTGGATACTTCCAACTCTGCGGGGAGTGCATGAACCTTTAGTTATATTCTCAAGATGGTTCTATCCCTGTACCTGATGGGTAGAGCAACTGTAAGGTTTGGGCACTTCTTGTTTGTCCCTGTTCCTGGAATTACGAGTAATTGTCTTTTGTTTCTTATGTAAATATTTATGAGCAACAATTATTTTCAAATGCATATATAAAAAATGAACCATTGGACGTTCTTTGCAAAACAAAACAGAAAAACAAAAACCAATTTGAAATTTCTGGTAAACATGAATTGTATTAATTTTGAAGTTGGCCCATAATAGGCGTTTTTTGCACAAGAGGCTGATGTCCTAGTAAGAGAACGCCGCCGAAAGATAGGAATTATACAATTTGTGAAAAAGAATAAAAATAGCTATGTGAAACAATCCCATTGGGTTCCAACTCTGCTATTGCCCTTATATCTTCGAGCGTCTCATCACTTTGCTACTTGGTCGAAGGTGGACAAGATTGATTGGCGTCGTCCGAGCTTGATAGTCGATACCGAAGTATGATTACAAGATGATCCAATGAGACATAGTGTTACGCTTTGATCCCTAATTTTTGCCTGAACCGCCCTTTCGGGTTTTCAGTCCACTGTGATACCCTTTTTTTCCCAAGCCGCCTTTTCAGGTTCGACTTGTCGAGTGTACAGTTTTTTTCATTTTCATCCCTTACTTTTTCCCGAACCCTTTTGGTTCTCCGGGAAGCCCTTATTTTTGCCTAGCCCAGTCAACCTAGCGGGTATTTGATTAGGCGTAGTATTTTTTTACTATGTTTGCATTGACGGGGTGAGGAAGGTTGTCACCATCCATGGTGGTTAGAATCATAGCTCCTCCCGAGAAAGTGTTCTTAACCATAAAGGGCCCTTCGTATGTGGGAGTCCATTTGCCCTTGGTATCACCTTGTGGCAGTATGATGCGTTTCATCACCAGATCCCCGACTTGATATTCTTGATGTCTGACCTTCTTGTTAAAAGCCTTGATCATTCGCTTTTGATACGTCTGACCATGACAAATAGAAGTAAGTCTCTTTTCATCGATTAAATTCAGCTAATCAAGTCGGGTCTGGATCCAATCATCCTCGCTCAAACCTGCATCCCTCATAATCCGGAGAGAGGGTATCTGGACTTCGATGGGTAAGACTGCCTCCATGCCATATACCAGAGAGTAGGGTGTTGTCCCTGTCGAAGTCCGCGCTGAGGTACGGTACCCATGAAGAGCGAATGGTAACATCTCGTGCCAGTCTTTGTACGTCACCGTCATCTTCTGTACAATCTTCTTGATATTCTTATTAGCTGCTTCAACATCCCCATTCATCTTCGGCCGGTAGGGAGAAGAGTTGTGATGTTGTATCTTGAAATGTTTGCAGAGCTCAGTGATCATCGTATTATTGAGATTTGTACCATTGTCCGTAATGATCCTCTCTGGTACACCGTATCGACAGATCAGATTATGTCGGATAAACCGCGCCACGACGTTCTTGGTTATTGTAGCAAAGGAAGCTGCCTCGACCCACTTTGTAAAGTAATCAATTGCTACCAGAATGAAATGATGCCCATTAGATGCGGTAGGTCTGATCTCGCTGATCATGTCAATGCCCCACACTGCGAAAAGCCAGGGAGCTGTCAAAACATTCAGGGGAACTGGAGGTACGTGCACCTTATCAGCATAGACTTGGCACCTATGACAGGTCCGAGAGTGGTGATAACAATCGGCTTCCATAGTGGACCAAAAATATCCTGCCCGTAGGATTTTCTTTGCCATGGTATGCCCACTGGAATGAGTTCCGAAGGTACCTTCATGTAACTCTGCTATGATCCTTTCTGCCTCGCTTTTGTCCAAACATCGCAGTAAGGTTGAATCATGGTTGCACTTATAAAGAATCCCATTGCTAATGAAGAACTTCGCAGTGAACCTTCTCAAGAACTTCTTATCATTAACAGATGCACCCTCGGGATACTCTTGAGTCTCAAGATACCTCTTTACCTCGTCAAACCAGGGTTTATCTGATACCTCTTCAGTCTCGATGTCACAGCAATGTGCGGGTTCGTCCAACCTCTCGATGGTGATCTGGGGAGCTTCATTGTCCCACCTGACTTTGAACATAGAAGACATGGTAGCTAACGCGTCCGCCAGTTGGTTCTCCTATCTTGGGAATTGTTCAAAGGTTATCTCCTTGAAGTGTGGGAGCAACGTCAATACATACTCTTTGAAAGGGATAAGATTTGGGTGCTTCGTATCCCACTCGCCTTTGATCTGACTGATCACCAGAGCAGAATCTCCGAATACACTCAAGAACTTAATCCTCAGGTCAATAGCAGCTCGAAGACCCATGATGCACGCTTCATACTCCGCCATATTGTTGGTGCAGTTGAAACATAATCGGGCGGTGAACGGAGTATGACAGCCCTCAGGAGATATGATTACAACACCGATGCCATTACCCAACGTGTTAGAGGCTCCATCAAAATACATAGACCATCGGGATCCTTCCTCAGGTCCTTCATCTGGTCCAGGTTCTTCACAGTCGGTCACCAACATGATGTTCTCATCTGGGAACTCGAAATTCATGGATTGGTAGTCATCCACGGCCTGATGCGCCAAATGATCCGCCAATACACTCCCATTGATTGATTTTTGGGTGGTGTATTGGATGTCGTGCTCGGTTAGAATCATCTGCCATCTTGCTATTCTTCCGAAAAAGGCAGGCTTTTCGAAGATATACTTGATTGGATCCATCTTTGATATGAATAAGATGGTGTGAGTCAGCATACCCACCTTCTTTGATTACATCCCTGGCATCCTTGAGAGAAGCCATCTTCATCGGAGGTTTATCAGTAGCCACTTCAGTTGACGTCAAAGTCTGGGGGACCTCTTCAAAGTTCTGACAAGGGGTTTCGATGAACTCCCCATCCATCTCCACGTAGCGAAAGGAATTGAGATGACTCACCATATAATCCTCTTCACCTCGTACAGTGACAATCTTCCCTTTCACCGGATATTTCAACATTTGATGAAGTGTGGAAGTCACTGCCCCAGTCTTATGAATCCAAGGGAGAACCAGCAAGCAAGAATATGATGGTCTGATATCCATCACGTAAAAGGTGGATGCAAAAGTCTGAGAGCCAACTTTAACAAGGATGTCCACCTCCCCGTGCACCATCCTTTTCGAACCATTGAAAGCCCTGACCACAATATTGCTCGACTTTAGAATCAAACCTTCACAGTCCAGACGGTCTAATGCTTTCTTTGGCAGAACATTCAATGAGGACCATGTATCCACCATCACGTGGGCCATAGTAGTTCCCTTGCACTCGATCGAGACGTGCAGAGCATCATTATGATTTCTTCCTTTAGCAGTCAGATCTGCATCTGAGAAACCCAGCCCATTGTCGGCAGTCAGGCTAGCTACACAATCTTTGAATTGATCGGCTGAAGTTTCATGCGGCACATGCGCAGTCTTGAGGAATGCAATTAGAGCCTTTGCATGGGCTTCAGAACATAACAATAAGGACAACATGGAGATTTTTGACGGGGTCTGCCCCAGCTGCTCGACTATGTTGTAGTCTCTCTTCTTGATAATCTTCAAAATTTCTTCTATCTCTTGCTTAGAGGTTTCTACAATGATCTTCTTAGGTGCCTCCGTTCAGGCAGGCTCACCTATGATCTCTTTGCCTCGAGTCCCAGATGGCTCGGCGACATGGGTGATGACTGGAATATGAATTGGGATAGTAGTTGATGTACTAGCAGATGGAATGTCAACAGGTTTGTGGACAGTCGGAGGGGAAATCTCAGGAGAAAAGAGTCTTACGCTTCTGGTGACCTTGCTAGCCCCGACAATATTGCTGACATCAACTTCAGCTTCCTCACTCTTTAAGTATTGTTTAACTCCATGGTAATACACGTCAGCACCATAGTGCCAAGGGACAACCTTATTCGAAGTGTATGGGATAAGACCAGGGACAATAATTATTAACGGAGAAATTCTTGGGACGGGTGTAATCCTAACAGGTTTTCTCGAGTAAACCTTGGAAGGATTGGCGGAAATGTTTATGATGGAAACATCTTGAATTGGAACCAAAAAAATCATAGTCTTTTCGAACAGGATCTCTCTATTATCCATCAGGCACTGAACACCTGATTTTAATAAGTGGCAACCAGCAGGAAGAATGGAACATATGTGGCAACCTTCACCACCGCCCGGAAATAAACCGACCAACAACAAATTCTTCTTAACTGTCATTAAAGGAGTAGAAATTTCTTCCACCGAGGTCACAAATAAATCATCGTCTATAGCATTTACCCCATGACCATGTTTGGGCATGGGAGCAGTTATGACATTGGGCTTCTCCAGAGCGTCAAACTCAATCTATTTGGCTTCGATCAAGTCTTTCACTTTGTTTTTCAAGGACCGACAATTGTTTGTATCATGACCTGGACCTTCGGAGTGATAGGCGCAGCGGGCATTCGGGTTATAGTGTGGAGATGTGGTGTTGGGATTCTTCGGGGCCTCCCTCAGAGTTACCAGATTGGTCTTCAATAATTGTGGTAGAATTTGAGACAAGGTCATATTGAGCCGAGTGAACTGCCTCTGTGGTCTTTCCACCCTTTGTTGATTGTTGCATTGTGGAGAAATTGTTGGTCTTGATATCACTACCGCATTTACTGTTTGACGGTGTTCAGGTGCTTTGGCCCCTCGGGTCGTAGACTGCACTAGCTTCTCTCTTACTGGTGAAAGGCTTCTTTACTGTACTTGATGGAGTATCTTTCTGTATTTTTCCACTTCGGATACCAGCTTCTACTCTCTCTCCAGTCAAAAACAACTCAGTAAACCCAGATGACGAACTGTCGATCAAATGATTGAAAAATGGACCAGATAGCGTCCCTAAAAACATGTCAACCAACTCCCTATCAGACAAAGGGGGTTGGACTCTTCCAGCCAAGTCTCTCCACTTTTGAGCATAGTCCTTAAAACCTTCACTTGCACCCATTGACATACCCTGGAGTTGAGTACGAGTGAGAGCAAGGTCCGCGTTATACTGATACTTCCTGTAAAAAGCAGCAGCAAGGTCTTCCCAGTTTCGGACATTGGCTCCTTCCAACTGATAAAACCATTCAAGTTGAGTCCCTGACAGAATATCTTGAAATAAGTGTACCCACAAATTTCTATCAGCAGTGTGGGATTGGATTTTCCTGACATATGAGCAGAGATGGAGTTTTGGACAGGATACTCCATCGTACTTGGCAAAAACCAAAGCTTTGAACTTATGAGGGATCACCACTCCCGATACCAGTCCTAGTTCTCCAAAATCCAAACCAGGGACCTTCTGAATCTCCATAGCACTCAGACGGTCTTCTAACTGCTTGTACCTATCCTCGGCATGAGGATATTGCTCATCATCATAATCTGTATCGTTATCATAAACTGCTGGACTGGGGTCCTTTGTCCTTTCTTGGTTCTCCCCGTCTTTGGATGAGGAGGTCAGATCAGCTGATTGTCTTATCCTTTCTCCGAATCTTCTACCCATGTTCAGAATTCCAACCTTCTTCTTCTTCTTCTTTTCTTTCAGAATCAGGGTCTTCAAATCCTCTTGCCCTTTAGCCAAACTCAAGAACATATGTTGGAGTTGGGCGTTCTGTGCCTGAAGATCTTTAATGGCTTGATCGGAAGACATTTCTGAGAAATAAACAGCGAAGAAGATGAGAAACCTAAAATGGTACCTGTAATGGCGTGCATGATAATGGGATGCGTATGTAATGATTTCAAAGACTTTTGGAGATTTAAATTTGTAAACCAAAAAAATAAACCAAACTTTATTAGATTAACTTGTAAAAGGTTCAACAATACCTTTGAGGTGTTACAAAGAAATAAATGGAAAACAAATCTAAACTAGAAAAATCAAAATCAGAAATCCCATCGACGCTTCCTCTTTGTGTTGACGTAGTCATTGATCACTCGTTCTTCCTCGAGCTGTCTGGTGAGCTTTAGAATCTTCCTTTATTGCTCATGATACTTCTCCTGGTAAGTATCCCTTTCCTCTTTCAGCTGAATCCAGGATCTCTGCAATGCGCCGGGATCAGTGGGCATGTAAGGATAAATAACTGTGTAAGGAACGCCCTCTTCATTGGTAGGCTCCACAATCACCAGTAATACAGCTTCATAGGGCATCCCAAGCTTCTGGGCACGAGCTCGGACCCATTGGAGATAATGCTGCATCGGAAGGGATGTTTTTGGTCCCAACTCTTGGGGGTCAGATCTGTTCACCATGCCCCAAGCTCGTATAAACCTCCGGCGGTGCTCCTTAACATCTTCCTTGTAGCCAAATACAATATTCTCAAGAAGTAGCTCATGAGAACCGTCTCTCCGAGCACGACCAAATTTTTGCAAAGCTAGACAAGGGTTGTAGGTTATACCCCCTATGATTCCAAGCAATGGGACATTAGGGTATCCCCTACAACAATCAATGATAGCGGTGTCCTCCATAGCCCGAGAGCTCCAAAGAATATATGTATGGGCAAGAGACATTATCCTGTAAGACCATCCCAAAACTTCTTCATGTTTCAACACAGATTTAGGGAGGTGCGAAATAAACCACCTTGACAGCAATGGCATGCAACACATAAGAGTCCATCTTCTTCGCACGGTATGAGTATAGAGGGCATGCAAGATATCACCCAGTAAAGTAGGCACAGGATTGCGAGAGAGGAAAATCTTGACCGCATTCACATCTATGAAGGAATCTGGATTCGGGAAGAGAACCAAGTCATAGATAAGGAGAGCCAAGATATCTTCGAAAGCCTGAAAATCCAAATTATCCCAGAACAGCTGAGCCTGATCCATCATAAATTTAGCTAAGAAACCTTCGACCCCGCTTCGTGTTTCCCAATTAGATACTACATCAGCCCGTTTCAGATACAGAGCTGAGGCAATGTCTTCTGGTCTAGGAGTCTCTTCCCGACCTGTGAAGGGCACCTGTTCAAGGATGGATATGCCCAATAAGTGAGAGAACTCTTCCAAAGTGGGAACCAGTTGGTAATCTAGAAAGGTGAAGCAATGATGCACAGGATCGAAGAACTGGAAAAGTACACTCATTATCTGCTCATCAAGCTTTGAGGTGACCAGGCTAAGAAGCTGACCATGCCTCTTAATGAACATAGAAGTCTCAGAAACTCTTGAGGCTAACTCTTTAAGTTGAGCAGGTATTTGCACAAACTTAACTCGGATGGTATTTCTGCGTATGTAAGCCATAATATGCAAAACAGAACAAAGATAAATTCCATTGGTCTTTGAAATGGTTAGTATAATGAAGTATGCATGCCATGTTATGATGCATGATGTCATGATAAAACAAACAACAAGTATAGTAGATAACAGGCATGGCAAAGGCAAACAAGTCACACAAAAGCCCTTAAGTTTAAGGCTTGCATGAGGTCAAAGGTAGTACCCTCTTGAAGTTTAGTTGGTTTTAACCCGTCCTAGCAAAAGTAATCGGGTTCTAGAGGTTCTCAATATCAGTGACCATCCTCCGTCGGTCAAGGTTTCAGATAACACAATCTTTTCTTGCGGCCGGAACTATCTCGAGAGTATGGTCTCAATGAGTGTAGCATCGAGTATCAACCAGTTCTCAGCTTTACACCGAGGCCGGCTATCTCACCACTTTCTAATGGCCAAGTTGGTCGATTAAAGTTTCTAAGGTCAGTTGATGCTTAACGACACACGCAGCGGCCCCGTATTCTCCTCGTTTCTCCACAAGGGTTACTGGTACCAACCAATGTGCCACATCAACGTAGATACTGCTTCAATCGTATCGATCTACGCCGTACAATTCCCTCACAGTTTATTGCTACTTACCTAAAAGGTGTCCCCAGATCCGGGTTAGGATCTATAGTGACTCTCAAAACAACCCTTAAAAGTAAAGCAACCAAAACAAACAAGAGAATCAAATATGATGAACTAGATCCTAAGGTATACCCCACATATGAGTCCCCAGTAGAGTCGCCAGTTTTGTGATACGGTGGCAGAACCGACTGTTTTGAAAATGCTGGTTTGCGTTTTTGCGTTTTTATATTCGCAAAATGTCGCAGTAAGCAAGAGTTGCCACCGAATTATATTTCATCCAATCGGAAAGGAAAAAAGCATAGAAAAAAAATCCTTTTTCGAGTTATTCTGAGTACGGGGGGTAGATTATAGAAAGGGAAGGTGTTAGCACCCTTTCTATCCAGAGTTTTCCATGGACTCTTAGGTACTTGCTCATCTTTTAAAATTGCTTGTATGTGTGCTTGTTTTGAAAAGTTTTGTTTTACTTCGTTTTAACCCTTGTTTCTGCCCTCAAGAGTTTTACGAAGTTGTTTTGAAAAATTTATTTTGGAAAGTGTTGGTGTGAAAAAATTTGTTTGTTTGAGCAAGTACCTAACAGTTATCTACCTACTCGAAAAAAGATCGTTTCTGTTCTCATTTCCTTTAGGAAATGCTATCCTACTATTGAGAAATAGGTAGCACCGTCGTTGGATTTGAAAGGGTCAATTCGTAAGGGACATACGATCACTAAAGCAATGTTAGTACGTCTTAGTAATAACCCTAGAGTCTTAAGATCATATTTGAGGCAACATTTCCGAGGCAACCTTTCTGAGGCAACATTTTCGAATGGGACTTTTGATCTTTGTTAGACTGGTGGGCAACCACTACGACACCCTATACTTAATGATCGTTTCCCAAAGGCAACCGAAGTGAGAGTATACCCTAGGAGTGCGCATGTGCGAGTGATTCGATTTCAATTATTATCTTTGCACATTTAGGGTTTTCTAGCCGTTTTAAATTATCATGCAATCTTGTCATACAATCCTATTAACATACATCTAAACAGTTAATATTTGCGAGAATTAAAATGCGAGAAAATAAAACCTACGCTATTACAAGGCTTCAAGGTAGGGATTAATTACATAGCCAAAAACCCGTAAAAGACGACAAATAAAGAAAGTCCTAGATTAAACTATTACATACCGTGAGCAGTTACATTAATATTGCAAAAATTATAAACCCGCGCGATGAATCGAAAACAAGGGAATTAGGGTTTTGACCCCATCTAAACCTAATAGTAATTTAAAAGAAAAATCATTTTTTTGTCGTTTTTTTGTATTATTTGAGAAAATAAAGTTTAATTGAATAAATAAAAAAACCTAATTACTAATTAATTTAAATTTAAGAAAAAAATAATTAAATTAACCTATTTTTGCATTTTTAATTTTATTTGAGAAAGAAATAAAAATTAAATCACAAGTTAACCCTGATTTTCCTAATTGATTTTAAATATATAAAAAGTTAGAATTACCCTAAATTAAATTAAACTAATCATTAAATTAAATTGGATAAAATAAAAACCTAATTCTATTTTTTTGTGAAATTCTTGATTTTATGATTTTTGTGAAAAAAGAAATTTATTTTGTTAAAAAAACAATTAAACTAATTAAATAAATAAATGAAATAAATAAAAAAGAAAGAGAATGGGCCTGGTGTTGTTTTAGCAAGAAGGGGGTGTGGTTGGCAAATCTGAGCCCAATAAGCTCCTGGCCCCATTGACTTTGCTAGATCCTGTGGGCATGCGTGACTCCAGCGCATGGTGGACCCTCATGGGAAGGCCTTAGATCTGAAGCCTTGGTGGTTTGGGTGATCAGATCTGGAGAGTGCATGATGGATCCTGGAGCGTGAGATGTACTGGATTACCCTAAAAATATTGAGAAAATAAAATTCACACGCCTGGGATTGAACCCAGGACGTGTGCATCAAAGACCAACAACCTTGCCATCTGCGCCAGCTTGTTTAGTTGTAATATTAACAAAGCAAATAAAATATAATACACATAACATTCCACACTTCCCAAAACTCGCGCAGATTCAAACAAGCTACTCCCATACTGCCACGCCATCACCTTCCTTGTGGCTTCCGTCGATTTAGATAAAAGGCTTTTACCTACGGACACCAGGCGTAGGTATAACCCTTGCTCATTCCAGAATCTTGTACATGTATGATAAATGCAAACCAATGGTACCAATCAACTTGTTGCAACCTCATGAGCATCATGGTACCATTATTAATGGCCAATTTTTCCTGTACACAAAACCCCTAAAAACAAAGCACGAACCCTAGCCATGGCAACTTGATGTACAGTCAATAAAAATGCAATTAATCATAACCATTAGCTTGCAAACATCTCAAGGATTAAAAATATGTCAATTACTCATACTAAAGATGCCAGAATCAGAGCATTCGATTTCAAGAAAAGAGACAAATCGTGTGACTCTTACAGTGTGATTCTGAATGTGGGGAAGCTTGCTAATGGTTGCAATATGATCCAGGGATGTCCAGCAAACAATTGGGATGGTTAGAATTGCTTGAGAAGGCCTGATACTGGGAAATCAGTTTGTAACTTTTTCTTGAATTTTTGAGATTTGTTCTCTCCTTTGCACGCCTCCAACCTGTTTTTTTTTGTCTGCACTTGTTCCTTATGTATAGTAGAATGCATTAGGGTTACAATTTGTTTCAAATCTTCTCCAATTATGATTATTGATTCATGATTTGATCCTCGTGCAAAATCTTTCCAAATCAAGAAAATCCGATCTTTTTGTGTCCATATGAACCTTGCACGATTTGATCTTGTTTCCAGCTGTGTATTGGACCTAATCATGCATAAAATCTCAAGATTTAATTATTTTTTTATATTTTCATTATTTTATATTGATTTTATTTGATTTAAATGAAATAAAATCAAAATAAATGACAAAAATAAAACAAATGACAAGTGGAAGATCTCATGGGTCGTGGGTCACATTACAAACTCAGTGCAAGCATAAAAAGTTGGGCCCATTTAGCAAAAAATGCAATTTTGGACATATTTGACTTTTGGCAATTTTGCAAAAAGGGTCAACTTTGCCAACGCATAACTCTCTCAATTTTGACCCTAGAGAGGTGTTCTTTGACTTTTTAGAAAGCTCAATATGTCCTCTAAGCAACCCTTTTGATGTCATCTCAATTGAGTGTTACATTTTCATGTATGAAGCTTTGACCCAAAAGGTGTTTTTGTTAACTTTCCAAAATGACCTATAATGTCCAAATTCATATCTTCTTGTGAGTGCATATTTTGAACTTGGGAGATGAAGATAAATTGTAGGGAATTACATCCTCTTGAAAATTCGCTTTGGATGGGTAATTTTTGATAAAGTATGAGAAAGTTATGCTTGGTCAAAGTTGAGTTGACTTTTCCTACAAAGCCCTAATTTAGCAACTTTTGGGTTTTGATGAATTGTGAGCAATCCTTGAGGAATCATGATCAACCCTTTATCAAATGAGGAATAATACTTCAAAATGAGAATGTTGACCAAAAATCTTGAAGTTTGACTGTATGTGGGCCACAGTTGACTTTTGCCCTAGCACAGTCGATTTTCAGGCCTTTGAGCAATTGATTGAGCAAACTTCCTCTGCAAGGCTTGAAACTTGACATGGATGATCTTGAGAACATATTAGGACAATGGTGAGCATTTGGGATCCTTTGGACTCAAGCATCTTTATGCAAAATGAAACCCTAATTTGAGGTATACTGCCTTAGGAGAGAGTTTGTCTGGTCTACCCTTGGACTTCCTTGAGCAATTTGAGGACCTCACTTGAAATGTATTGAGAAATATGGGAGGGAAAATTTTGGGGTACAACAATGTACTTAACAGTATTAGAGAATTTAATAGGGTGTGTGTTGGGGCAGTATGACGAGTTTGGCCGAAAAGAGCATGCAACATACTACCTGAGCAAAAAGTTTACCGATTGTGAAACCAGATATTCATTGCTCGAGAAAACTTGTTGCGCTCTAGTATGGGTTTCTCGCTGGCTAAGACAGTATATGCTGACTCGTACCATTTTATTGATTTCTAAGATGGACCCCATCAAGTACATCTTCGATAAGCCCACTCTCTCCAGACAGATATCAAGATGGGAAATGATTCTAACTGAATACGATATTCAATATACAACACAGAAAGCCATCAAAGGAAGTGTATTGGGAGATCACTTGGCCCATCAAGTTGTTGATGATTATAAATCTATGAACTTTGACTTATCGGATGAGAATATCATGTTAACGACTGACTGTGAAAAACCTGGACCATATGATAGACCTGAACAAGAATCCCGATGGACTATGGTTTTTGATGGAGCTTCCAGCGCTCTGGGCAATGGAATTGGTGATGTGGTAATATCTCCTGAAGGCTGTCATACTCCTTTCACTGCCATGTTATGTTTCAACTATACCAACAACATGGTTGAATATGAAGCATGCGTTATGGGTCTCAAAGCTGCTATCGACCTGAGAATCAAATTCTTGAGTGTATTTGGAGACTCGGCCCTGGTGATCAGTCAAATCAAAGGAGAATGGGAAACAGGTCATCCTAATCTCATCCCTTACCGAGAGCATATGTTAACACTAATTCCACACTTTGAAGAAGTCACCTTTGAACATTTTCCACGAGAGGAAAATCAGTTAGCAGACGTGCTAGCTATTATGTCATCCATGTTTAAAGTCAGATGGGATAATCAAGCTCCTCATGTCACTATTTAGAGATTGGACGAACCAGCATACTGTTATGAGGTTGATACTGAAGAAGTAGTGGACAAACCTTGGTTCCACGAAGTGAAAAGATACCTCGAAGGCCAAGAGAATCCTGGGGGAGCTTTCGTTAAAGATAAGAAGTTCCTAATAATGTTCTCTGCCAAATTTTTCTTCAGTAATGAAATCCTTCACAAGCGCAACCACGATTCTACTTTGCTTCAGTGTGTATACGAGATTGAAGCAGAGAAGATTATGGAAGATATGCACGAAGGTACCTTTGGCACCCATTCTAGTGGGCATACAATAGCTATGAAGATTTTGAGGGCAGGGTACTACTGGTTCAATATGGAAGCAGACTGTTATCGGTATTCCCGAACTTGTCACAAGTGTTAGATCTATGCTGATAAAGTACATGTACTTCTGGTTCCCTTGAACGTCTTGACTGCTCCTTGTCCTTTCGTAATGTGGGGCATCGATATGATTGGAGAGATTAGACCTACCGCTTCTAATGGGCATCGTTTCATCCTAGTTTCCATTGATTACTTCACAAAGTGGGTCGAGGCAGCCTCATTTGCTTATGTTACCAAGAACGTCGTGGCTCGGTTCATCAGACATAACCTTATCTGTCAATATGGTATTCCAGAAAGAATCATCACAGATAATGGTACAGATCTCAATAACACTATGATCATCGAGCTCTGTATGCAATTCAAGATTCGGCATCATAACTCTTATTCTTATCAGCCAAAGATGAATGGCCTTGTAGAGGCTGCTAATAAGAACATCAAGAAGATCATACAGAAGATCATAGTGACATACAAAGACTGGGACAAAATGTTACCATTTGCTCCTCATAGTTACCGCACCTCAGTACAGACGTCAACAGGGGAAACTCCTTTCTCTCTGGTATACGGTATGGAAGTTGTCCTACCCATCAGAGTCCAGATCCCTTCCTTTAGAATTATGAAGGACGCATGTTTGAATGAAGACGAATGGGTTCAGACTCGACTTTACGATTTGAACCTGATTGACGAGAAAATGCTCGTGGCTGTTTTTCATGGTCAGATGTACCAGAAACGTATGATCAAAGCTTTTAACAAGAAAGTCAGACGTCAAGAATACAAAGTTGGCAACCTAGTAATCAAGCGCATTATCCTGCCACAAGGTGATCCCAGGGGAAAATGGACTCCCACATACGAAGGACCATTTGTGATCAAGAACATATTTTCTGGTGGAGCCATGATATTAACCACTATGGACGATGACGACCTTCCGCAACCTGTAAACGCGGACATAGTTAAAAGATACTACGCATAAACAGAGACCCGCTAGGTTGACTGGCCTAGGCAAAAATAATGGCATCCCGGAGAACCAAAAGGGTTCGAGTAAAGGTTAGGGATATATATATATATATATATATATATATATATATATATATATATATATATATATATATATATATATATATATATGGAAAATCTGTACACCCGGCAAGTCAAAAACCTGAAAAGTCAGCTTGGGTAAAAAAGGGATATCCCGGTGGACTGAAAACCCGAAAGGACGGTCCAGGAAAAAGTTAGGTATTAAAAGCGTACGACTATGTCCCATTGGATCACCTCACAGACAGACTTCAGTATCAAGTGTCAAATTTGAATGGTACTAATCAATCTAGTCAGCTTCGGTCAAGTAGTAGAGTGATGAGACGCTCACAGATATAAAGGCAATAGCAGAATGGGAACCCAATGGGATCATTTCACATAACTATTTTTATTTGTATACTTCTTTGTATGGTTTTCATTCTTACGATGACATTCTAGAATGGCTGTCCCTTTATACAAAAATGCCTGTTATAGGCAGACTTCTTCAGATTAATACAAAAGCTATCTCTTTGAAAATGTATAAACTATTTGTTTTTATTTTTCTATTTTGTTTTGCAAAAATGTCCAGTGATTATTTTTAACATATGAATTTGAATATAATCACCATTTACAAATACACGCATAAAAAACAGAAAGGCAATTATTAATGGCTTTAAGAAACGAGATAATGTCTAAAAAAAGCCATCTGAAAATCCCCGTAGATACATACCATAATAGATACAGATACGTCCTCACGCAAAGTCACTGCCATATTTTTAGCATACAACCTATTGATGTCAGAGATTCCGACATCCCCCGCAGAGCAAGAGTCTCCAATCAACTCCCTAGCATCTTGATGAATTCCACAAAATGGTTCTTAAACTTCTTGGGTTCCCCAACAGGGCTTCATAAAAATCCCCAAGCAGTTTATAGAGTTTTCATTCCCCGGTAGAGTTTATTCCTCTAGCCACAGAAGTCCATCTCCCAGCAATTCAAATTCAACAAATAATGAAGAAACACATTCTTCATCCCCAGCTGAGTTGGTTTTAAAAAAGGAACCGCTTGGATTTCTCCCTAAGAAAACACCTCCCCAACAGGTCCTCAAAATATACTCTGTAACATGGTTTAGTTCCCCAACAAACTACAGATTCCCCAGCTTGAATTTGCTTCTTATATGATTACAAATCAATAGACAAAACTCCTCCTCCCCAGTAGAGTTTGCCACCATTCCCAGTGAGTTTGTGCAAAGCCTGGAATCCGATCAGATAACAGTTAACTTTTTTATCCCCAACAAGTTATTAACTTTCATTCTCTCTGATCAAGAGATAACTCCCCAGTAGAGCAATGGATGACAAAAACTCATGAACTCTTTTCCCTCAAGCAAAATCAACGTCCCCAGCAGATTTTCTCCTCAAACAACAAAACAGGAATCCCCAGTGGAAACATTCTAAACAAATAATGAAGAATCACATTCTTCATCCCCAGCAGCAGTCAGAATTTTATTTACCCTCAATTCAATGATGCTACAACGAACAACTGATCAACTCATATATTGCAATCATACATTACTTTACAAACATCATAGCATATGCATAAAAAAAATACATGTAGCACAATCTCATTTATCTTGAGAACATCATTACACAATGAGTGTCATGCATCATGACATTGCATACAACAATTTCTTTACCTTTTTAGGAAAGATCAACAAACAAATATCATCATCACTGATTGTAGATAAATACCTGAAACAACACGGGACAACTATCTACATGAGCAGATTGAAGATTAACTCCTGAAACAAGACGGGGAAACTATCTTTCTTTCTTTGAGGTCAGAGATTAATTCCCGAAACAAGCCAGGGGAACTATCTCTACGACCAATAAAAAGCAGGTTCCGGATTAATACCTGAAACAATACAGGACAACTATTTGTGAACAACTGATTATAGATTAATACATGATACAATATAGGACAACTATCTACATTAGCAGATTGAAGATTAACTCCCGAAACAGGACGGGGAAACTATCTTTCTTTCTTTCTGGTTAGGTAAAGATCAATTCCTGAAACAGGACGGGGTGACTATCTTTATCACCGTTGGCATGAAGTCTCGAAACAAGACGGGTTTACCAACAAATTAATTGTATATCAATTCCTAAAACAAAATGGGGCGACTATCTACATTACAAACACTTCCTTCAAGACATTTACTATTTCAGTATAAATTGACCAAAGATTTATTCTGATACTTCTTCCAATTTCTACCAACATTCACTGGGAATGGCATCTTTAAGCCCATCTCCGACGACTCCCTGTCACTCCAAATGGCATATATAAGCCCATTCCCGATGCAACCAACCAACCTACCATCGAGTGCAAATTTCTGGGCACTCTAGTGTTCAATCATCTTCCACCTTCAAGTCACGAATGGCGTACTCACCAATCTAACTCTTCAGGTTTAAGAAGATTGAACAGGGGCATCTATTGTACCAAAAAATTTAGCCTCTCATTTCTCAAGATATTTCCTACAAAGATCTTCGATGACTCAAGTTTGCGCAAGCATCGACTAGGTCAAACAATCTCCTCGACACTGATGCCTCAAATCAGGGTTTGAGTTTGTACAAATGCAACTGGATTTCTAATGTTTCAAATGACTTTCATGGATCATTATGGACCCTCAAGATTATTTTTGTCAAGTTTCAAGTCTTGGGTCACAAATTTCCAGGAAAGTCATTCAAATTATCAAAAGGGCAAAATGCGCAAATTTACGGTTTTGACTGAAAATGACCGAACTTTGATTTTTGACCTAATACCTGGCTTATTGGTTGGAAGCATGATCTCAAGGATTTTAGCACATCATTTTGACCTAATTGCATATTTCAATTCATCTCCTGAGATCGGTGGATTAATAGACGAAATTCGATCAACTGGTGGAAAAAGTCAACTGTACACTAAAAAAAGTCAAACTTTGACTTTTTGACCAAAATTGAATCCCAAAAATCATATTTCTTCAAGACATCCAAAATATGAAACTTGATCATCAAAAATCAAGAAAGTCAAAAATCCAACTTTTACAAGACTTGGAAATTTTTCTAAGTTAAGTTTATTCCTTCATGACATCTTTTAACTACAATTCAAAATAATTCAAGATGTTCAAGTTATTACAAGACTGCATTTTTTTAAGAATTGTTAAGTTACAAATCCTAAAGCCTTGTCTTGTTTGAACTTTTCTCTTTGACTCAAATCCACAAAAACAGAATGGCTATGCTGTCAAAGTCTGCTCCAAAACCTGCAATGCTTCCCTGAAAATCTGCATCATATTAGTCTCATGGCTGCACCAATTTAGCATGTAAAGAGTTACACCTATAAAGGAAATGTTACAGCATACCCAAATTGTTCAAAAGCTTATTTGTTTCCAACCCAAATCTCAGCCAAACTTCATCTCTAAAACAAAATGTTCTCACAATATACAGAAGGGGCTTTTTGATTGAGAGAAAAAACGAGAGAAGAGAAAAGAAACAAAATTCTTTTAACCTTTTCCCATTCAAAAACTCTGCACTATCTTTTTTTTCATTTCAAAAAATAGAAAAACCTAAACCCACTGTTCAACCTTGCAAGCTTTCCTCTAAACCAACTATCCAAACACCTCATATACATCACATAGAGATTCTTCAAACACAAGAATAATTTCTGTAACACCCTTAACATCACCTTCCACACTAAACAAAAAAAAACAGTATTTTGTAACTTTGACTGGGTTGGATTGATTCTAGAACTTTGCAGCACATAGCAAGGATTGGAGCAGCTTCAAGGAGGAGCTCGTTCAATCATCACTTTGTATCCGGAGACATCCGTACATGTTCCAAAGTTTTGCTTCAAGAGTTATACTTTTTCCAAACTGTAATATCTTTATCCATACATCATATGTTGTTTGTGTTCAAAAGATATATTAAAAAGATAAATCAAAAGAAGGAAACTCAGTGAAAAAAGCCAAGGCAGGGGGCTGACACGGGTGCCTGTGTCACACGACACGGTCAATGTCAGCTCAATTGTCTAAAAAAATCTAACAAAAGTGTGGGACAGGGTGCTGACATGGGTTTCCGTGTCATAGGATACGGCCCATGTCAGACCTACTGGAACTATAATCTAACAAAGATGCAGGTCAGGGT
This sequence comes from Vicia faba, assembly GCA_948472305.1. NCBI lineage: Eukaryota > Viridiplantae > Streptophyta > Magnoliopsida > Fabales > Fabaceae > Vicia > Vicia faba. The sequence continues at coordinate 186,889,318 of OX451740.1, read as the reverse complement.
GCTGACACAGGCGCCCGTGTCATAGGATACAGCCCGTGTAAGATTTACTGGAATCATAAACGTGCAAAAGTGGCAAGTCAGGGTGCTGACACGGGTGCCCGTGCCATAGGACATGGCCTGTGTCAGCTTAGCTGGTACAGAAAGGAAAAATTCACATGGACCATTAAAGGAAGCTGACACGGGTGCCCGTGTCATAGGACATGGCCCATGTCAGACCAAACAGCATACATTTTTATTTTCTTTTGACCTTTTGCTTTTATTCTCATTCAATTTGGTTGTAATAAGTAAAATTAGGTTTTATTTGCTTTTACCTACCCATTTGTAAACTTATAACCCCATCCCCTAAAGTGATGTAATAGCTTAGGATTTTAACTTCCGCAAATTTATCACTTTTCATATAATTGTTAGTAATTAGGGTGTGTATGGCAAGATAATATCAATCGTTATAAAACCCTAATCTCAAAGACAATGCGTGCAATCAAACACACTTCACACACGCTCACCTTTAAGGTAATCTAGCTTTGTTGCCTCGGAAAATAGCCATGTCCCTCGTATATGGGCTATTTCATAAAGACCCTCGATGAAAATGATCATAGTCCCTCGATGTTACCTTCGGTAAACGATCTAGTCCCATATGAAAATTGCTAAAACTTCTTGTTAGTTACCTTCTATGACTATATGATTGACCCACACCCATCCCTTCACATCTAATGATGGGGCTTCTTACCAATCAATGTTAATACAGTAACATCTAAAGGAGGAGGAAAAGAACAAAGACCATTTGAGTAGGTAGGACGCTCGTAGTTGCTTGCTCACAAATCAAAACCATTTTCACACTTACACTTTCAAAACATCATTAAAAAAAGCATCTCTTTGAACTATTTTCAAAACCAACACTTTGTATACATTCTTATAGAGACGAGAATCATTACAAAGTGTGCCAAAATAAAGGCATTTTCAAAATACTTTCAAACTTTCACCCACCACAAACACATTTCAAATGAAGCAATTTCAAAAGTGATCTAGCAAGCAACGAAGAGCCCGTAGATAACTACGGATGAAAAGGGTGCTAACACCTTCCCTTTTCATAACCTACCCCTCGAACTCAAGAAAAATATCTTGAAAGGTCTATCCTGTTCTTTTCACCCTTTCCTTTATTCAATAAAAGAAAAGTCGGTGGCCACTCTTGCTATCCGCAACATTTGCGATAAAAACGCAAAACACCCGAGTCAGTTCTCCTGCCGTTTTACACATCTCATCTCTTATCGTCGAAAGAAAATGACTGGATTGATTTATATTGTTTGATCTTGACGTTGATAACAAAGCTTGTTGTAAGTAGATGATCCAACGGGGCATAGTCATACGCTTTAATCCCTAACTTTTCCTGGATCGCCCTTTCGAGTTTTCAGTCCACCGAGATACCCTTTTTTGCCCAAGCCTCCTTTTCAGGTTTTCGACTTGTCGGGTGTAATACGATGGCAGAACCGACGATTATACTGGTTTTACATTTGTATTCGCAAATGTTGCGGTAAGCAAGATTTTCCACCTACTTTTCTTTTATCCAACAAAGGAAAGGGTGAAAAGAACAGAAAAAGACTTTTGAGAGTTTTCTAAGTAAGGGGTGTAGATTATGGAAAGGATGATAACCCATCTGTAGTTTTCTACGGGCTCTTAGATGCTTAGTTTATTTGAAAAATACCTTTTTCTTTGTATGTTTTGAAAAGTATTTTTTAAAGTGCCTTATTGTGGTGATTTGCTTTATGATAACTCATTTATTAGTCCTTAAGAGTGTTGATAAAGCGTTTTTGTAAATGTTTTTTGAAATTGTTTTGTGTAAGTGTAAAAATTTGTTTTGAGAAAGCATCTAGGAACCATCTACTTTACTCGAAAGGGTCGTTCTTTTCCTCCTTTCCTTTAGAAAGTGCTATCCTACTATTAGTGAGTAGGTAGCCATATTCGTTTGGATGTATGAGGGACATTTGAAGCGACGTTTATAGTCACAAATGAAACTGGGCAAGAAACCTTAGTAACTACCCTAGGGTTTTAAGATCATGTTTACCGAGGAAACTTCGAGAGGGTCATCGAGGGACTTATGATCTTTTTAAACCAGAGGGTAGCCACTAAAATCTCTCACGTTTCTAGAGTTGTGACTATTTTCCGAAGGCAACCAAAGTGGAATTACCCTAAAGGTGCGCATGTGAGAGTGTGTTATGTTCAGTTATTTTTGTCTTTTGCATTAGGTTTGCTAGCGTTTTATTTTATGTTCTTGCCATACAATCCAATTAATCATACATCTAATAGTTCAAATATAATTAGGAAATAAAATGCAGAAAGTAAATCGTACGCTATTACATCCCATTATCAGTTAAAATATTTAGATAAAAAATGCGAAAAGATAAACTAACTATTACAAGATCAAATGAGCGACCTATACATTCTTTCTAGAATTTAAATAAAAAAATAAAAATAGAAAACAAAAAAATGACAAGCGATTTCTTGGAAAGAAAATCCTAAAAAGCCTAAGTATTAAGAAAAATATTTTTTGGCATTTTTGTGGTTTGATTTTAATATCTAAGACCTAAGTCTAAATTAATTTTAATAAAAAAGGTTAAAATAAATAATTAATTAATTAACAAAATTAATTTAATAGAAGAAAAAAACTAAGCCTAATGTTACTTATGATTTTTGATTTTAATGTTGATTAAAACTAGAAGAACTAAAATAATTAAAAAAGACAAAATAAATGGACCAAGAAGAAAAAAAGGTGTAATTTGCAGGACGCAGGCTCAGATCGAAAAGAGGCTTAAGTTGCCTTTCCATCCAGTGAAGAAGGTTATCGAAAGTGCATGACGGACTGCACATTTGGGAGCACTATATCTGGATTAGCCAGCATCTTCCAGCAGGAGAATGATGATGTATGATGTACTCCTTCGATCTGGGAACACTGGATCTGCAAAGAATTGTAAAAAAAACAAAATGTGGACCTGGGTGTCAAACCCAGGTCTTTCGATCCTGTGCGCATTTATCTGTTTATGATGGATCTGCAGTACAAGCGTTAGAGAAAAAAAACAAATGTAGACATGGGTGTTGAACCCATGTCCTTAGTCATGAATACAAATCGAATTAACTATAAGTGTTAATATGTAATGCAAATGTAAAGTTTGATCTTTTTCCAATTCTTACCAATAGTGATGTATGGATTTGTAGCTTGAGGCGTGGGTATGCTTGTTTAAGGGTTGTTTCGATTTTGACAACCTTTGGAGATTTTGAGAAGTTTTGTGGCTTTCTTCAGGCAATGTGTGTGTGTAGTATTTTTGAGGAAACTTGCGCGTGTGTGGAAAAAATAATTTCGTTTGGCAATGTGTTTCTTATCTCTTTTTCCGTCCCCTGGAAATGTGTCCTTAGGTCTGTATTTATAGGGGTGCAGAAGGGAATGGAAATGGCAAGGGACAACCATTAACCAAGATTTGAAGGAAAAATCAGACAAATTAAAGGATTTCCATTTTTGATGGATTCCTACCCTTTTGGGTTTTGGGATGAACCTGGACATGTTTCACTCCCTGAATCCTTCGAATTCCTCCATGCCTTGCTCTTTGATTGGTTTTGAATTGCTCCTTTCGATGGCTCTGAAAATACCCAACTAGCCCAATCAAACACTTCACTCTGGCTAGTCAAAGCTTCTTTTGTCATCTCCTTCGAATGCAATTGTGCCGGAGGCTACAACATCATTAGGTTGTGAACTTTTCTTTTGTGATTACAGTCAGCGGGATGCCCCAGTTTTTTTTCTTAAGTCTCCTTCATAGACTTAGAGGGATTTTCTTTTGAGAGATAATGACTGTCTGTTTTAATTATTATGCGGAACCATCACCGTCTTCTATTTTGGAATGATACCTCCGACTCTACTTGTCGTGTACGAGAGGAAGGCTTGCGATTGGAATGCACCTTTGAATTAACTGAAAAACTAACCTGACCCAGGTTATGATTAAGGGATTTCATTTTTATGAAAAGAAAAATTCCTGCTTCTTAGGCTCAAAGGGGTTGACTAGGGATTATATTCCTTATAACTCCACTGTTTAGGATTTGAAACAACGCTTGTACATCGTCAGTAAGGTCTGTTCAAAAGCATATTGTAGAGATTATGGTATCATTTTCGTCATCCTCCTCTAAAGGCTTAGAGCTTTTAATCGAGAGTTGAATATCACAAAAAGGAAGTAAAAACACAATTTGAATATAGTGAATACAAATGAATTGATTCAAGAAAAACACATGCAATGCATTAATGGAAAAACAATGTTTGACATGAAACAAATGTTCGAAAAATCAAAAGAAATTACAAATTGAAAATTCTAAATGAACAAAAAAGCCTCTTTGTCAGAACTTGTCACTTCAGATGATGTGCCTTTGAGGGATGGCAGAAGAATTCAGCTTCACCATCTTGTGTAAACTCCAGAAATCCTTTTTCGATCAAGTCTTGAATCTTATTTCTCTACGTCTAACAACTATTAGTGTCATGTCCAAGACTATTGGAGTGGTACGCACACCTTGAATTTGGATTGTACATTGGGGAAGAAGTGTTGGTATTCTAAGGAGGATCCTTCAACATAATCAGCTTGGCCTCCAACACGTGTTTCAATTCTTGAGCCAATGACACGTTGATTTTGGTAAAGCATTTTTTAGATGTATTCCTCTTATGCTGATTACCTTGTCGATGTTGGCGTGGTTGTGACGTAGCAGCAATTTGGAAAGGTCTACTCTCCACCAAGCCAACTTCTTGTATCATCATGGGCTGATTAATGACTTGATCACCAGCCTCGACTGTTTGCTTCATACGGTTGCATCTGTATTGATGAATCTTACTGATGTAAATCCTCAACTCTTTTTGTCCCCGAGCTAAATTTTTGATAAGATCCATCTGATTACTCATCTGGATTCTCATCCTTCTTATCTCAGCCCGCGGTTTTTCAAACTGGTCATCCTTGTTGTTGTCAGGATGTTTCTTGGTCAAATTCCTATTGAGGAGTGCTTTCAACTCTTCCTGTCCCTTGGATAGGTTCAAGAACATTTCCTTGAACTGAGCATCTTGAGTTTGGAGATCTCTGTCATTTTTTTTAAGAGCCATTTTCCTTGCTGAAATAAACAGCGAGAAAATGAGAAACCCGTACTGGAAGACCTGTTATGTAATGACATGCATTCAATGTTTTCAAGGATCTCATAGCGTAAACACAAGAAACTGTTAGAATCCAACTGTAGCTTTGATTGAAGAACTTTCGTATCATTGACCGTACTTCTACGAGAATCAAGCTCAGCATGTCGAGTGGGCCATAGCCTCTGACTCAAGTTATCGCGCTTTGGTCTTTTGACGACATTGGCTAGAGGAAAATAAATCCCCTTGCCCCTTGCTATAATTCTGGTTCATCATAACTTGCATCACAGGCCCTTTGAGATCCTTGAAATGGTTAAGGGAATGCTATTGTATGATGTTATGGCGTGTATGCTATACACCAATCAAAAGTGTAAGGTGATAAAGACAAGTGAGTCTTGCAACAAGACCAGTTTATTGGATAATGGGTAAAAACAAGGTCCTGCAAGGAATACAAACAAAACCCTGCAATGAGTTCAAGTTGTTAGATAGTGAAAGCAGACAAGTCACACAAGTAGTCTTAGGTTTAGGCTGGCAAGGAGTTTGTAGGTAAGTACCCTCTTGAAGTTTAGTTGGTTCAACCTGTCCTAGAAGTAATCGGGTTATAGGGAATCTCAATATCGTTGATCTTTCTTCACCGGCCATTATTTCAGCATAAGCCTCTTTATGGGCGACCGGAATATCCCGAAAGTCAGATCTCAACCAGTGTATTATCGAGTATCAACCAACTTCGGACTGCACCAAAGCCAACTATCTCACTACTTCCTAATGGCCAAGTTGTTCAATTAAAGGTTCTAAGGTCAGTTGGTGCTTCATGACACCACACAGCGGCCATGTATTCTCCTTGATTACTAAAGGGCTACCAGTACCAAAAAATGTGTCACACCAACGTAGCTATCATTTTAATCGTGTCGGTATACCTCACACAATCCCCACGATTTATTGCTACTTACCTACCAGGTGCCCCATATCCGGGTGTAGGATCTTTACAAGTAAACCCAAGCAAAAACCCTTAAAGATAAAGCAATTAAAGCATACAAGGAAAGAAAATTAAATATGACCTAAGCTCTAAGGTAACCCCACTTTATAAGTCTACCCCCAATAGAGTCGCCAGTTCTGTAATACGGTGGCAGAACCGACGGTTATACTAGTTTTACTTTGTATTTGCAAATGTTGCGGTAAGCAAGAGTCGCCACCGACTTTTCTTTTATCCAACAACGGAAAGGGTGAAAAGAACATAAAAAGACATTTCGAGAGTTTTCTGAGTAAGGGGGGTAGATTATGGAAAGGGAAGGTGTTAGCACCCTTTCCACCCATAGTTTTCTACGGGCTCTTAGATGCTTAGCTTATTTGAAAAATACCTTGTGCTTTGTGTGTTTTGAAAAGTATTTTTGAAAGTACCTTAGTGCGGAGATTCGCTTTATGATAACTCATGTATTAGTCATTAAGAGTGTTGATAGTGTTTTTGTAAATGTTTTTTGAAACTGTTTTGTGTAAGTGTAAAAATTTGTTTTGAGCAAGCATCTAGGAACTATCTATTTTACTCGAAAGGGTCGTTATTTTCCTCCTTTTCTTTAGACAGTGTTATCCTACTATTAGTGAGTAGGTAGACATAGTCATTTGGATGTATGAGGGACATTCGATGGGACGTTTATAGTAACAAAGGCAACTGGACAAGAAACCTTAGTAACTACCCTAGAGTTTTAAGATAATGTTTACTGAGGCAACTTCGAGAGGGTCATCGAGGGACTTATGATCTTTTTAAACCGAATGGTAGCCACTAAAATCTCTCAAGTTTCGAGAGTTGTGACTATTTTTCGAAGGCAACCAAAGTGGGAGTACCCTAAAGGTGCGCATGTGAGAGTGTGTTATGTTCAGTTATTTTTGTCTTTTGCATTAGGTTTGCTAGCGTTTTATTTTATGTTCTTTCCATATAATCCTATTAATCATACATCTAACAGTTCAAATATGTACAGGAAATAAAATACGGAAAGTAAATCCTACGCTATTACATCCCATGAGCAGTTACAATATTTAGGAAAAAAATGCGAAAAGATAAACTAACTATTACAAGATCAAATGAGTGACCTATACATTATTTCTAGAATTTAAATAACAAAAGAAAAATAGAAAACAAATAAATGAGAAGCGATTGCTTGGAAAGAAAATCCTAAAAAGCCTAAGTATTAAGATAAATATTTTTTGGCATTTTTGTGGTTTGATTTTAATATCTAAGATCTAAGTCTAAATTAATTTTAATAAAAAAGGTTAAAATAATTAACTAATTAACAAAATTAATTCAATAGAAAAAAAAACTAAGCCTAATGTTTTTTATGATTTTTTATTTTAATTTTGATTAAAACTAGAAGAAATAAAATAATGAAAAAAGACAAAATAAATGGACCAAGCAGAAAAAAAAGGTGTAATTTGCAGGATGCAGGCCCAGATCGAAAAGAGGCTTAAGTTGCCTTTTGATCCAGTGAAGAAGGCTGTCGAAAGTGCATGACAGACTGCACGTTTGGGAGCACTGTATCTGGACTACATGCGGACCTGAGTGTCAAACTCAGGTCCTTTGATCCTATGCGCATTTATCTGTTTAGGCTGGATCTGCAGTACATGCGTTAGAGAAAAAAACAAATGCAGACCTGGGTGTCGAACCCAAGTCCTTAGTCCTGAATACAAATCGAACGAACTATAAGTGTTAATATGTCATGCAAATGTAAAGTTTGATGTTTTGCCAATTCTTACCAACGGTGATGTATGGATTTATGGCTTTAGGCGTGGGTATGCTTGTTTAAGGGTTGTTTCGATTTTGACAACCTTTGAAGATTTTGAGAAGTTTTGTGGCTTTCTTCGGGCAATGTGTGTGTAGTATTTTTTAGGCAACTTGGGCGTGTGTGGCAAAAATAATTTCGTTTGGCAATGGGTTTCTTATCTCTTTTTTCTGTCTTCTGGCAGTGTGTCTTTATGCCTGTATTTATAGGGGTGTAGAGGGGAATGGAAATGGCAAGGGACAACCATTAACCAAGCTTTAAAGGAAAAATCAGACAAATTAAAGGATTGCCATTTTTTATGGACTCCTACCCTTTTGGGTTTTGGGATGAACTTGGACATGTTTCACTCCCTGAATCCTTCGAATGCCTCCATGCCTTGCTCTTCGATTGGTTCTGAATTTCTCCTTTCAATTGCTTTGAAAATACCTAACTAGCCTAATGAAACACTTCACTCTGGCAAGTCAAAGCTTCTTTTGTCATCTCCTTTGAATGCAATTGTGCAGGAGGTTACTGCTTGGCAGCATGTTGGACTTTGGCCAGCAAGCATCTTGAGCCAAACTCATCAAAAGGCCAAACAAACTTGTTTCCAACAATTTGTGTATCCTTCGAATGGACCACATGTATGTCCTTCGAAGGCACCATTTGTGTGTCCTTCAAATGGACCAAATATATGTCCTTCGAAGGCACCATTTGTATGTTTCTTTGAATGGCCATTTGGAATGTTTCTTCGCATGAACCATGCTATGTGTTAAAGTGTAGAAACTATGTTAAGGGGTTTTAGAGGTGGAGTCAGAGTAGGCCTAAAGATAGACATTTCCCAGTCGAAGCTTACATGTAGATAACCATCGCATTATGAATCGAAGGCAAGTTGAAGGGGCATTTGCCTTGTGGATCGAAGGCAAGCATGAAGAGGACTTTTCCTTGTGCGCTGAAGGCAAGCATAGAGGGAGTATTTGCTTAGTTGATATGCCATTGAAGCATCACTTTGTTGACATGCCAACCTGAATACACTTTGTTCTGATACTAATTAAAGTACCTTGCTCAGATGCCAATTGAGGTACCTTGTTAAGATGTTAATCGAAAGACACCTTTGTTCAAATACCAATCGAAAAACCTTGTTCAGATGCCCATCGAAAGACGCTTGACCATTTTAAAAAATATATATATTTTCTTTAAACAAATGTTTGTAACCACCCATGTAAGAGAAGATCTTGGAAAACATGAGAGGGTAAATTTTGGGGTACAACACCGGGTGTACAATTATTTATATATATATCCCTAATTTTTACTCGAACCCTTTTGGTTCGCCATGATGCCCTTATTTTTTCCTAGGCTTGTCAACCTAGTGGGTCTCTTTTATGCGTAGTAATTTTTTACTATGTCCGCGTTCACAGGGTGCAGAAAATCTTCACCGTCCATAGTGGTAAGTTATCAAAGTGGTAAAGTGGAAAGCAACAAAAGTTTTGGAAATATTTATCCAAGAATTTATCGTGTCCACAGAGATTGGTTATTGAATTTCCATTCGACAATTTCTCGCGTTTTTGAGTTTGAAAAAAGAATGGGTTTGTTTGTAAGGTGTGGAAATTAAAAGTTATAGACATAAAAAGAATTTCATTCTTTGACTAGTAAAGAACTCTCGAGTTTGTATTTAGTATACCCTATAAAATACTTAAACTTACTACCCAATTTCACTTAACCTTAACTACTCGTCAATATCATCACATGTCGCTCACACAGAGGTCATCTCTAACACAGAGTGAGATATCAACCATATCGCTCTAAGTCGACAATCTCTCAGCACAACATAAACAACATGGAGGCATTAAGAGTCGATACCTAAACGATTACTAAGCCTAAATCTATCTCTAGAATCTAAGCCTAGTACATATTCATCCTAAGTCCGGATTCAATTCGTCCATCTCTGCAACATCTCAAACCCAAACCCTTAGCAAGCTAAAAAGGATAAACATCAATAAATATTTGTAAATAAAGTTTCATACAACATCATGAGCAATAAATATACATATAATCAAGGTAAACTTACATACAAAATCCAACAAATAATGGTTACAAAGAGAGGAGGAGGAGACAAAACAAAATTTCTCGCGGTGTCAACACGATCCATCAAGCTCCCGACTCCGGATCATCCAAATGCAATCCATAAATGTTGTTTTCTAAGCTTTAAATATCAAAGAATGAAGGTGATGGAGTTTTGGAACAAATACCCCAAAAACTATAACCTATAAAATGACTAAAATTTGTTTTTATAAAACTATTCTTAGTAGACTACGCTAAGCGGCCTTAACGCGCTAAGCGGGCTGCGCAATATTTACACACTAAACCGACCTAAATCGCGCTAAGCGCGCTAAACATGCTTCAAAACTTTGGTTCTGCCAAAACAATAAACGCAAGCAGCACGCTACAAAATACGTTGAGTGCCACTCGTGCTTAGCGGCCTCCTGCATGCTAAGCGGGTTCTCCTGGACAGCAAGTCCCAAAACTTATCTTTTACAAAACTTATATACAAAAATAACTACAATGCACTTATCAAACCCTACCCAACTTGAACTTGTTGGTCCATAAACAAGGTCAAACAACTCAAGGAACAAATAAACAATAATCAAAGAATCACGAATCAACAGGTTTTTTAAAATGGAATACAAATGTGTGGTTCAGAAATAAAAACCTACACACAAGGTAAAACTTACCACTAAACTACAACGGTAACATGAAAATGAAACAACTCCTAAATACAAAGCACATGTCAAAATTCTTAAACAATACAATGTATACAAATGTATCATACCTAACACACACTACATCGGTAGATGAAAAACACAAACATGAGGTGCTCAACTCTCACTCAACAATCTTGCTAACAACAACTAAATTATGCATTCATCAAAGCAAACTCATATTGAAAAGCACAAAAGAAAAATCACAAGGGATTCAAGGGTTGTAATGTGGCTTGGGTAACAAGGAATGGATAATATCTAGAGGTAATTGAAACAAACAACCATTCCTAATCCTATGGTAGTGATCAATTCACAAAGTCTGAAGCATCGCTCAATCAACTTTTCCAACTATCTCAATTGTTACACAAACACACATCACTTATTTGTACTTTTTTTAATTTTTTTTTCAAAACTTTTTCTCTTTTTTCTTTCTTTCTTATTTTTTCCTTTTTTTTTTTTTTTCACCACGCAATTTATTTTCAACCTCAAACAACCATCTTATAAACAAGTAACATTGCTCTCCCTAACTTAAACACGAACACACATAGTGAAAAATTGCTCCCACTTTTTAAGGCAAGGAAAAATTCAACAACAATACATGGTTGGGTTTAAGTGCCAACAAACGAAATTAGAATCCATGATGAATTCTAACTAAAAGGCTCAAAGGGGTTCACAAATTATCCCTCATTCACAAGGTGAATTACTTTTGGTTAGGTGGTTTTTCTTAAAATCAAACAAAATGCCTTGATAATTTCATGCTTTCATACGAATCAACATAAATGCAAGATTAAACATAATAAAATTGAGTTAAGAAAAGATTGTCGGACTTCCGTACATATAGTAAACAATGGAAAAAAACCTCACAAGGGGTTTAGTCCTAAAGTGATTCAAAAGTGTACACAAATTGCAAAAGAATGAATGACATGAAAATTTGTATAAAATAAAAGTCTCTTAAACATGATATGTTATATAAGTTGATAAATGAGTACCTTATGTGTAGCAACTTCAAAACACTATCATTACCATACATCCGCAAGTTGAAACACACAGACTTGGAAAATTGCCTCAAAATTCCTCAAGAAATCGGACCAAATTTGGAGTCCAAACAACAAACAAAAGAATTAGAAAAATAACTCTATTATTTATTAATCTAAAAATCCTAGGTTAGAGTGGAAAAAAGGAAAGCAAATGAAAAAATTAAAAGAATTCACTGGCTCTGCACAGCAGAGCGTGCTAAGTGGCCTGGAGTGCGCTTAGCGCGCTACACCAGATGCAGGAAAACAGAACAACAACATCTGGTGCAGCTGCTATTCAACTCACAAGCACATACACACTTTATGTACATAATATTTACAACATACAAAGTTCGACAAGCTAAACACGACAAGCTTGCGGAAAAACACAAATTAACACAACGAAACAAACAATTTAAAAGTGTATTAACAAGTTGAAAAGTGAAAATTTGAAATTTAAAAACTAATTTGAGTTCAACTTGTTAAAACACAAGTCAACACATACATAAAGGAATACAAATAAAAAAACAATACAACATGCTTGTTTTACGTCGTAAGCTCGACGCCTTTATTGTGCAAGCTAGTAAACTCCTCTCGTCATGCCATGCTATTGTCACACCATGCAAACCTAAAGAAATTGTCCTAACATCACACAACAAACATTACGAAAATGAGACAATTCACAACAATACGTAAAAACAAAGAAAACACACATATATGCACAAGTATCATATACAAGTTAATGCACAATTTCTACACAACATATACACTAATTACAAAACTCAAAAACAAAGAAACTATCGCACTGCAAAAACAATAGAACCAATCCCCGGCAACGACACCATTTTTGTTGAAGTGGTAAAGCGGCAAGCAACAAAAACTTTGGAAATATTTATCCGGGAATTTATCGTGTCCACGGAGATTGGTTATTAAATTGTCGTTCGACAATTTCTCGCGTTTATGAGTTTGGGAAAAGAATGGTTTGTTTGTAAGGTGTAGAAATTAAAAGTTATAGATATAAAAATAATTTCATTCTTCGATTAGTAAAGAACTCTCGAGTTTTTTTTTAGTCTACCCTATCAAATACTTAACTTACTACCCAGTTTCACTTAACCTTAACTATTCATCAATTTCATCACTTATCGCTTACGCAGAGGTCATCTCTAACGCAGAGTGAGATATCAACTGCATCGCTCTATTTCGATGATCTCTCAGCACAACATAAATAACATGGAGGCATTAAGAGTCAATACCTAAACGATTACTAATCCTAAATCTATCTCTAGAATCTAAGCCTAGTAGATATTAATCCTAAGTCCGGATTCAATCTGACCATCTCTGCAACATCTCAAAACACAAAACCTTGGCAAGCTAAAAAGGATAAACGTCAATAAATATTTTTAAATAAAGTTTCATACAACACTGTGAGGGTAGCGGTAGAAATGTTTAATACTAAGCTATTGGATTGACTAGACTTATACAGATCAAAATAAAAAATCGCCACCGCGCTTTATTGTTTCCAAAGGAATGGGAAAAGAGCGAATAACCCAAAAGAGGCGGAAAGATTCAAGGTAAGGGGGTTGGTTATCCAAATGGAAGGTATTAGCACCCTAAACATCTACGGTACTCCGCAGGAACCTCTTTGTAAAATCTGTATATTTTGGCTATAAAAAATGTTGTATAAAAATAGATGGTGGAAGTGAGAAAAGAAATATATTTTTTATGATTTTTGCACCCGCCGCGGTTGCGAACCTTTAGTGCCTATGTAACACCTTCTGTGCAATAGGGGATTAGGGTACACGTAGTTCCTCTTTAAATATTTTAAAACACAAGTGTGTTGGTTGATTTTATGAGATAAGACATCAATGTCATTGTCCATGTGGAAAACATACTTACTACCCACAATCATGAGAAAGGAGAATTTGCATCATCTCAAAGTGGAGGATATGGCTTGAATTTTAAAATCAACAATGCCTCACTCAACACCGAAGTGGAAAATATCTCTCTTCACTACATATTGTAGAAGTATAGTTGTTTGCATCACTACAAGGATTGACAAGAGTCTAATCTTTTGAGAAAAGTTTGAGATGAAAGCCAAGATGGAAAAAGGGTTTGAATGAGGTTGATTGATTTTTAATCTTTTCACAAAAATGTTAAGGTATTTTTTGTACCCCGAAATTTTCCCTCTCACTTTACTCAATATATGTTCATTGAGATACTCAATTTGCTCAAGGATGCCCAAGAGTTGACCAGATAAACTCCCTCATAAAGCAATGAACCCTCAATTAGAGTTTCCATTTTCATCAAGATGGGTGAAATTCAAAGACCTAATATTCTCTCCATGGTCCTAATATGTTCTCAAGACCCTCCATGTTAAATTTCAAGCCTTGCACAAGAAGTTTGCTCAGTCAACTGCTCAGATGCTTGAGAATCGACTGTACAAGGTCAAAAGTCAATTGTGGCCTACATACAGTCAAACTTCAAGATTTTTGGTAAACATAAACATTTTGAAGTGATATTCATCATTTTATCAAGGGTTGATCATGATTCCTCAAGGAATGCTCATAATTCATCAGAACTCAAAAGTTGCTAAATTAGGGTTTCTTAGGAAAAGTCAACCAAACTTTGACCAAGCATAACTTTCTCATACTTCGTCAGAAATTTCTCACCCAAGGCTCATTTTTAAGGGAATCCAATTTCCTACAACCCATCTTCATCCCTCAAGTTCAAGAAATGCACCCATAAAAAGATATGAATTTCTACATTATAGGTCCTTTTGAAAAGTCAACAAAAACACCTTTTGGGTCAAAGCTTCTTACATGAACATGGAGGACCCAATTGAAAGGATACCAAAAAGGTTGTTTAGGGGACATCCTAAGCTTTCTAAAAAGTCCAAGAACACCTCTCTAGGGTTAAAATTGGAAGAGTTATGCATTGTCAAAGTTGACCATTTTTGGAAAATTGCCAAAAGTCAAATATGCCCAAAATTGCATTTTTTGCCAAATGGGCCCACCTTTTTAAGCTTGCACCTCACCTCCAACACGATCCACGACCTAAATCAACATCCATGCCTTATTTACTCTATTTATTTATTTTATTTTTATTTTTATTTATTAAAAATCACATTAAATCAAATAAATAACAAAAATATCAAAGATTTATTTTGACGATCTGATTTTGATGAAGATCAAATCTATTTGAGCTGGCCTAATCAAGAGAAATCGAATCAAGGCAAAATGGCATGATTTGGTCATGTTTGGAATGAAAGAATATGGCTTAAAGATTAAATTTTTTTCATCAATCCTCAAGATTAGATCCATATTTCTTACCCTAATTCATCATGTTACATATAGTGGACAAAAACAAGGCAAGAAAAAGGGTTTTGCAGTCGTAAAAACAGAGAAACAAAGTTCAAATTTTGTTCAAAAAGTGTGAGACGTATCTTCTTCCACAGACCAATTCAAGGCATGCTGAAGCTTGCAATCGTTTCTTGGACCTCTCTTGGAGCTCCGATCAATTGCAAGTGTCAAAACGCCCAGAATAACCCCCACAACACTCATACGGTTTGCTTCCTTAAATCGATTATGTTAACCATTGAATCCTAAGCATGTTTGAATGATACACTTATGATTTTTAACATATTTTCAACATGTTTGAATGGTTTAATTGATGTTTTGATGAATATACTGACGAGTGCCATGGCTAGGGTTTGAGAAAACATTTTGGGGCTTCTCTGTACAGGTGAAATTGTGCCAAAAAAATAATGCTATGATGATCGTGAGGCCCGGACGAATCGATTGGCATAGTTAGAATTGATTTATTGTGCATCATATGAATTTTTGAAGCTTAAAGGTGTATAGTTATGGAGTTTTGTCCGTAGGTATAAGTGTGAGATCTAAAACGACGGACAGGGAAGAAGACGGTGACTTGTCACCACCCCACTGGCCCATTTAAATTTCGCGTGTGTTTCCAGCTCATCCACCCTGTTTCATATATTTTGTTTTAATGTTATTATCTTAACAACAAAGCAGCGTAGCTCAGATGGCAGGGCAAGCATTGAACGAACGGAGGGACCTGGGTTCGATCCCAGGTCTAAACATGTTCCTATTTTCTGACTATTTAAATGCAGATCCAATACAACTCATAAGCAAACGTCCATCGTGCGCCCTCTTGATCCAGCCACTGGATTCATTACCATGCAGATCCCACGCCCCAGCTTTGAACATCCACGATAGACCATCAGAAGTTGAGCACACTGGATCTGGCACATGTTTGGGCTCAGAATAGTGGGCCTGGACAAAAATTCCAAAACACACCCCCCTGGGTGTTTGGACAGGCCCAATTCCTTACTCTTTTTATTTTATTTATTTTTTTCTTTTGTTTATTACTTATATCTTTTTTCTAAATAACTCAAAAAAAATTATTTTTTCATTTAATCAAAAAATCACCAAAAAACATCAAAAATCTTTTTTCATAAAAAATATTTTGTTAATTAATTAGTTTAATTAAATTAAGGTAATTAATGTTTTTTCTTATTATAATTAAAATAATTAGATTTAGGGTTTAATTTTATACTTAACCTAATTTTTCCTTAAAAATAAATATTTTCGCAATTTAGATTTCTAGGTCGGCTAATCATTTCTCGCATTTAATTTACCGCGCGTTTTTAATTTTCTTTTTATTATTATTTGTAACAGCTCCGAGTTTGTAATAGTAATTAGGTTTTCTTTTAAATTCCGCATTTTATTTTCAATCAAAATAATTATGTATCTGCCCAAAACCATGTAATAGTTAGGACTCTAATTTCTCGCATTTTAATTCCTGCAAATTATAAACTGCCTAGATGTATGTATAGGATTGTATGAAAAGACAAACTGAAATTAAAACAGTAGAAAACCCTAATTGTGCAAAGATAATTAACCGAAAAAATACACTCGCACATATTCACTCCTAGGGTTTACTCCACTCAGTTGCCTCGGAAATAATGGTCGTGTCCCTCGAATGTAGGGATGCCTTAGCAATGACCCACGATTCAAAGTCGTCATAAAGATCATAGTCCCTACTTGTCCCTCGAGTTGCCTATGAATTGATCTTATAAAGATAGTCCCTTCGAAATGCTAAGGTATCTCTACTTGTTTCCTTCAAAGACCATTTCGTCCCTTCGAACGTCCCTTTACAAATCCAACGATGGTGCTACCTATTCCTTAATAATGGGATAGCGCTGTCTAAAGGAAAACGAACAGACTTTTTTCGAGTAGATAGATTAGTTCCTAGGTACTTGATCAAACAAAACTTTTCACATAAACACTTTTCAAAATAATTTTTTAAACAACTTCGTCACACTCTTAAGGACTGATACAAGAGTTATCACGAAGTAAAAAATTTTCAAAACAAGCACACACAAGCAATTTAAAAATGAGCAAGTACCTAAGAGCCCATGGAAAACCACAGATAGAAAGGGTGCTAACACCTTCCCTTTCTATAATCTACCCCCGAACCCAGAAATATTCTCGAAAAATGTTTTTTCTGTTCTTTTTCCTTTTCCTTAGTTGGGTGAAATAAAATTCGGTGGCCACTCTTGCTTACCGCGACATTTGCAAACAAAAAACGCAAACCCGTATAACAGTCGGTTCTGCCACCGTATCACAGTATTATTAGTGTTGATTGAAGTTTATTCATGAAAATGTTTTGAAAAATGCATGGACATAAGTCCAAATTTATTATGAAAGTGGTTCAAGTTTAAAAACAAGAAGAGTTTTCAAAAGGAGGGAGAATATTTTTGAAATTAAAGAAGATGGGAGGAGAAGAAGAGACTATCTTAAAGCATAAGTTAAAAAGCTAGGGATAAGAACCATCTAACTAACAAGAAGCCAATACTTGACATTATGAGTCAAGATAGAATTCTCATTCCTTGGATTGAAACCAAGCAAGCAAAGATACTAGTCCTCCTGAGAAAACCAAACTTCAAGTGTATTAAGTCTTCACAAAAATTGGGCAGAGTAACGGTTGTATACAGGTGAATTC
Organism: Vicia faba; assembly: GCA_948472305.1. Classification (NCBI taxonomy): domain Eukaryota; kingdom Viridiplantae; phylum Streptophyta; class Magnoliopsida; order Fabales; family Fabaceae; genus Vicia; species Vicia faba. Next base: position 186,871,632 of record OX451740.1, on the reverse strand, counting down.
CATATTACAAATAAGGAATGTAATCATAATAATCTGCACACATAAACAAAAAAACAACCCAATGTCTTGAGGTAAACCTCAAGAACTCCAGACAAGATATCAATTAAGATCACAACGTTTCTATTCCTATGTCCAAGAAGTTCAATACTCTTTAATTCCATGGATAGTAACCAAGTAGTCCAAGTATCATTAAAGTTTTTTTATAGTTCATGTTGATTATTAAGTATCTTAAAAAGAAAAGAAAAGCTCAAGTGAGCAAAATAAAAATGATAAGAATATAAGGGGGCTCAAGTGAGCAAAGATGAAAAATAACATGAAATGAAAATGATTAAAAGTAAATGGTGCATAAAGCATAAAAAATAAAGGGCATAAAGTAAAAACAAAAGGTAAAATCAATCATTAGTGATTAGTGGTTAGTTGGATGATCATCTTGAAACTTGCATTTGGAACTCATTAGAGGATTGGTAAAACCAAAGCCTCCACACATCAAGTTGCATTTTCTTTTTGTCAAGTATATCATCCATTTGGAATCCTCAAAAGTACAATTTAATGATCAACGATGTTTAAGTGATCCGTGTTGACCAAAAGTGTTGTAGTTCCATTAAAGGATTGGTAGAACCAAAGCCTCCACACAATGAATCTCAAGGTTATTGGATCAAAGGGATCAAATTAACATACTTGGGCTTGCAAACATAAGTTTGGGCCACGAATGATCATTTATTCGAATCGGGACAAAATTTAGCGCTGTGTTAAGCAATCGTAAGTTGACTTATATAGAAGTCGCACCTATTTTGAAGCCGGTCAATAACAATCTAAGCACCATTTGTTTCGAGACATGATATAGAGATCATGCTCCAATAACACTTAGTGCAATAAGAAAGGGATGAGATGGAGAGAGGTGGGGAAGAATATACAAACCACATTTGAATTAAATTTTAATCAAACTATTATTAAAATCATTCATCCATTTTTGTGGAGTTAGACTCAACACTATGGATCCAATGATGTTAATAAAGTTCATGATCAAAATTCAATCCAAGTCAACCAGAAAATAATCACAAAATAATATTGCATTTAATATATACATTAAAAAAGAGTTTTAAAATGGAAATAAGAAATAAAAATATCAAATATATTCAAATCATTCAATAAAAATTAAGTAAACCCATAGAAAAATCAGAAAAGGACACAAATATTTTTATAAAAAATTTTGGCAATTTTTAAGAGTCAGAAACTATTTTAAAACTAATTAAAATTGTTCAAACAAAAATAAAATAGAAAAAAATAGTAAAACTCAATATATTATTCCATAAAATATTCAGAAAGTCAAAAATATGCAAAATTATTTTTATGAATTTTTTTTAGAATTAAAAAATGTCAGAAAGTATTTTTAAGGTAATTAAAACAATGAAAATAATTAAAAAATATAAAAAATATCAATTTTCAAAATAAAAATGTGAAAAAATAGTCATGAGATCAAAAATAATTCAAAGTTTTTTTGTGAATTTTTTCATAATTTTTGGATAAAAAATAAAAGAGTTATGAATTTTTTAAAATTAAATCATTTAAAATATAAAAATCAGAAAATAAAACAAAACCAAAAATATATGGGCCATCAGATTATAGTCAAAAGGCGTTAGTAAGCTAATCTAATGGACCAGACGCATTGTGCTTGATATGGACCTTAGTGGGATGTGCAGGGAATCAGGAAAAAAAGAAATCAATGAAACTAAAACGCTTGGCACGCTATCATTGGCTGAGACGAGACATGTCATCGTCTTCAACCTCCAGCCACCCTGCAATGGAGATTTTGTGAGATTCTTCAAACAGTAAAATTAGGATCCCAGACCAGTATCATTGGATTCGTCTCTTCAAAACGATCCTAACACCACCATCGCGCCAAATTTATATAAAGTATACAAAGAGATATGAATAAAAAACCCAGAAAATAGCGAGCACCTTCAATTTGAGATTTATCTCTCAATTCTCAATGGATTTAAAAATTGTAAGAAGCACTAGAATCAGGAGAAGGAGTAGAACAGGTTAGTGTTTTATTTGGATCCAAATGATGGAGAATTCTACCTTTTCAAAGTTCAAGAAAGAAGCTCCGAAACTGGACTTCTGTAGCTTGGATTATGGCTCGTTTTGCTTGGTTTAAATGCTGGAGAGTTTGTGTGATGCTTGAGGAAGATGAATGTGCAAAGAATTTTGGAGGAAAAGGTTGGAATCTCAGAAAATGATTTCAAAAATTTCAAGCTCGTGTGAGGTTTTGATAGAGTGTTTTTGGCTCTCAAAGCTTGAGGAAATGAATTAGGGATGACCCTCTATTTATAGGGAATCAAATGGAATGTTCAAGCGTGTGAAATGATGAAGTTTGGAGGGAAATCTTGTGAACCTGATACACGAGCAAAGTGTGATTTGATTTCCCTTAAAACTCATCCATTCCTTGCGTTTTAAGGCTCTAATCCACTTTGGAAACTTGGTTAAACATGTTTAGATCACAAACGCGTGCTAATTTGATGTTTAGAGGCCAAAATATGAATTCCAAATTCTGACTTATGAAGAAACTTCGGTTCCAAGTTACCAAGTTCAATCCAATGGCATTCTCAGCTCAAGGGGTCTTAAGGCATGATTCTTGATGCTTTAGAAATGTGAGGTTACAAGCTTTGCAATGGAAAAATAATGGAATCAAATGGATGCTTGAGCTAAAAGTTGCAATGAGTCAAAGTTGGGAAAAAGAAGTTGACTTTTCATACTTAGAAATATTTCAAGTTTTTCTTCAAAAGTGACCTATAATGTTTTGCATCCAAACATGGCCTTCCACTTGGAATTTGCTCTTAACCAAAAAAGATGTCATGAAATAGACCTCTTGAATGACATTTTGAAACTTGAACAATTCAAAATCTCCAAAAATTGAGAGAGTTATGAATTGTTGAAGTTGACAAAAAAACATGAAATTACCTATAATATTTTGAATCCTTAGGGCATCTTCCATCCATTTTCTCACTTTGCATATAAAAGAAGGCATAAAGTTCACATCTTCAAGATCATTATGGAAAAAGAGTGGGCTTAAGGTGATACAAATTGACCAAGTTATGATCATTTGAAGTCACACATGAGAAAATGGGGGTTCATCTGGAGGACTTGTAATCTTTCTTCATCATCAAGCTACTTCCACATGAAAACTCCTTGAAACTTTTAAAGTTATTTATTAATAACCCTTTGAAGAGAATGATGTCTTTGGAATCACTCAAAAATACCAAAAGATGAGCAAGATATACTTCTTTGAAGTGCAAAACCCTAGCTCCTAGATCAAGAAAATGCTTTGAGGAACCTTGATAATTTTGTACAACCTTCTTGTACCAACACCATTGCTTTGTAACTATAAGTTGTTGAGGATAAAAATGAGAACTAATAGTCACCAAAACCACTTCCATATCTTGAGAATTGAGAGAAATATGCATTTGTGACCAATGGGAACAAAGCTTTGTCCAAGCATGACAACTTCTCCAATCAATCCCTTGTACTTTTGAACCAAATTTGATAATATTTAAATGTGATAAACCAAACTAACCTTGCCATGCCATTTCCTTCAAAAAAAATCCAATGATGAGATTTAAACTTCTCAAACTTTATTGACTAGGGCATGGAAATAAACTCATGAACCCATGGAGCAACTTGTTGAAACTCATTGCCTTTACCTACACAAGTAACAAGCAAGACAAACCAATATTGCCTTTTATTAATTTAAAAGAAGAAATCAAGACAAAAATATTCATGATCACAAAAGAACACAAGTCAAGGTTCTTGGTGATTCCTCAAAGAGCAAAGCTAAATATAGGGAGGGAAACCAAGAATCCTAATGTGATCTTGTTGTGATGGAATCAGCATGGTATGATGAGGGGATCTTAGGGGGAAAATTTGGGGTACAACAGTGAGAAATAAATATACATATAATCAAGGTAAAGTTACATAAAAAATCCAACAAATAATGCTCACAAAGAGAGGAGTAGAAGGGAAAACCAAATTTCTCGCGGTGTTAACATTATCCATTAAGCTCGCGACCCTGGATCATCCAATTGCAAGCCACAAATGTTGTTTTCTAATTTCTAAATATCAAAGAATGAAGGTTATGGAGTTTGGGAACAAATACCCCAAAAACCATAACCTAGAAAATGACTAAAATCTATTTTTATAAAACTATTCTCAGCGGACCGTGCTAAGCGGCCTCAGCGTGCTAAGCGGGTTGTGCAATATTTACACACTAAACTGACCTAAACCGTGCTAAGCGAGCTATCCGCACTAAGAAGGCTTCAAAACTTTGGTTCTTCCAAAATATTAAACGCAAGCAGCGCGCTACAAAATATGTTGAGTGCCACTCACGCTTAACAACCTCCTGCGTGCTAAGCGGGCTCTCCTGGACAATAAGTCCCAAAACTGATCTATTATTCTGGAAACGCGCATACGGAGTTGTGCCTTTCACACCTTATTCCTCGATGCTCCAAATATGCGATAAATACCTAAAAAAAGACCAAAACTATCAAACAGTAAACTATTTACAAAAAACACAATTATTTGCAAATTAAAATGTTTACAAACAAAGTGGGGAATTATTCGAAGAATATTAACAAAAGTATCAATAAGTGCAACAAAACTTATATACAAAAATAAATACAATTTGCACTTATCATAAGTATCATAGCACTGCTAGAAAATATCTTCTTGATCATAAATGACCCTTCGTATATGGGAGTCCACTTGACCCTGGGATCACTTTGTGGTAGGATGATGCGCTTTATTACCAAATCACCAGCCCGGTACACCCGATGTCTGACTTTCTTATTAAAGTCCTTGATCATGCGTGTAATACGGTGAGAGAACTAACTAGTTTTGCATTTTATCGCAAATTTTGCGGATAGCAAGAGTCGCCACCGACTTTTCTTTTATCCAATAAGGAAAGGATGAAAATAACAGGAAATACCTTCGAGAATTTTCTGAGTTCGAGGGGTAGGTTATGGAAAGGGAAGGTGTTAGCACCCTTTTCATCTGTAGTCATCTACGGGCTCTTAATCGCTAGCTCACTTTGTTTGAAAATACTTTGTGATGTGTGTTTTAAAACATTTTGAAAAAATGCCTAAGTGAGGAAACTTTGTAATGATTCTCGTATCAGTTGAGAATGCATATAAAATGTTTGTTTTTTGAAAATATTTCAGAGAAAGTGTTTGTGAAAAAGATGTTTTGAAAAGTGTGAGCAAGTGATTAACAGTATTCTTCCCTTACTGAAGGTCGTTCGTGTTATTTTCCTCCTCTTTTAGATAGTACTATCCTACCGTTAGTTAGTAATAAGCCTTATCATTGGATTTTAAGAGACATGCGAGGGTCATTGTACATCCATCGAAGGAAACTCGTAGGGGCACTTTAGCAATTTCGTAAGGGACTAAGATGATTTACCGAAGGCAGCATCAAAGGGTTATTGAGGGACTATAATCTTTTTAACTGAGGGTTTTTTCTAAAGCGTCCCCGCGTTCGAGGGACATGACTTTTTTTCTGAAGGCAACAAGTGAGGTTACCCTAGAGGTGCAGGTGCGCAAATGATTTGTGTTTCAATTAATTTTAGTCTTTGAAATTAGGGTTAGCTAACGATTGTTATTAGTCTTTTCATTTAAACCTTAATTACTAGCAGTTATAAGGAAAGTATTAAATTGCGGAAACTAAAGGTGCAAAAAGTAAACCTAAACTATTACAAGGCTTTGGGAGTGGGGGTACAAAACCATAAAACGAGGGGAAAAGAAAGAAAATAAAAACCCTAATTAAATGATTACATACTTTAGCAATTACATAATTGGGAAAAAAAACTGGTGCGAAAGTAAATGTGCGACGATTATAAAACAAAGGGAAAAAGAAAATTGAAAATCGTTTTATAATCGTGTGATGATTAATCTAAAAAAACCTAATTGATTTTAATTTATAAAAATAATTAATTAATTAAAAAACCTAAGTTGATTTTAACTAATTAAACCCTAAAAACTAAGTTAAATTAATTCAACTAATTTATTAATCTTAATTTTAAAAAAATACCAAAGTCTAAATTAATGTTAATTTAAAAAAATTAAATTAAATTGTGTTAAGAAAAGTTTTAAGTAAAAATAAATAAAAAAGGATTTGGGCCTGTTATAAAGCAAATCGGGGTGTGCAAAGAGAGAAAATCATTAGGCCCAAAGCTGCGAGCCCAAATCTTGCACGAGTTCTAGTGAGTTCACCGTGGGCGTATAGATCTGGGGCGTCCGATTTGGATTTGAGGGCTGTAAGACTGATGGTTCCAGGTTGATGTACAAGGACGCACGACATACGACCTGCAAAACTGAGAAAACTTGAAAATAACCAAAAGGCAGGGATCAAATGGCTGCGAAACTTGAGGATGCCTGGTTAATGTACGAGGACACACTGCATACGACCTGCAAAAAAATAAAAAATAAACAATGAAAACGACCAAAAGTCAGGGATCGAACCCATGCCTTTGTATAATAGTGACTTAGCGCGCGCGTTTTAACCACTAGGGTGGTGATACATCCATTAGCATAACTGAAACATAAATATATATTATAAATCTGATTGCATTGACCAAAGAGGCGCTGAAGACCTAGCTCCGGTCGTCTTCTCCGGTGACCTATTTTGCTTAAACCTGCAAAATAAACATTATTAGAAAGCAAACGATACCCTACCCCCCTAAATCGAGGGCTATGAATTCAATGGAGCCATCATTTTGAACTGAAAAGACTTGGTTTTTGAGTTACGGCGCGAGTAAAGAAAATCGGAGCAAACATGGAAATTTGTGATTTAGCATGCATGGGACCTCCACGGTTGTTCTATTCTGCATTGTTGGATCTCATGAACACATAACAAACATTATCAAGTGTTAGAACAAATAGAAAATCAAGATATTAACAATATGAACATTATGAAACCAGAAATGCTATGTAATGCGTTTTCACATGTTTTGAACCATCAAATTTGGTCCAAACTTACTCTATATGCTTACTGGAAGAGAATGGCATGGAGATTTTGTAGTAAAGGGGCTTGGAAATAGGGTTTGAAGACTTCAGGGTTCTTGAAAATATTTGGAAATTTTGACAAGTTGAGAGGAAAGGTTTTTTCGTGTGTTAAGGACTTTTTGATGTCTGAATTGATATGAATATATAGAGAAAATTAGGGAAAAGATATGATGGGCTTGTACTCTTGTAATAAAATATGATTTTATCTTATTTATTTTATATTATTAATAAATAAATCAAAAATAATAAAAATAATAAAAATAAAACAAGGTCAATGGGTGTAAGAATAATATTTAAGGTGTGTTAAGAGTATAATACATGTTTGGACTCTTAAACCATGACCCATTAGCCCAAAATATCAAGCTTGCTCAATTTGAACTTCATGTATTTGCTCAAAACTTCCCAACTTAAAATGGTCACAAATCACTCAATTTTCATCTTTTGAAAGTGATCTTGGACTTTTTAGAAATCTCAAGATGTCCTCTACAACCTATGTGTTGATCATTTTCGCTTTTGAAGAATTCATCTTAATGTAAGTTGTCTTGACAAAACGTGTCTTTTTGTTGAATTTTGGAATGACCTATAATGTATTGGCTTATATCTCTCAAATGATGCATTTTTGGGACTTGAACTTAGAGATTCCCAGTTGTGGAGAATTTAATTCCATTCAAAATGAGCTTTGGTTGGGGAAAAGCTGATGAAGCATGTGAAAGTTATGCTTGATCAAAGTTCAGTTGACTTCTCCTAAGGAAACCCTAATTTGGCAACTTTTGACTTTTGATGATTTTAGGGCTTTTCTTGAGGAATCATGATCAACCCTTTATCAAATAATGAATGTGACTTCAAAATATTGATGTTGACCAAAAATTTTGATGCAGTTGATTTTTAGTCATCTAAGCCATTGACTGAGCAAATTTATGATGCAAGGCTTGAAACTTGGTATGAAAATTATTTGGAGCATATTAGGAGCCATGAAAACCTCTTGAGGACTTGGAAACCAAATCTTCCTTGAGAAATATCAAACCCTAGTTGTAGACCCATTGCTTAGGAGGAGAATATGTCTAATCAATTCTTGAGCAACCTTGAGCATTTGAAGACCTTTTGAGAATGTCTTGAAGAAACATGGAAGGGAAAATTTTGGGGTACAATAATGCAGTTCTGATACATCTTACCATGACAAAAAGCCACAAGCCTTTTCTCGTTAATAAAATTTATCTGGTCCAGCCTAGTCTGAATCCACTCGTCCTTATCTAAACATGCGTCTTTCATAATCCTAAGGGAAGGAATCTGGACTTCGATAGGTAAGACAGCCTCCATACTGTAGACTAGAGAGAACGGGGTTACCCTAGTTGATGTACGTGTTTAAGAGCGATAACCATGAAGAGAAAATGGTAACATCTCATGTCAATCTTTGTATGTCACAGTCATCTTCTGCAAAATCTTCTTGATATTCTCTTTGGCAGCTTCCATTGTGCCATTCATCTTCAGTCGATACAAATAAGAATTGTGGTGTTTAATATTGAACTGCATGCAGAGTTCCGTGATCATAGTATTTTTAAGATTGGTACCATTATTTGTGATGATCCTTTCAGGTATGCCATACCGACAAATGAGGTTATGCTTGATGAACCGGGCCACAACATTCTTGGTAACAGAGGAAAACGAGGTTGCTTCTACCCACTTCGTGAAGTAATCAACAGATACCAGGATGAAATGATGCCCATTAGAAGCGGTAGGCTTAATCTCTCTAATCATATCGATGCCCCACATCGCAAACGACCAAGGAGCAGTCAATACATTCAAGGGAACCAGAGGCATATGTACTTTGTCAACATAAATCTGGCACTTGTGGCAAGTTATGGAATAATGATGGAAATCGGTTTCCATGGTAGACCAGTAATAACCTACTCTTAGAATCTTCTTAGCCATGTTATATCCACTGGAGTGAGCACCAAAGGCACCTTTGTGCATATCTTCCATATTCTTCTCAGCTTCTTTCTTTTCTACACAACGAAGAAAAGTCGAATCATGATTACGCTTGTATAAGATTTCGTTACTCAGAAAGAAATTGGCAGAGAACCTCCTTAGAAATTTATTATCATTGATAGATGCTCCTTTAGGATACTCTTGAGTATCTAAATATCTTTTTACTTCGTGGTACCAAGGATTTTCCTCTACTCCATCAGTATTAAGCTCGTAACAATGTGCCGGTTCATCTAGTCTCTCAATAGTAATTCAATGAACTTCATTATCCCATCTAACTTTGAACATAGATGACATGGTAGCTAGCACATCTGCCAACTGATTCTCTTCTCGCGGAATATGTTCAAAAGTGATTTATTCGAAGTACATAATTAATGTCAACACATACTCTCGGTAAGGAATGAGATTTGGATGCTTAGTATCCCATTCTCCTTTAATCTGACTGATCACTAGGGTTGAGTCCCCATATACATTTAGGAATTTTATTCTCATATCGATGGCAGCTTTGATACCCATGATGCACGCTTCATACTCTGCCATGTTATTGATACAGTCAAAATATAACCTGGCGGTGAAGGGCGTATAGAAACCCTTGGGAGAGACAATCATAACACCAATTTCATTACCAAGTGCTTTGGAAGCTCCATCAAAAACCATAGTCCATCGGGATCCCGGTTCAGGTCCTTCATACGGTCCAAGTTCTTCATAATCAGTAACTAACATAATATTCTCATCCAGGAACTCAAAATTCATAGACTGTTAGTCATCTACAACCTGATGAGCCAAATGATCTGCCAATACACTTCCTTTGGTTGCCTTCTAAGTAGTGTACTGAATGTCGTATTCTGTCATGACCATTTGCCATCTTTCTATTCTTCCATAGAGAGCGGGTTTCTCGAATATGAATTTTATCAGATCCATCTTAGAGATCAACAAGGTAGTATGAGTCAATATATATTGTCTTAGTCGGCTTATATGTTACATTGGAGTTCTTCAAACCAAAAGGTATAACTTTGTAACAGAAAGTGCCCCATTGTGTGACAAAAGTGGTCTTCTCCGTGTCTTCTAGTGCCATCTTGATTTGATTATAACCAGAGAAATCATCCATGAAGGAAAGTACTTTGTGTTGAGCGATGTTTTCAACCAGAACATCAATGTGTGCAAGTGGGAAGTCATCTTTAGGGCTTTCCTTGTTCAGATCTCTGTAGTCTATACACATATGCACCTTACCGTCCTTCTTAGGTATTGGCACTACATTTGCAACCCACTGAGTACAGGACGTAACAACTAAGAAACATGCATTGAACTGCTTCATAACTTCATCCTTGATCTTTTCAGACATCTCGGGACGCATATGATGAACCTTCTGCTTTATAGGGGGATAACCTTCCTTCATTGGTAGACGGTGAACCACAATGCCAGTATCAAGCTTTGGCATGTCTTTGTACGACCAAGCAAAAATCTAAATATAGTAACGCAACATCTGGATTAACTTCTCTTTGACACTTTCTTCTAGGTCGGCACCTATCTTGATTTCTTTTTTGTCCTCTTCAGTACCCAAGTTCACAACCTCGACTGGCTCTTAATATGGTTGTATAGCTCTTTCTTCTTGCTCTAATAATCTATCAAGTTCTCCAGGAACTTAAAAATATTCCTCACCTTCGTCCTCGACTTGGTAGATCAGATTTTCAAAGTCATAATTGGAAATAGCAGATTGTTATCAATGGGATCCAGAGTGGATATGGATCTGTAATTTGTTATGTGGGTATGTATAAGAACACATAGATATTTTGAAAGCAATAAAGTAAAAGAAAGACAAATAGCGCAAAATTTGAATGCAAACGTCCAATGATTTATTAAATGAAAATATGCTGATGAAAGATAACAATCCTAACAAATAGACCGTTGTGCCACGGGTAACGCACAAGGCTTAAAGTTATTGTTCAACTTATATATCCAAAAACTTGAAAGAAATAAAACATAAAATAGTATTTACTCCTAACTAAAGGAGATTGGTATAAAGTCTTTAGCCTTCCAATTGTTGAGTCCACCATCGGTAGGAGGGAAGATCCAACTGTCTATATCGTAGTCGCTATCAGCATATTCCACAGTGTTGACTCGAGCTTTGTGAACTCCATCGTTGCTGACACAGAATGGCGGTCTCCCAGCACGAGCACGACGAACAGCCCTCTGAGCCTCTAAGATTAAACCCAAGCCAAATTTGTTGGACTTGTAAGTAATATCGGGAAGCTGGCCCCAAATAGTACAACTGCCTTCTTCTATCACAACCCTAGCGTCTTTCAAAGAAGCCATTCTTGGTGGAACCCTGCTAACCTTAGGAATAATATGAGAGATTTTATAAATAGGAGTTATCTGAGGAACAACTTCAAAGGTCTGGCAAGGAGTCTCAATGAATTCACCATCCATCTCAACATACTTGAAGGAGTTCCATTGGCTCACCATGTATTCTTCTTCACCACAAACCGTAAAAAAATTTCCTTTCACGGGATATTTCAACTTTTGGTGTAAAGTAGAAGTAACAGTGCTTGTCCTATGAATCCAAGGGAGTCCAAGTAAACAGGAATAGGTTGGATGAATGTGTATCACATAGAAGGTAAAGTCGAAGTCCTGATAACCCACTTTGATTGGAAGATCAACCTCTCCGTGCATCATTCTCTTTAAACCATCAAATGCTCTTACCACAATATTACTGGGTTTCAGCACAACCCCTTTACAGTCAAGCATGTCTAGAGCACCATTCGGCAAGACATTCAATGAGGAACCCGTGTCAACCAACACATGAGCTAAAATAGTTTCCCTACACTCAGTAGAGAAATGCAGGGCCTTGTTATGGTTCCTTCCTGTGGGAGTTAAGTCAGCATCAGAAAAACCTATCCCATTGTCGGTTGTCAAACTAGAAAGACAATTTTTAAACTGATCAACTGAGGTTTCTTGCGGTACATGAGCAGATTTCAGAAACTTTACCAAAGCCCGAGCATGGTCTTCAGAGCACAACAACAGAGATAGCATAGATATATTAGAGGGAGTCTGCCCAACTGTTCAACAATATTATAGTCACTTTTCCGAATAATTTTCAGTATTTCCTCCCTCTCTTGCTTGGAGGAATTTTCAGTAGTTTCTTTCAGCGCCCCCGTCTGGGCAGGCTCAGTCATTTTTTTCTTTTCCCCGAGTCTCAGTAGTTGACTCAGTAACAGGGATACAAACTGGTGTAATAAAAGCCTTTGGAGAGATCTTTGGAGAGAAAACCCTCCCACTTCTAGTAACCTTACTAGTCCCAACAATGTTGCCAACATTGAGATTAGTAACTTCAGTATTTTCCCCTTCGACAGCCAACGGTTCCTTCTTAATGCTATGGTAGTAGATATCAGCTCCATAATTCCAAGGGATAGCCTTATCAAAGGAATATGGAATTGGCCCTATGTTGGAAGCGGTGTAGTGGCAAGCAACAAAAGTTTTGGAAATATTTATCCAGGAATTTATCGTGTCCACAGAGATTGGTTATTGAATTTCTGTTTGAAAAATCTCTCGTTAATGAGTTTGGGGATAAATGGGTTTGTTTGTAAGGAAATGGTAAAAACTATTGACAAGAAAATAAATACATTAAATAGAAAGGGGAAACCTATCAAGCATGAACTAACACTACTCATCAAAAACTTAAACCTATTGATCAGTTGCACTCAAGCTACTGTACTCGTCAAAATCATCATAGACACCACGAGATGTACCCACAGCGAAGGTTATGTCTAACGCCAAGTCGCGAGACCAACCGTATTACTCCATCGGTAATGTCTTGCACGCTACAACAACACGGAGGCATTAAGCTTTAGCACCCAAAGTAAATATTAGCTCTAAATCTATCTCTAAAATCTAGAAACTAATAGATATCCATTCTTAATCAAGATATGTGAGGTATATGTCTATAACAACCCAAATCCAAATATAAAGTAAAAAGATCAAAGAAGACATCAAAATTGATTTGTAAAGCAATATTTATACAACACCATGATCAACAAATATACACATGTTCAAAGGAAATGTACAAACATACCCAACAAATAGAGAAATACATATAGAAGAAATAGAGAAAAACCAAACATCTCACGAGTTTTCAGCACCGATTGATGTGAAATCTGACTCCAGATCATCAAGATGCAAGCTCCAATGTTATTTTATAGCTTCTCAAGACCAAAAATGGAGGTTTGATGAATTGGGATCAAAAATACCCAAAACATAACCTAAAATAATGTGTTTTTAGCCCTAAATACGCATTTTTGACTGTCCAGTACCGCCCAACGACAAAAAAGCATCATCCGACGACAGATGACAGCAAGATGAAAAACCAACACCATATTTTGCATTATTTCAGCCATAACTTTTTAACCGTAACTCCGATTTGCGCCCGATTCAAAGCGTTGTAAAGCTTATTCAATGCTCCTTCTAAAAATGACAAAATAAAAACCAAATTGGTGATTTCTTATTCTTTGATTTTGAGCCTTATTCATTGACGACTTGCTCAAAATCCCGTGTTTGAAATCGTGTCTTCGACACTTTATTGCTCATGCTCCAAATATGCATCAATACCTATAAAATGAATAGGAAAACACCAAACGGTACATTATGTACACAAAACACAATTAAACATAAACTAAAAAAATTTACACAAAAGTCGGGATTATTCAACAATATTAACAAATAAAAAGTTGATAAGTGCAATAAAAAGTATATACAAAAATAGCTACAATTTGCACTCATCAAACTCTCTCCAACTTAAACTTTTTTATCCTCAAACAAAGTCAAACAACTCAAAGAACCAAAAGTAATCAACCAAAATTTCATGAATCAACAAGTTTTAAAAACGGAATACAAATGCAATGGTTCAAATGAAAAACGGTACACACGGAGAAACATACTTACCACTAAACTACGACGATAACATAAACATGAAACAAATGCTAAATAAAAAGAATATGCGAAACATTATAAAACAATACTTGGTAACAAATGAATCACACCTAGAAAACATAATCATCGGTAGATGAAAAAAACACATAAAATGGGGTATTTTCACTCATCCAACAATCTTGCAAACAATAGATTAAATTATACATTCATCCAAATATTTACATTGAAAATATAAAAGCAAGAATCTCAAGGGATTTTCAAGGTTGTAATGTGGCTTGGTTAACAAACAAGTGATAATTCCTAAAGTTAATTGAAACAAAAACTTGCCTAAACGTAAGGGAGTAATTACTTCCACAAAGTTTCAAACAATAGAATTTCAATCAAACTTCTTCTTCGTCCAAAATTTCAAACCAACACACATCACTTATTCAACACAACATTATTCCATACTCTTGTTGTTTTAATTTTCCAAAGATTTTCTATTTTTTTCCTTTATTTTTCTATCACTTTTTTTTCATTTCTTTTCTCACTTTTTATTTTCTTTTTCTTTTCAACCTCATAGCAATTAACTAATAAATACACAATTATTTTTCTCCCCAACTCGAAATCAACCATACATTAAAGTGAATACTCCCTACTTTCTAAGGCTAGGTAAAAATTCTAACCAAAACAATGGTTGAGGGTTCAAGAAAACAATGAATCAACATTCATGCAAAAAGGGAAACTAAACACTCATAGACAAGCATTTAGCAAATACAACATGGATATCGACAAAAAGCTCAAAGGGGTTACTAATGATCACACACTCACAAGGTGAATTGACTTATTTGGCCAAGGTAGTTGTGCTCAAAATGAAACAAAAAAAATTCCTTGATCATGTTCAAGCTTTCATACAATCAACACAAGAAAAAGATTAAGCATAATAAAATCCAGTTAAAACAAGAATTGTGGTCTCCAGCATATGTGAACAATGGAAAGCTACCTCACAAAAAGGGTAGGAACTAAAGTGGTTCATAAATGAACAAGTATACAAAATAATGAATGGCATAAAAATTGTAAAAAGTCTAAGTATCATGAATATGCTAAAGTATAGAAAGTGATAAACACATACCTCGAACGTGTACAAAACTTTAACAAAATCATTACCATGCATTCACAAGTCGAAACGATCAAACTTGACAAATCACCTCAATATTCTATAAGTTACCAGACCAAAACTTGAGCGCAACCAACAATAAAATAATTAGAAAAATAATAATCCTACAAAATTTCAATGTACAAAATTTACAATATATACAACGAACAAAACTCCTCAAGCTAAACACGACAAGCTTTCAGAAAACACAAATTGACATAACAAAACAAATACAAATAACGGTATGAAAATCTGGTGAAAATGAATTAACAAGTTGAAAAGTAAAGAATTGAAATTCAAAATATTTCCTTGTTTCAACTTGTTAAAACATAAATAACCACACACATAAACAAATACAAAGAAACATGCTTGTTTTACGTCGTAAGCTCGACGCCTTTATTGTGAGAGCTAGTAACCTCCTCTCATCATACCATGGTATTGTCACACCGCGTAAACCTAAAGAAAGTGTCCTAAAAATCACACAACAAACGTTACAAAAATGAGACAATTCACAACAATACGTGAAAACACATATATGCACAAATATCATATACAAGTTAATGTACAATTTCTATACAACATATACATTATTTACAAAACTCAAAAACAAAGAAATTATCGCAATGCAAAATCAATAGAACCAATCCCCGACAACGACGCCATTTTGTTGGAGGCGGTGTAGCGGCAAGCAACAAAACTTTTAGAAATATTTATCCGAGAATTTATCGTGTCCACAGAGATTGGTTATTGAATTTATGTTCGACAAATCTCTCGTTAATGAGTTTGGGGATAAATGGGTTTGTTTGTAAGGAAAGGGTAAAAACTATTGACAAGAAAATAAATACATTAAATAGAAAGGAGAAACCTATCAAGCATGAATTTACACTACCTGTCACAAACTTAAACCTATTGATCAGTTGTACTCAACCTACTATACTCGTCAAAATCATCACAGACACCACGAGATGTACCTATAATGAAGGTTATGTCTAATGCCAAGTCGCGAGACCAACCGTATTACTCTATCGGTAATGTCTTGCGCGCTACAACAACACGGAGGCATTAAGATTTAGCACCCAAAGTGAATATTAGCTCTAAATCTATCTATAGAATCTAAGAACTAATAGATATCCATCCTTAATCAAGATTTGTGAGGTATATGTCTATAACAACCCAAATCCAAACATAAAGCAAAAAGATCAAAGAAGACATCAAGATTGATTTGTAAAGCAAGCTTTATACAACACCATGATCAGCAAATATACATATGGTTAAAGTAAATATACAAACATACCCAACAAATAGAGAAATACATAGAGAAGAAATGGAGAAAAACCAAACATCTCACGGATTATCAGCGCCGGTTGATGAGAAATCTGACTCCGGATCATCAAGATGCAAGCTCCAATGATGTTTTATAGCTTCTCAAGACCAAAAAGGGAGGTTTGATGAATTGGGACCAAAAATACCCAAAATTTAACCTTAAAAAATGTGTTTTTGTCCCTAAATACGCATTTTTGACTATCCAGTATCACCCAGCGACAAATGACAATAAGATGAAAAACCAGCACAGCATTCTGCATTATTTTAGCCATAACTTTTGAACCGTAACTCCGATTTGCGCCTGGTTCGAAGTGTTCGAAAGCTTATTAAACTCTCCTTCTAACACTGACAAAATATCAACCAAACTGATGATTTCTTATTCTTTGATTTTGAGCCTTATTCGTTGACGAGTTGCTCAAAATCCCGCATTTGAAGTCGTGTCTTCGACACTTTATTTCTCATGCTCCAAATACGCATCAATACCTATAAAATAAATATAAAAACATTAAATGGTACACTATGTATAAAAAAACACAATTGAACATAAACTAAACAAATTTACACAAAAGTCGGGATTATTCAACAATATTAACAAACAAAAAGTGGATAAGTGCAATAAAAAATATATACAAAAATAGCTACAATTTTCACTTATCACCCCAGTTCATTAATGACCAGAGAGCAACCCTGGGCTCAAAAGTAATCTTCACAGGACCCTTAGAAGTGATCCTTAAAGGAGTACTGGAAATTGTAATCATACACACGTCTTCAAGTCTCGGGTCTTGAGACATAATTTCACACAAGTTCTCCACTGAAGGAGTCTTCTCGAATAGAATTACACGATCATCCATCAAATTTTGAATACCTTTCTTCAGCAACATACAACCATTGGATTGGGACGCACAATGGTAGCAATTTTCAATGCAACCCAGAAATAAACCGGCTTGCAACAAATTCTTCTTAACAATCATTAGAGGAGTAGTTAAGTCACTTATAGTAGAAATATAAGAAACGTCATCAATATCATTAACACCTTTGTCATGGCTAGGCATAGGTGCAGTGATCACATTAGGAGTTTCATAAGAATCAAATTCAATCTCCTTAGAGTCAATCATATCTTGAATTTTATTTTTTCAGAGCCCATCAGTCGTTTGTGTCATGTCCGGAACTATTGGAATGATAGGTGCATCTTATTTTGGGATTTTAACAGGGAGAGGAAGTGTTGGGATTCTGAGGAGGATCTCTCAACGTAATCAGCTTTGCCTTCAACATGTGTTGTAATGCTTGAGACAATGGCATATTGATTTTGGTGAATTTTCTCTTGGGTGCATCCGGCCTACGCTGATTGCCTTGTTGATATTGTGTTGGTGTTGGATTGGAAATCATTACTATCCCCACGAATTGATAGAGGTCACCTTTACTACGACCTTTTTGGTCGTGCACAACATTAGCTTCTTTCTTCCTGTTGAATTACTTCTTTGCAATACTTGAATATACAGCCACCTTAATTTTTCCGCTTCTGATTCAACCTTCAACATGTTCCCCTGTTAATATTAACTCGGTGAATCCGGCTGAAGAGCTTCCAATCAGATGATTAAAGAAAAGACTTGTCAAAGTTCCCATAAACATGTCAACCAATTCCCTATCAGACACAGGAGGCTGAACACTTCCTTCTAGATCTCTTCATTTCTAGGTATGCTCTTTAAAGCCTTCGTTAGAGCCCATGGTCATACTTTGTAGTTGCATACAGGTTGGTGCAAGATCAACATTATACTGGTATTGCTTATAGAAAGCAACAGCCAAATCTTCCCAGGTATGGATATTAGTCCCTTCTAGATGATAGAACCATTCCAACTGTGTTCCAGACAGACTCTCTTGAAAGAAATGCACCCACAACTTTCTGTCAACAGTGTGTTTGAATCTTCCGGACATATGACCTCAAATGAAGCTTTGGGCAAGAAACATTGTCATACTTTGAAAAAGTGGGGACTTTGAACTTATGAGGAATGACAACTCCTAAGACTGAACCCAAATCCTCAAAAACCAACCTAGGAACTTTTTGGTTCTCCATAGCATTTAGACGATCTTATAGCTGCTTGTATTTTTCGTCAGTAGGGGATATTGTTCATTCAAATAATATTCTTCCTCTTCATCAGAGTATTTAACAGGACCATGGTTTCTTTTTTCAATTTCACCACTCTTATCGTCTTTATCTTGTTCGTCATCTTCATCTAATGGAGTATCGGGATCCTGAACTCGCTTGACTGGACCCCTGAACCTTCTTCCCATGTTAAGGATGTCATCCGATTTCTCTGTCTTTTTCTTCTTCTCTTTGGTGATGAGTGCCTTCATTTCTTCCTATCCCTTGGCTAAGTTCAGGAACATCTGTTGGAATTGGGCATTCTGAACTTGGAGATCTTTGACGGTCTGCTCAAGAGTCATTTCTTTGCTGAAATAAATTTCAAGAAGATGAGAAAACTTGTCTTGAGAATACCTGTTATGAAATGATATGGTATGTAAATTTATATGCATATGCAATGTTTTTAAGGACCTCGTGGGATTTAAATTTGTTAATAAAAAAGGAAACAAAGAAACTTAGTAGTAAGTTCAAATTATAACTGCCTTTTAGGCTTACAATGAAAACAAGATAGTTAAATTATGAAACTCCTAAGGCCTAAGGAATTAAGTCTCCCATGGATGCTTCCTCTTTTTGTTGACATATGCATTAAGGCTCTTCTCTTTGTAGAGTTGTTTCGTCAGCTCCAATACTTTCTTCTCACTAGCATAGAACTGAGTCTCAAAGGTATCCCTTTCTTCCTTGAGTTGAATCTAGGACTTCTGTAATTCTTTAAAATCAGTAGGCATATCAGGATAAATAGTTGTATGAGGAACATCTCCTTCAATAATAGGCTCCACAATTACTGGTAGGACAGCAGGATATGGCATTATAAGATTTTGAGCACGAGACCGCACCCATCTGAGGTAGGGCTCCAAAGGGATGAAGTTCTTATGCCCTAAATTCTTGCTATCAATCTTATTGATCATGCCCCAAGCATGGATAAACCTTTGACGATAACCTTAAAGATAATTCTCGTAGTCGAATACAATACCTTGGATAAACATATCATGAGGATCGTCTCTTCGAGCATAACCAAACTGACGTAAAACTAGAGAAAGGTTGTAAGTGATACCTCCCCTTATGCCAAGGAGTGGCACATTAGTGAATTCCCCCAACAGTTAATAATAGTGATGTCCTCTTAAGATAGGGAACACCAATAGATATCTGAATGAGCGAGTGACATCAACCTTTGATACCACCTCAAACCTTGTTCATTCTTCATCACTGATCGGTGAAGGTGCAAAATAAGCTAGCTGGAAAGTAAAGGTATGAAATACATGAGAGTCCCTCGCTTCCTCATAGTACGAGGGTGAAGAGAATGTAGAATATCTCCAAGCAAAGTAGGCACAGGATTATGTGTAAGAAATATTTTGATGGCGTTCACATCTATGAGTTGGTCCGGATTAGGGAATAATACCAAACCATAGATCAACAAAGCCAAAATATCTTCAAAAGCATGAAAACTCATGGCATCTAGAAACAACTGAGCCTTCTCTATCATAAATTTAGCAAGAAGACCTTTAACTCCACTTATTATTTCCCAATTAGCTTAGAGAACTCTTACATTATGGGCACTAACTGATAATATGGGAAAGTAAAACAATGATGCTTAGGATCAAAGAACTGGAACAGAACACTCGTCATGTCTTCTTCAAAACCAGGGGTAACCAAATTGAGTAGATAGCCCTGCCTTTTGGTGAATTGAGAGTTTTCAGGAACCTTTGAGACTAACTCCTTAATCTTGGAAGATACTGTTACAAAGTTGATTTAGATAGTATTTCTGCAAGCGGAAGCCATGACCTGCAACAAGGGACAAAGATAAATCCCTAGGTCCATGAAACGGTTAGTGAAAATGTTATGATGTCATGATGTTATGTTCATGTTTAAGCAAGTAGAACACAAATAAATCACACAAGAGCCTTAGTGTTGTACCCCAAAATTTGGCCTCTCATTTATCAAGACTTTTCTCACAAGATCTCTTTGACTCAAGACTGGATTAGGATTTGGTCAGCTCAAGACATCTCATCTTACAATGTTGACCCAAAATTAGGGTTTGAGTTTGCACAATTATTCTTGGACTATCAATGCTTCATATGATTTTCAAACATCATTATGGACCCCCAAGATTACTCATGTCAAGTTTCAATCCTGGAATCACATTTTTGATCAGTCAATGGGACAGTTGACCTAAAAATCAGCTATATTGGGGGAAAAGTCAACCATGGCCAATTTACAGTCAAACTTTATAATTTTTTTATCAATATCAACATTTTAGACTCACATGTATCATTTGATCAAGTTTGGATCATAATTCCTCAAGAAATTTGATCAAATCATCAAAAGGGCAAAATGGTCAAATTTAGGGTTTTGATTGAGGAAGGGCAATTTCTGATTCTTGACCTAGCAAATGACCAATTGAGTTAAAGCATGATTCCAAGGATTCAATTGCATCATCTTGACCTAATTACATGGTTCAAAACATTTCAATTTCATTGATAGATAGAAGAAATTTGCAGTCAACTGATCAAAAGTCAATTGTACACTGAAAAGTCAAACTTTGACTTTTGGGTCAAAATCAAGTGCCAAGGGTCACAATTCATAAAAACATGTCAAAATGTGAAACTTGTTCATCAATAAATCAAGGATTGAAGATTAGGGTTTAAAATAGGAAATTTTCTTAACTTTGAAATTTTTCTAAGTATAGAAAATTTCTTATTTTTTCTCAACTTTAGGCCATTTTTTCACCATGATACAAGATGTTTCAAAGGAATTTCCCAACATGAAAGTTGTAGACCTCCATGAAATCTACAACTTTTCTTCACACACTTTTCCCTAAAGATGCTTGGATATCAAGATATAATTTTGTGAATACATGCTCATGAACTAAATAACTTAGTGAATTTTTGCCCTAATTTAGGCAGGTTTTAGTCCCAACTTCATGGCAATTTTTCACCTAGTTCCAAGAGGAGTCTTGAAATGCATATTAAATATGAGTTATATAGAACATTGAAAGCTTTACAAAATGTCAAAGAACTCCTCAAGATCATATTTGATTAGGGAGAATCGAAGAGATGAAGTTGGCAATTTCTCACTTTTGATTCAAGCCATTTCATGAAGAACAATTTTCAAATCAGTACCTATGCTTCCTAATACATGATTTACAGGTCCCAAACTTGCTTCTTACTCCATAATTTAATGCTTACTCAGTTGAAAAAGCTTTAATCCAAGCCCTAGAGCCATTGTCCAAGTTGTAATTCCATAAATGGCATAAAGTGGCCATTGCCATTTTGAAAAAGCTTCACTTTTGCAATTTTCCAATTCTTGAGCATTGGACCTGTCTCCTTTGCACATACAAGTCTTACAGGCCTAAAGAAAATTGTAAAAAGCATATACCAACCCTAAGCAAGCCAGTACAAGCATGTGAAGCCTTGTCCCTTCACTTTTCTTCAAAAGCAAGAAAGTGTGCAAAAAGGCTAGGATTGAAAAACCTGTGGAAGAGCTGACTTGAAACTTATCCCATACAAATATACAAAGAAATTACAACAGAAAACACGATTTCTAGAGGCCTGAAAGACTCCCAAACTCCCTTTCACCAAAAAAACTGTCAAAACTTGCAGTTTTTGCATAAGCATAGCAATCCATCATTTGGCTCGTGCGTTTCAAGTTTCAATCATTAAAACACTTTACCTACTTGATATCTAACTGATCCAGACCCTCATCCCTGTACTGTAACTCTTTCTCCATCATTTTCCATTTTTGTTTTCAAAGCTTGCAAGTTGACTTGGATAGAGAGTTACAGGCACTTCCAAAGCAAGGCAAGGATTGGAACACACTCAGGGAGGTTCAAGCAAGCTCAAGCAATCATCAAGCCTCCATAAAACTCACTCCAACTCCATCCACGATTTAAACTGAAAGAGGTAAAAATCTCAACTTCTATCTCTTTATACAGGCATCCATTGGCCATGATTTGTGAAT
Organism: Vicia faba; assembly: GCA_948472305.1. Lineage (NCBI taxonomy): Eukaryota > Viridiplantae > Streptophyta > Magnoliopsida > Fabales > Fabaceae > Vicia > Vicia faba. The sequence continues at coordinate 186,849,122 of OX451740.1, read as the reverse complement.
AAATAATGTAGACCTCATTGCTACGAAGTTGTACATGTATATATCTTGCATTTATTTGGCCTGAGTTGAGAGAATTTTGAAGTTCAAATTCCTGTAAAAATTAGGTTTAGATTTAGGGCTTTTAAAATTCATCTTGATCTTTGATTGTTAGCTTACATGATTTATATGGTTAGAATCGTGAGACAAAATGCTACAACATTCATGTTATCAGTTTTCATTTTCATTGAGAGATGAGAAAGTTATAGAGCATCTGGCTGGCTAGAAGAAGAAGATGAAGTACATGGCAAGGACCTTATTCATGTTATGTTATTTTTACTTCACATTAATCAACGGATGTATAACCAACCCAGTGGCAAGGTAGTGCGCTGGTGAGACCCATGTCCTGGGTTCGAACCTTGGCGCTACCTTTTATTTTTTACACTTTTCCATTTTTCCATTTTTGCTGTTTTTTGCAGGATTGGGCCTCCACGCTGGGCCTATTTTTTTTTTTCTAACATCAACCCCTTGATTGCTCAGAATACCCCCTGGCCCAACTATTTCCATATATTTATTTATTTGTTTTTATTTTCATTTTTTTATTAAATATTTCTTAAATACATAAAAATCATAAAAATATGAAATATGATAATTTTTCATCTTGTTTATTTTATTTTTATTTTTACATTAAAAAATATATTTTTATTAAACTATATATTAATTATTTTTCTTGAATAAACTTGTAAACATAAATAAAATAGGTTTAGTTTAATTTGTTTTATTTTCTTTTCATTTCTTACTTGTAAATATTTATTTTGGTATATATAAAAAACTAAATATTTTTATAAAATATTATTTATTATTTTTAATACAAAAATACACAAAAATAATACATAAGAAATTTATTTTCTTTCAAACTATAAATTAGGGTTAATCCTTCTTTTTTAAGAACTAATTTCTTTTCCTTATATTTTAGGATTAGGTTAAAATTTCTTTTCACATAAAAAAACAAAAAATATCTTTTCTTGCATGTACATAATGTTGCATATTTAAATATTGTATATTGTTAATTCTAATATTCGTACAAATTCGATTTGGTTGTAATAATTTATTTAGATTTACATTCTTGCAAATCCTCATTCAAATTTGTATTCCCCCCTCCCATAAATTGTTGTAATAGCTTAGTAATCTTTACATTACGCAATTTACCGCTTTACATGCCATGTTAGTAATTAGGGTTTGTATGGTAAGATAAAAATAAATCAAATAGAAAACCCTAAATTTAAGACAAAATCAAAGCATGAAAATAACACATTTACAAACAAGCACCCTTAGGGTTTCTCCACTTGGTTGCCTTATACAAAAATAGCCATATTACGCATGCGAAGTATCTTGGCAAAACAAACAAATATAAGATCATAGTCCCTCGATGACGCTATTCAAAGTTGCCTTACAAAATGATCTTGGTCCCTCAAAATGCTAAGATACTTTGCAACATTGCTAATCATGGTTATACGATGACCCACGCCCGTCCCGTTTACATCCAAAGATGGGGTTGCTTACCAAATCAATGGTAAGACAACAATGTCAAAGGAATAGAAAATGCACAAGAAAAACATTTGAGTAGGTAGATTACTTCTAGTTACTTGCCTATTTCCAAACAACTATCCTTTCTATTTTCAAAAAAAACACACACATTTCAAAAACATCTTACGAACATTGAAAACATTTTCAAAAGACAAACATCTTTGTATACATTCTTACGAACGAGAATCATTACAAAGATTGCCTAAACGAATGGCCTCTTTTACAAAATACTTTCAAGACCACACCAAACACATTTTCAAACAACAAAAGCAAGTGATCTAGCAAGTAACTAAGAGCCCATGGAAAACCATGGATGAAAAGGGTGATAATACCTTCCATTTTCATAATCTACCCCCCGAACTTAAGAAACAATCTCAAAGGTCTTTCCTGTGCTTTTTCACCTTTCCTTTTGGATAAAAGAAAAGTAGGTGGTGACTCTTGATAACCGCAACATTTGCGATAAAACGCAAAACCCTCAAGTCAGTTCTCTCACCGTATCACAGAACTGGCGACTCTGCTGGGGACTTTAATAAAAGTGGGGTTACCTTAGGGCTAGATCACATTTATTTGATTACATTGTTTGACTTGTTTGCTTTACATTATGGTTCTTTGTTTGGGTTTGAATCCTCCACCCGGATTTGGGAAACATTATAGGTAAATAGCAATACGTTGTGGAAACTGTGCGGGGTATACCGACATGGTCTAAGCAATAGCTATGTTAGTGTGACATATTTGTGGGTACCGGTAGCCTTTGAGTCAATCAAAGAGAATACGGGGCCGCTGAGTGATGTCATGAAGCACTAATGAACTTCTAGTACCCTTTACTTGACCAACTTGGCCTTTAGGATGTAGTGAGATGACCGACTTTGGTGCAGTCTGAAGTTGGTAGATACTCGATACTACACTCATTGAGGGTTGGTTTCTTGGGACATTTCAGTCTCCATTAAAGAGGCTTGAGCTGAAACAATGACCAAGGAAACAATCCAGTGATATTGAACTCCTTAGAACCCGACTAATATTATTAGGACAGGTTGAGCCAACTAAACTTCAAGAGGGTACTTACCTATAAAACCTCACTCAAGCCTAAACTAATAACTTGTTTGTTTTGCTTGTATATACATACTTGTGCATAAAATCATGGACATCATGAACATCATATGCATTCACTAACCATTTCAAGGATTTTGGAGATTCATCTTTGTTCTTGTTTTGTAGGATATGGATTCACTTCGCAGGAAAACTATCCAAGTCAACCTTGTAAGAATTCATCCACAACTTAAGGATCTAGCTTCAAGGATCCCTGAGAACTCTCCATTCACCTAGAGGCACGGTCGTCTACTCAACTTGGTCACCTCCAACACAGAGGAGGATACGATGAAGGTGTTTTTCCAGTTCTTTAATCCTTTGCACCATTGCTTCACATTTCCCGACTATCAGTTGGTGCCTACTTTGGAAGAATTCTCTCAACTCTTGAGGATTCCAATTCTCAATCAACTACCTTTCAATGGTACGGAAAGAGACCCAAAGCCAGAAGAGATTTCTCAAGCTCTGCACTTGCACTCATCTGATGTCACAACCCATTGGGAAACTAGAAGTGGTGTCAAAGGCTTCTTAGCAAAGTTCCTGTTTGAGAAAGCCCAAAGTTGTTTGAATTACTTAGACTTGCAAGCTTTTGAGGAAATTGTATCCCTCCTCATATATGGGATGGTCTTGTTCCCCAATCCTGACCAACTCATAGATGTGAGTGCCATCAAAATCTTCATGTTATGCAATCCGGTGCCTACATTGCTAGGGAATATCCTACACTCTTTTCACACTCGTACAATGAGGAAAAGAGGTGTCCTTATGTGTTGTACTCTACTCCTGATAAGATGGTTTATTTCTCATCTTCCCCAATCAGTATTAAAGAATGAGCAAGGATTAAGGTGGTCACAAAGGTTAATGACGCTCAAACATTCAGATATTCATTGGTGCTCCCGATCCAAAGAGAATGTTATCATTGTTGACCATTGTGGGGAATTCCCTAATGTTCCTCTACTTGTCATTAGGGGAGGCATCACCTACAACCCATGCTTAGCTCTAAGACAGTTTGGTTATGCCCGAAGGGATGGCCCGCACGAGATGCTAATTCAAGGCTTGGTATTCGACTACGACAACGACGATCAAGGTCTTCGCCAGAGATTCATTCGATCTTGGAGGATGCTAAACAAGGTGGATAGAAAGACTTTGGGAAACAAGAATTCCATCCCTCTTGAGGCTTACCTCAAGTGGGTACGAACCCGCGCTCAAAGTCTTAGGATGCCTTATCCTTTCATTCTCCCGATGATCATTGAGCCTGTTAAGGAAGGAGAAGTTCCATACACTATCCTACATCCTGACATGCCCACATCTCTTGAATACCTACAAAGGGATTGGATACAGCTCAAAGGAGAGCGAGATACTTTCGAAGCCCAATTCTACGTAAGCGAGAAGAAGGTTTTGGAACTCACTAGGCTACTTCGTGAGGAGCAGACTCTCAATGCCTACATTGCACCAAAGAGGATGCGCACTACTTTTTTATCTTATAGTGTTGTATTATTTTTCCCAGGGGGCATTGATGTACTCAAACTCTATCTTATTAATATAACGTGTGTTTCTTTTTGTCTAAAACGAACTTGAATCTTTTAAAATCCTTGAAAAAATTACATATGCACATATCATTCATCATGACATAAGAAGGTCTTTTGCAACTAGTTTCCTCATCTCTCTACTGTTTATTTCAGTAAGATGGATCTCGAACAGACAGTCAAAGATCTTCAAGCTCAAAACACGCAGTTTCAACAGTTACTCATGACCCTAGCCAAGGGCCAAGATGAGTTGAAGACTCTGTTAGCTGAAGAAAGAAAGAAGAAAACAAAGAAGGCCATTGTGGTCTTGAACATGGGGAGAAGGTTTCAGGGACAGACTAGAAGAACCTTGAATTTTGCAACCACTTCCGGGGAAGGAGAAGGGAAAGGAAAAGAAACAACGGTTCCGTCAGAATCCGAAGAGGAGGAAGAAGAGGAAGACTACTCTGAGGAACAGTATCCTCCAACAGATGATAAGTACAGACATCTTGAAGAGTGTTTGAGCGCTATGGAAATACAAAAGGTGCCAGGTCTAGATTTTGAAGAATTGGGACTAGTATCGCGAATTGTGATCCCATCAAAATTAAAAGTACCGTTGTTTGTAAAATATGATGGGGTGTCATGTCCTAAGATGCACCTCCGATCATATGTGAGAAAGATTCAGCCGCACTCCACCGATAAAGACCTGTGGGTGCATTTTTTCCAAGATAGCTTATCTGGAACACAACTTGATTGGTTTTACCAATTGGAAAGGGCCAACGTCCACAATTGAGAAGACCTTACCGCAGCTTTCTATAAGAAATACCAGTATAATGCAGATTTGGCGCCTACCCGTACTCAACTTCAGAGTATGGCTATGGTTTCAAATAAGGGTTTCAAGGATTACACGCAGAAATGGAGAGATCTAGCTGGGAGAGTGCAACCCCCTCTGTATGAAAGGGAGTTGGTGGATATGTTCTTAGGCACTCTATCGGTCCCTTTCTTCAACCATCTGATTGGAAGCTCATCTGCAGGATTTACTGAGTTAATACTAGCCGGAGAGAGGGTGGAAGCAGGCATAAAAAGTAGAAAGATTCAGAAGGATTCATCTACCTCTACAGCTGTGAGAAAGCCTTTCATTGGGAAGAAGTAGGTATCTGCTGTTTATCCATAAAGGAACCATGGGAGAGCTGAACGCTGACCAATGGTAGGAGCTATTATGATCCCAAAGCCTACATTTGATCAACCAAGAAGTAACCAACCAAGGGTGGAGAGGTCAGTCCGGCAATTCACCAGAATTAATATGACTCTAGCCCAGGTTTTACCACATCTTCTGAAATCTAATTTGGCAACTCTGAAGGAGGATCCGAAGAACCCCAACATGGTGTCCCCTCATTATCACCCAAATGCCAGATGCGCATATCATTCCTAAAGTCCGGGTCACGACACTGATAACTGTTGGGCCCTGAAAAACAAAATTTAAGACCTTATAGATGCAAAAGAGATTGAGTTTGATGCACCTGAGAAGCCAAATGTCATTTCTGCTCCTATGCCTAGGCATGGTCACAACACTAATGTTATCGAAGAAGATTTGTTTGCTACCACAGTTGATGAACTCTTGACTCCACTCCCAATCATTAAGATAAACTTGCTGAAAGCTGGTGTATTCCCGGGTTGTAATAAAGACTGCCATCTTTGCTTATCCTCCCCAACTGATTGCCTTTTGTTGAAAACAGGCATTCAACGCTTGATAGACAACCAAGAGATTCTGTTTGAAAGTGCTCCTGTTTCACCTGTTCCTGTTAAAGTTGTTTCAATCATAACCATCTCCGCCAACCCTTCCAGGGTCCCCAAAAGACCCGTTAGGATTACATCGGTTCCAAAAACTACTCCTCTTATAATCACAATGCCCAGGCCGGTCCCGTATGAATCAGACAAAATAGTACCGTGGAATTACGATGGAGACATCTACTACCATGGTATCAAACAAGATGGGCTGGCCGCTGAAGTGACAAGCTCCGAAGAAGAAGACTCTGACATTAGCAATATTGCCGGAACCAGTAATATTACCTGAAGCGGTAGAATCTTCTCTCCAGAAATTGCCCCTCCAAAGGCAGTTTTTGGACCCGTGGTTATTCCAAAGGTTACCTCTGTACCAATAATCATATCTACAAGTGCTCCTATTGATAAAAATGACACAACCCCTGCTGTTATCTCTACCAACACTCCTACTGCTGAAATTTGAGGAAAAAGTATTCAAGAAGAGCCTGTCCGGACAAAGGCTCAACCACTGACTATCCTCGAAGCCTCCAATAATAAAATGGAGGAGATCTTAAGAATAATAAAGAAGAGTGACTACGACGTGGTTGAACAGTTGGGGAAAACTCCCTCCAAGATCTCCATGCTAGAATTATTGTTGTGTTCTGAGGCACATGCGAAAGCTCTGGTGAAGTTTCTGAAGACAGCCCATGTGCCTCAAGAGACGTTTGCTGACCAATTTCAGGATTGTGTGGCCAGCTTGACAACTGATAATGGCCTAGGCTTATCGGATGTTGATCTGACACCAAGGGGAAGAAAGCACAACGAGGCATTGCATGTCTCCGTGGAATGTAGAGGAACAACTCTGGCCCATGTCTTGGTGGACACTGGCTCATCTTTGAATGTTTTACCGAAGAAAGCTCTCGACAGAATGGACTGCGAAGGACTGGCGTTGAAACCCAGTAACATAGTCGTGAGAGCATTTGATGGCTCAAAGAGGATGGTTCACAGGGAGGTGGACATCCCCATAAAGGTTGGGACTCAGACTTTCAACTCAACCTTCTATGTAATGGACATTCGCCCCTCTTACTCCTGTCTGCTAGGACGACCGTGGATCCATAATTCCAGTGTTGTCACCTCTACACTGCACCAGATGCTGAAATACCCGGTCCATGGAAAGATTATTTATGTCCACAGATAGGAAGAGTATATGATTAGCCACCTCAATTCTTTCCGGTATGTGGAATTGGATGGCGAGTTCATTGAAACTCCTTTTCAACATTTCGAAGAAGTCTCTCAAGAGGTAGCAGTAACCAAGACAGTGTCCCAGATTCCCAAGATCACAAGACCTCTGCTTCGGATGTCATCTCTGAAGGACGCCAAGGCAGTAGTAGAGGAGGGTGGATGCACCATCTGGGGGAAACTTCCAGATATTCCGTAAAAAACTGACAAGTTTGACTTAGGGTTTACTTCAAGTGCTCAGAAGGCTGTACGTCGTGCCCGTGCTGGAGGGTCACCCCTGAAGATTAGCAACCGAGAGGTCAATACGGTGGAAGATGGTGAAGAGAATTGCAGATTGGAGGATTGGATATTTCCTACTGTCAACGGAGGACTTCACAATTGGGAAGCCAGAGACTTTGTCCCAATAACTTTTATCCCTCGGTAATTTATCTTTTACATTTCTGTTGGACTTGTAATATTCACAAACAATTCGCACATTTAAAACCTTGTGTCTTTCCCGACGCACAATGGTCCATTTGTAAGGGTTTTTATTTCATCTTCATATGACATTCAATGAATCATGGACGTTTTTCACATAAAAACTTTTTATTCTCATTATTTTTCTTTTACATTTTATTTTTTTAAATGGATATACCCTTACACACACCACACTCACAAATGCAGGTTCCCCTCCATTCCGGATCCCATGGGAAACGATACTGCTATGGCTTTTTGTAACTCTGAGGATCTAATCTACCAAGCCGAAGACGAAGGTGAGGAAGATTGTGAAGTACCAGGGGAATTGGCCAGACTACTACTGCAAGAGGAAAGAGTTATTCAACCTCATGAGGAACCGGTGGATACAATCAACTTGGGTACCAAGGAGGATATAAAGGAGGTCAAGGTGGGTGCCAATCTGGAGCCTAGTGTTAAAAGATGTCTGATTCAGCTATTGCATGATTATGTTGAGATCTTTGCCTGGTCATATGAAGACATGCCAGAACTTGATGCAGACATCGTGGTACATCGTCTGCCAACAAGAGAAGATTGTCCACCAGTAAAACAAAAAGTTCGCCGCATGAGACCTGACATGTCAGAGAAGATCAAATCAGAAGTCATGAAACAATTCAATGTAGGGTTCTTGGCTGTCACTTCCTATCCCCAATGGGTTGCCAACATTGTTCCCGTGTCTAAAAAGGACGACAAAGTACGAATGTTCATGGACTATAGAGACTTGAATAGGGCCAGCCCTAAAGATGATTTTCCACTTCCCCACATAGACATCCTGGTTGACAATACGGCCAAACACAAAGTGTTTTCCTTCATGGACGGATTCTCAGGTTACAACCAAATCAAAATGGCGCCTGAGGACATGGAGAAAACAACATTTGTCACATAGTGGGGCACATTCTGCTACAAAGTGATTCCATTCGGACTGAAGAATGCTGGGGCAACCTATCAGCGCGCCATGGTAGCTTTGTTTCATGACATGATACATCATGAAATAGAGGTCTACGTAGACGATGTGATAGCATGATCACAAACTGAAGAGGAGCACCTTGATCACTTACAAAAGTTGTTTGAGAGATTGAAGGAGTACAAACTAAGGTTGAATCCAAACAAGTGCACATTCGGAGTACGGCCAGGTAAACTCTTAGGTTTTATCGTCAGTAACAAAGGCATTGAGGTCGATCCTGCCAAGGTTAAAGCGATACAAGAAATGCCTGCTCCTCGTACTGAGAAGGAAGTCAGAGGATTCTTGGGAAGCCTGAACTATATTGCTAGATTCATTTCTCACCTAACAGCTACTTGTGAGCCAATCTTCAAGCTATTGAAGAAAGATCAAGTAGTCAGATGGAATGGTGAATGCTAGATTGCTTTTGATAAGATCAAAGAGTACTTACAAGAGCCTCTTGTTTTGATGCCACCAGTCGAGGAAAGACCACTAATCATGTATCTGACTGTTTTAGAAAACTCAATGGGGTGTGTATTGGGACAGCATGACGAGTCTGGCAGAAAAGAGCATGCTGTTTACTACCTGAGCAAAAAGTTTACCGACTGTGAAACCAGATATTCACTGCTCAAGAAAACTTGCTACGCTCTGGCATGGGCTGCTCGCCGGCTAAGACAGTATATGCTGACTCATACTACTTTGTTGATATCTAAGATGGATCCGATAAAGTACATCTTCGAAAAACCTGCTCTGTCTGGGAGGATAGCTAGATGGCAGATGATCATAACAGAATATGACATACAGTATACTACCCAGAAAGCTATAAAGGGCAGTGTATTGGCTGATCACCTTGATCACCAAGCTGTAGAAGATTATCAGTCCATGAAGTTTGAATTCCCGGATGAAGACATCATGACATTAGATAACTATGAAGAAATCAGGCCATATGACGGACTTGAACCAGTATCCCGATGGACCTTGTTCTTTGATGGGGCATCCAATGCACTTGGTAATGGTATCGGCGATGTACTCATATCTCCAGAAGGGTGTCATACTCCATTTACTGCCAGACTTTGCTTCAATTGTACAAACAATATGGCGGAGTACGAAGCATGCATCTTTGGTCTCAGAGCTGCCATAGACTTGGGAATAAAATCTTTAGATGTGTTTGGAGATTCAGCTTTGGTCATCAGTCAGATCAAAGGGGAATGGGACACTAAGCACCCAAATCTTATCCCTTACAAAGAACATGTTTTGACGTTGCTACCACATTTTGAGAAGATTACCTTCGAGCATTTCCCGCGAGAAGAAAATCAGCTAGCAGACGCTCTAGCCACAATGTCATCTATGTTTAAACTTAATTGGGATAACGAAGCTCCCCAGATCACCATTGAACGAATGGATGAACCAACACATTGTCACGAGATTAATACTGAAGAGGTAGTGGACCAGCCTTGGTTTCATGAAGTCAAAAGGTATCTCGAGGCTCAAGAATATCCAGAAGGAGTTTCAATCAATGATAAAAAGTTCTTAAGGAGATTCTCTGCTAAGTTCTTCCTAAGTAATGGCATCCTGTACAAACGCAATCATGACTCCATTCTTCTTCGGTGCGTGGATAAGATTGAGGCGGAAAGGATCATGGCTGAATTACATGAAGGTACTTTTAGCACTCACTCCAGTGGGCATACGATGGCGAAGAAAATCCTATGGGCAGGCTATTATTGGTCTACCATGGAAGCAGATTGCTATCAACACTCTAGGACCTGTCATAAATGTCAAATTTATGCTGACAAGGTACACGTACCTTCAGTTCCTCTGAATGTCTGGACGGCTCCTTGGCCCTTTGCTATGTGGGGAATTGATATGATTGGGGAGATCAAGCCTACAGCCTCCAATGGACACCGCTTCATCCTGGTGGCCATTGACTATTTTACCAAGTGGGTTGAAGCAGCTTCCTTCGCATCCGTTACCAAGAATGTTGTTGCCCGCTTCATCAAGCAAAATCTCATTTGTCGGTACGGTATCCCGGAAAGGATCATCACTGACAATGGTACAAATCTTAATAACATTATGATCACCGCTTTGTGCAAGCAATTCAAGATTCAGCATCACAATTCTTCCCCTTATCGGCCAAAGATGAATGGTGTTGTCGAAGCTGCGAATAAGAACATTAAAAAGATCATACAAAAGATGACATTCACGTACAAAGACTGGCATGACATGCTACCATTCGCTCTCCACGGATATCGTACCACGGCTCGCACATCAACTGGGGAAATGCCCTATTCTTTGGTTTACGGCATGGAGGCTTTTTTACCTATTGAGGTTCAGATCCCCTCTCCAAGGATTATAAAGGACGCAGGTTTGAGTGAAGACGATTGGATCCAGACTCGACTTGATCAACTGAACTTGATTGATGAAAAGAGACTTACTGTTGTTTGCCATGGTCAAATGTACCAAAAACGGATGATCAAGGCCTTCAACAAGAAAGTCAGATGCCAAGTATATCAAGTTGGAGATCTAGTGATCAAACGTATCATCTTGCCACAAAGTGATCCAAGGGGCAAATGGACTCCTACCTATGAAGGATCATTTGTAATCAAGAACATATTCTCCGGTGGGGCAATGATCTTGACCACCATGGATGGCGACGACTTTCCACACCCTGCGAACGCAGACATAGTCAAAAGATACTACGCATAAGAAACCCGCTAGGTTGACACACATGGGTAAAACAAGGGTATCCCAGCGAACCAAAAAGGTTCGGGCAAAAATTCGGGCAAAAAAAACGTCTAATGATTCATTAATGAACATATGCATTTGAACATAATTACTGTTTACAAATAAACAAAATGAGTAAGACAATTACTGATAGGTTGAAAGGATAGGAAAACGTCTCTAGGCTATTCCATAAGAAATCCCCACAGTACATCATTTAAATCCCCAGCGGAACAAATTTCAAACTATTAATCCCCAGTAAGAAATCATCAAATTTCTCAGGATTCCCCAAACAGATGTTACAAGCAGTACATGGCATTGAATTTACTTCTCTCAACAAGAGTTCGTCAGTACTTCAACTTCAAGACATGGAAATTTCAACATATCTTCAGCAACGTTCAAGGATTTATTTTCCTCAATCGCACGGCAATACAGCAAATCAGCTTACATACGCATACATTGCATCCATATATCATAAACATTGATAGAGAAAATACATTGCATCATACATTTCATGCAACATAATTTTGTGTTTCATCTAATATTTTACTCTTTTCAGGATGAGATTAACAGCTACATTAACGATAAGCAATCATGATACAGTACGGATAAGCTCCAGACACGGATTCCATTCTGATACTCATTCAGATTTCAAGTTCAGATACAGTACAGATACGCTCCAGACACGGATGCCATTCTGATACTCATTCAGATTTCAAGTTCAGATACAATACGGATACGCTCTAGACACGGATGCCATTCTGATACTCATTCAGATTTCAAGTTCAGATACAGTACGGATACGCTCCAGACACGGATGTCATTATGATACTCATTCAGATTTCAAGTTCAGATACAGTACGGATACGCTCCAGACACAGACTCCATTCTGATATTCATTCAGATTTCAACTTTTAGATACAGTACGGATACGCTCCAGACACGGATGCCATTCTGACACTCATTCAGATTTCAAGTTCAGATACAGTTCTGATACGCTCCAGACACGGACACCGTTCTGGTACTCATTTTTCAGCTTACAAATTACAATTCAACAAACATTTTTGGATGGCATCTACAAGCCCATCTCCAAAGACTTTCTAGCACCTCTCCAAATGGCATCTTTAAGCTCATTCCCTCGACTCTCACATCACCAAGTGCAAATTTCTGGGCACTCTAGTGTCCAATCATCTTCCACCTTCAAGTCACGACTGGCAAAGCGCGCCAATCTAACTCTTCAGGTTTAAGAAGATTGAACAGGGGCAGCTATTGTACCCCAAAATTTTCCCTCTCATTTATCAAGACTATTCTCACAAGATCTCTTTGACTCAAGACTGGATTAGGATTTGGTCAGCTCAAGACATCTCATCTTACACTGTTGACCCAATATTAGGGTTTGAGTTTGCACAATGATTCTTGGATTATCAATGCTTCATATGATTATCAAACATCATTATGGACCCCCAAGATTACTCATGTCAAGTTTCAAGCCTGGAACCACATTTTTTATCAGTCAATTGACCTAAAAATTAGTTGTATTGGGGAAAACTTCAACCATGGCCAATTTACAGTCAAACTTTATAATTTTTTATCAACATCAACACTTTAGACTCACATGTATCATTTGATCAAGTTTGGACCATAATTCCTCAAGAAATTTGATCAAATCATCAAAAGGGCAAAATGGTCAAATTTAGGGTTTTGATTGAGGAAGGGAAATTTCTGATTCTTGACCTAGCAAATGACCAGTTGAGTTAAAGCATGATTCCAAGGATTCAATTGCATCATCTTGACCTAATTACATGGTTCAAAACATTTCAATTTCATTGATAGACAGGTGAAATTTGCAGTCAACTGATCAAAAGTCAATTGTACACTGAAAAGTCAAACTTTGACTTTTGGGTCAAAATCAAGTGCCAAGGGTCACAATTCATCAAAACATGTCAAAATGTGAAACTTGTTCATCAAGAAATCAAGTATTGAAGATTAGGGTTTAAAATAGGAAATTTTCTTAACTTTGAAATTTTTCTAAGTATAGAAAATTTCTTATTTTTTCTCAACTTTAGGCCATTTTTTCACCATGATACAAGATGTTTCAAAGGAAGTTCCCAACATGAAAGTTGTAGACCTCCATGAAATCTACAATCTTTTCTTCACACACTTTTCCCTAAAGATGCTTGGATCTCAAGATATAATTTTGTGAATACATGCTCATGAACTAAATAACTTAGTGAATTTTTGTCCTAATTTAGGCAGGTTTTGGACCCAACTTCATAGAAATTTTTCACCTAGTTCCAAGAGGAGTCTTGAAATTCATTTTAAAGATGAGTTATAGAGCACATTTCAAGCTTTCCAAAATGTCAAAGAACTCCTCAAGATCATTTTTGAGTAGGGAGAATCGAAGAGATGAAGTTGGCAATTTCTCACTTTTGATTCAAGCCATTTCATGAAGAACAATTTTCAAATCAGTGCCTATGCTTCCTAATCCATGCTTTACAGGTCCCAAACTTGTTTCTTACTCCATAATTTAATTCTTACTCCGTTGACAAAGCTTTAATCCAAGCCCTAGAGCCATTGTCCAAGTTGTAATTCCATAAATGGCATGAAGTGGCCATTGCCATTTTGAAAAAGCTTCACTTTTGCAATTTTCCAATTCTTGAGCATTGGACATGTCTCCTTTGCACATACAAGTCTTACAGTCCTAAAGCAAATTGTAAAAAGCATATACCAACCTGTGATCGGTGGGAATGAGAACTGACTGTTTTGGAATGCTGGTTCGCGTTTGCGTTTGTTTTCGCAAAATGTCGCGGTAAGCAAGAGTCGCCACCGTCTTTTATTTTATCCAACAAGGAAAGGAAAAAAGCACAGAAAAATTCCTTTTCAAGATTTTTCTCGGGTTCGGGAGGTAGATTATAGAAAGGGAAGGTGTTAGCACCCTTTCTATCCGTGGTTATCCAAGGGCTCTTAGGTACTTGCTCACTATGTTTTCAAAATTGCTTTCTTTGTGCTTGTGGGTTTAAAAAAGTTTTTATTTGAAACTTCGATTTAGCTCTTGCTTCTGTCCTCAAGAGCGTATGAAGTGTTTTTTGAAAACTTTGTTCGAAAAAGAGTGTAAGTGTGAAAAAGGTTTTGTTTTATTTTAAAAAGAGCAAGTGCTTAAGAACATCTACCTACTCAAAAAGGAACTAAATGGTGCTAATGTCCTTTAGACAGTGCTATCCCACTATTGAGGAGTAGGTAGCACCGTCGTTGGAGTTTTTCGGGTCAATTCGATTTTAGGGATGTGTGGTAACTAAAGCAACGTTAGGACGCCTTAGCGGTAACCCTAATGTCTTAGATCATTTTATCCGAGGCAACCATTTCGAGGAAACTTTATGATCTTTGGACAAGAGGACGACCTCTAAAACATCCTATACTTAATGACCACGTTCGAGGCAACCAAGTGAGGCGTACCCTAGGAGTGGCATGTGCGAGTGTGTCAATTTTCAGTTTATGTTATCTTTGTACAGGTTATGGTGAGCTACTGTTGATTTTAAGTTAAGATAGATCTTGTCATGCATAGCCTATTATTCATACATCTAGCAGTTAATAGTTGCGGAAAGTAAATTGCGGAAGATAAAAGCTAAGCTATTACAAGGCGTCGGGTATTTACATCGCCAAAAACAAACCCTTGAAAATTAAATGTGAAAAAGTAAATAAAATCGGTAAATAAAAAGTCCTAAGTTAAAACTATTACATCCTCGGAGCAATTACAATATATGGATCAAAATAATATGTGCGAGAAAAGTTGAATCAGATTGTCCTTTAGGGTTTTGACCCTTTTTTTCATTAAAAAAAGCATATTTTTGGTCTTTTTTTATTTAAGAATTAAGTCTAAATTAATAATGAAATTAAAGAAAATACTTTTGAGTTTTTATTTTGATTAAGGTAGTAAAATAGGAGTGATTACAAAGTTAATAAAATCCTAATTCTAAATCAATTTTAATTTAATGCAAAATCTATTAAAATTACCTAATTAAACTAAATTAATTGGTTACAATTTATTTACAAAAATAAGTAATAAAATTAAAATAAAAATATTTTTGTTGTTTCTGATTTTTTTATGAAAAAAGAGTTAATTAGTTAATTAATTAATTATGATAATAAAATAAAAAGAGTGAAAAGAAAAATAAAGAAACAAACGCAGGGGTGCTGGGCTTGAAAAGGGAGTATGAATTGCAATTTCCAGGCCCAAACGTCCAGCCTGTTGGACTTTCAGATTGCCTGGGCGTTTGTTGATCAAGGTTCATGGTGAACCTCATCCTGGACCACTAGATCTGGACCTGGAACCACCTGGCACATGAGATCTGGAGGTATATGATGCTCCCTGCCTGAAGCGCTGCATCTGAGTACCTGAAGAAAAAATGTAACAAAGTTTTGGGGGACCTGGGATTCGAATCCAAGTCCCAGGGGGTTCTGCAACGCACGCTTCACCAATCCATCTACACTGCGGATTTTTATGCGCAGGAAGATTCATAGGGTCGTTCAAACGTCTCTCCTAGGCCATGAAAATAAAATCCAAGAGTACCAACGTACTCGTCTCTTCATCATGGTCATCCATGTAACCACGGTTTGCATTGATTTTCCCTGTGACATAAATGCCTAAAAACAAGAACAGGAACCCTAGGTTTTATATATGGGGTTAGAGGCCATGAAAATTAAATTGGATAATGCCAAAACATTCTAGATCAAATAACAATCACAAATATGTCAATATTTTAAAGAAAAGATGCAGGTATGAATGTTTTCGATTTCATGTTCAGAGCCAATTTCATGGAGACTTACAGCGCGTTAGAGGTAATGAAAGGCTTGGTTTTTTATTGGACTCGCTTCAGGAGGTTGCTGCCAAGAGAGCTGCGTCTTTTTTGGTCTGAATATGCCTCCAATGTGGTTCTTGATCCCACACTTTTTCAAGGTTTTTTGCAAAGTGGTGTGGCCATTTCTGCAGACTTTTATGCGTCTTTTTTTTGTGTGCAGAGTTTTTGTATCTGTTCTTCACGTGTGTCTCCAAGGGTTTCCGTGTGTGATTTGTTTATGAGCATGAGGTTTATATAGCCAAGGAAATTAGGTCAACATTTGTGTATCAAATCTTGGTCCATTATGATGAAGAGATTTGATTTGATTTTTTCATAAAGACTTGCTATATTTGATTCAATCAGGTTCCAATCTGCTTGCATGCGTTACTGCCAGCCTGTTATGAGCTGTTTGGGCCTCCAACATGATGAAAATCAAAAGCTGACTTGCCCCTTCGAACTTGCTCTCTTCGATTGCTTCAAAGTCCCCATTCGAACTACTCCAGTCACAGCCCCTTCGATTGAGACTCCCCCTGCTTCGATTGCATATTTGGCAAGGGACACATGCCATTGTGAACTTTGGGTATTCTGGACAGGTTAGGATATGTGTTTTTGTTTAGTCATGCCAGCCTACTTCATTCCTTCGAATCTGCCTTCTTTGCCAGCTTCAAAATCCAATTCGAATATATTTAGAACATTCCCTATTAGACAACTTCGACCAGCCCTTGGCCTTGTGATGAGTCTAAGTTCTGATTCGAAGTGTCCAGAACTTCCTTCATCAGAGCATCTTAGATTAAGAGAAACTCTACACTGAAATGCCATTCGAAGGTCATTTCGTTCTGATATTCTGATTGAGGTAAAGTATGAAGTTCCAGTCGAAGGACCCTCTAAAGTACTAGTCGAAGCATTGTGAAATTGACTTGATCGAAGGAGGTCCAGCGCTCAATCAAAGACTTTCACACCAAGGCTTGATCGAAGGAGGTCCATCGCTCAATCAAAGACTTGCAGACCAAAGCTTGATCGAAGGAGGTCCAGCGCTCAATCGAAGACTTGCAGACCAAAGCTTGATCGAAGGGTTCCAAACACCTAATCGAAGCTTACTAATCAGAGCCTGATCGAAGAGTGCCAAATGCCCAATCGAAGACTGGTGAGTCACGCCTGTATCGAAGGATTTTGGATACCCAATCGAAGACTTTTCCCAGATGTCAATCGAAAGACATTTTGTCCATCTTCAAAAAAACTTTATTTTTCTTAGGCAAGGGTTTGTGACCAACCATGTAAGGGAAGACCTTTGAAAACATGAGAGGGCAAATTTTGGGGTACAACAGTTGTCCCTGTTCAATTTTCTTAAACCTGAGGATATAGATTGGCTTTCGAGCCTTTCGTGATCCGAAGGTGGAAGATGATTGAACACTAGAGTGCCCAGAAATTTGCACTCGCATGGTGTAGTATCAGCATTGTGATGTCGGGAATGGGCTTACAGATGCCATTTGGAGATTGTTGGTAGGAGGATGGGCTTATAGATGCCATCTGCAGGAGTGTCAATCGCATAAGAGATTCCTTAGAGAGAACTTGCATACTTGAGAAAGAAAGATGGTCTTCCTGGCTTGTTACAGGTGTTAAACTTCAATCTCTTCATGTAGATAATTTTCCTGGCTTGTTACAGGTATCAGTCGTTCACAGATGGTTTTCCTGGCTTGTTACAGGTATTAATCTGGAACTTGAAAAGGTTGATGGTAGAGTCTTGCTGGAGATGGGCTTAAAGATGCCATCCAAGAATGTTTGTTGACCCGCAATGCTGTAGGCCAAAAGAATGAGTATCGAAATGGTATTCGTGTCTGGAATGCCATTGAACTGTATCGGGGACTGAGAAGGAACCTGGGCAAGGTTACTTCATGATGAGTCCATGTAAAACTTCATCTGGAAAGGAGGAACCTGTGTAGCGTTGCCTGATGATGAGTCCATGTAAAATTGCATCTTGGAAAGAGAGGGAACCGGTGGAGGGTTGTCTGATGACAAGTCCGTGTAAAACTTCACCTTTGGAAAGAGAGAACCTGTGTAGGGTTTCTTGATGATGAGTCCGTGTAAAACTTCATCTTGGAAAGAGGGAACCTGTGTAGGGTTTCTTGATGATGAGTCCGTGTAAAACTTCATCTTGGAAAGAGAGGGAACCGGTGGAGGGTTGTATGATGACGAGTCCGTGTAAAACTTCACCTTTGGAAAGAGAGAACCTGTGTAGGGTTTCTTGATGATGAGTCCATGTAAAACTTCAGCTTGGAAAGAGGGAACCTGTGTAGGGTTTCTTGATGATGAGTCAGTGTAAAACTTCATCTTGGAAAGAGGGAACCTGTGTAGGGTGTCTTGATGATGAGTCCATGTAAAACTTCATCTGGGAAGGAGGAACCTGTGTAGGGTTACTTCGGGATAAGTTCGTGTAAAACTTCAGGAGGAACCGGGGTAAGGTTACTTTGGAACAAGTTTGTGTAAAACTTCAGGAGGAACCGGGGTAAGGTTACTTTGGGATGAGTTCGTGTAAAACTTCAGGATGAACCGGGGTAAGGTTACGTTGGGATGAGTTCGTGTAAAACTTCATTCAGAAATATATGAGAAAGGACCCGTGTAGGGTTTTTCAGGATAAACCCGTGTGAAGTCTGTTTAGTTTCAGGAGTTAATCTTGAACTTGCTGGAAGTTGTTGATGATAACCATCTTTCCTGAAAAGGTACATGATTAATCGTATATGATGCATGACATGCATTGTATGATGATGTTCTCAAAATAAATGAGATTATGCTGTATGCAATATGTATGTGCACGTCGTGATGTATGAACATGAAATGCTATTGTGGTACGTCTGAGTTTGGGAAAATAAATCCCTGACTGTTGTTTGGAGAATAAAGAGTTTCGCTCGCTGGAGGTAACGACCGAAGATGATTGGGAGAATAATCCTGCAGGAGAGAATAACTCCGTTGGGGATGAATTATTGTTGCTGGTGACAGTGAACCCTGTTGGGGATTGAATTTCTGTCTATGAAAGGAATGAACTTCGTTGGGGATAGAAAGAACTTCGCTGTGGATGATCTTTCAGTTGCAACTTGCTGAGGATAACCCAGTTAGACTCTTGTGAGGATAACCTCTGAATTTGGCTGAGGATACTTATTTGTGCTTCGCAGGGGACAAGCTTCCAGAGTCTACTGGGGAAGAGGAGTTATGGTCCTTTGATCTGTAGTAGTCGGAGAGGCAAACTCAAGCTGGGGAATCCTGGTGTTGGGGAAATAAACCATGTCGTCAGTCTGCTAGAGAGGTGACATCTTCGTTGGGGGAAGTCCTCGAGGATTCTTGAGGTTGATTCAGTTGGGGAAAGGTTTTCAGAGATTAAACCCTTGCTGGGAGTCATCCTATGAGAAGGATTTTGGGGGAGACTTGTCATTGCCCCTAGTAGCAAGTGTTTGTGGCACTTCCTGGAAATGTTTAATTGTACGTAACCCTTCACTGAGATTGATGTTCAATGCTCCAAGTGACTGTTGGCTCCTAAATTCGACACCTTTGTTTTGATTGATGTCAGCCATTAAAAGCTGAAAGATGCTTTCGACTGGCTAAGCCTGTCGAAGTGCCCGTCGAAAGATGGCAAAATACTTAGAAGATTTCTTCCAAGGAAGAAGGCTGATTGCCTTCGACGTCGAAGGCGTTTTCGTCGAAGACGTCTCTTGATGGAAGTGTTCGATGGTCCAGAGTGGAGCAGTTTGAAATTCAAAGCTTTGGAGGGAAAACGGTTTCCAGCAGTTACCACGTGCAAACGTGCAAGGATCTGGAGCGTCGAGCATGGAGAACGTGCCAAGTGGATTGATCTCGAAGCAGTGTAACTGCCCGACGGTTACTTGGAATGTTTTAGTATAAATAGGAGTAGACATGTAGTTTCTCGCGTGTGTTCACTATTCCATACAAAGTCACTCATTTAGATTCGAGTACCCAGCGTGTGAGAAAGAATTGTTGAGAAATGTATGTGTGAAACACCAATTTTATCAATTAAAGTCATTTACTTTCCCAGAATTTTACTTGCTTTTCTCTTTACATTTCCTGTCGAACCTTTACCTTAAAGCCTTGTTTATTTTACCAAGTCTTTCCTTTATGCAATTTACTTGAAACCTTTTATTTAAAGCCTTATCCAACTTAATCAAATTTCAAAATCAACCTATGTCCATAGGATCAATCTGATCGATCCTGCGAGTAACCAAATAAGTAACCATTTGGAGGATCAGCGGTTGTTTACCAAAACCCAAGGTAAACAAATTGGCACACCTGGTGGGACTGTGTGTTGATTGTTGAAAATAATCTCATCTTTTCGAGTTGTATGTTATTGAGAAGTGGTAGAATATACACCAACGATAACAATACTGCCAGAAGAAGGGAAGAGATGGCGAATCCGCCAAACAATAACGAAATCCCACAAACGAGTGTGGGAGCAACGGTTAGTATGACCGTGAGTGAAGCGACAAACGTTGGTTCGACACCAGCAGTGTCGGTCACAACCACGGGGCCGATAACTTCGTTAACAGGCCCCAGAATACCTTTGGGAACTCCCCCACCAAGGGGAAATATAGGCACAAGGCCTGTGGTTCCCCCAGGATTTATTCCATTCTATGGCATGCCAACTTCTGAAGTGGCAAGCCTGACGAATGCTGCGTCCACTTTTTCAGACCCTTTCGTGAGTGCCTCTTCGCCACTCCAAGGCTCTGGAATAGGCATGGCGAATAGAAATAGGACCCAACTCTTAGGAGGAACGTCCCAAGTAGCCCATGGCCTTACAAATGCCTCGACAGCAGTCTTGAGGCAACAGATGGACGAAAGCAACCATGATATGGTGCAAATGTTGGCACAAACTTTGAGTACAATGCTAAACCCTCTAATATAAAACACTACTCAATCGAATCAGCAAGTCACAGCGCAAATGACGCGTTTGGCTGATTTCTTTGGAGTGCCCCCACCTGTTCGACAGCCCCAAAGGGCGCAAATAAGGGGAAATCAGGGGATATTTGTAGAGGAAGAAACCACCATTAACCAGGCTCAACAGCCTGTCGAACAACCTGTCGAAGAACCTAGGGTAATAGCCCCAGAGGTAAGGTTAGTTAACAGAAACCAAAATGCTGACGAAGTGGTTCAGCATATCCAATACCAAAACATGGGTTTGGAAAACAATCTGGCAACCATGATCGAAAGGATCATGACTCAGAATGGGATGAACATGGGCTTTCGAAGGCCCAACTTTACATCTCCATTGTCAGAATACGTGTTGCAAACGGATTTACCTCCTAGATGCAAAGTCCCCAAATTTACTAAGTTCTCTGGGGACACGACAGAATCTACTGTCGAACATGTGGCAAGATACTTGATCGAAGCAGGAGACATTTCGAATAACGAAAACCTAAGGATCAAGTACTTCCCAAGTTCTTTAACCAAGAACGCTTTTACTTGGTTTACAACTCTCCCCCCCAATTCGATCCATCATTGGACCCAGTTGGAAAGATTGTTCCATGAACAATTCTATATGGGGCAAACCAAGATAAGCCTGAAGGAACTGGCCAGTGTGAAGAGACGTTTCACTGAACCTATAGACGAATATCTGAATAGGTTTAGGTTGCTCAAGGCGAGATGTTTTACGCAAGTTCCAGAACATGAGTTGGTCGAAATAGCCGCAGGCGGTTTAGATTATTCCATTAGGAAGAAGCTAGACACCCAGTACCTTAGAGACATGGCCCAACTGGCCGATAGAGTTCGACAGGTCGAACGCCTCAAAGCTGAAAAAGCTAAGGCAACGAAAACTCACAAGAGAGAAAGAATAGCGTACGTTGAGATGGATGACGAAGATCTAGAATCCTTCGACGATACTTTAACTGTCGAAGAAGGAGAAGTCAATTTAGCAGAACTAAAACAAGGGCCACCATACTCTTGTAAACAGTTAGTCCCCTCAAATGGGAAAAATCCCATTGGTCCAGACAGGACCAACGATAGGTTCCCAAAAAAGACTTATAGTTTTGACATCACAAAATGTGATGAAATATTCGACTTGCTAGTTAAAGATGGCCAAATGATAGTACCCCCTGGGGTAAAAGTGCCTCCTCTTGATCAAAGAAAGAAGAGAGGTTTTTGCAAATATCATAATTTTTTGGGCCATAAAACTTCTCAATGTTTTCTTTTCAGGAATCTTGTGCAAGACGCTATTGAGGAAGGGAGATTAAAGTTTGCTGACAAACCCCCCATGGCTGTCGACTCCAATCCACTGAAGGCTGAAGCCCACTATGCAGAACCCTCTGAGGTGAACATGATAGAGGCAACCAGGATCCAGTCGAAGAAGCCAGGAATTACTATGGTCGAAGTCTCAAAGGACCACATCAACATGCCAATCTTTGGCAGTTTTTCTGGAAATTTATCCAGGAAGACAATTGAAGCTGTCCAGGAAGCGGTCGAAGGCCCGAAGTCGAAGACTGCTGAAGCACAAAAAACTGGACCAAAGCCCAGTTCCCACTTGGCCACTGTACAAGGCCAGACGGAGAATCTGGAAACACAAATGAAGCAGTTAACTCTTGCTACTAAAGATACAATGAATATCAACATGGTCGAGCTTTCTGACCCTAAAGCATCAGAAGAGGCCATAAGGCAAGAGCAGGCTAATAAGACGGCTTTCCCTCGGGAAAACGAAAACTTGGCAGATTTTTTACAAAGATGCCAGAAGAAGAAATCAGAGGTGATGCTGTGTCCAAGATGCAGTTCGATCTTTGATAAAAAAGCTGCTGAACACATTCAAGGCGTGAGAGCAGCGAATAAGAGAAGGGAGAATGCTGACCTTCGACATGATCCCAGAAGGGGTTCTAACCAAGACAAGAGGCCATTGACTTTTAGGCCTCCAACAAATGTACCAGTAGACACTTGGTACAAAACTTCTGGCCGAAAAAGGCCAAACGAAGAGAAATGGCATTCTTTCGATGTGCCAAGAGGTTCCTCTCTGACTCAAAAGAAAGAGCCTCAAGTTGCTGCACCTAAGGTTGCTCAAGTGTCCAGCAACTACAAGGGTAAAAATCCTATGTCTCGATCCCAATGGAGGAGATATCAAAGGAGACGAAAAGCAGAAAGGGAGGCTGCCAACGAACCTAAGGCAGAAACTAGTTCGAATGTTCCTCAAAGGAAACAAAGGAAGCCTCTAGAGAGAGAACCAGTTACCAACAGGCTAGTTTGGCCTAACCAAAGCGAAGTCGAAGACGAAGACGATGCTGAGTCCGACGATACTTTGGATATAATGGTGAATATTGTTTCAGTGCTGCCCAGGGAATTCAATCGACAGGTAGAAGTCGAAGCGAGTGACTGGGAGGTGGAACAAGAAATGGCCAAACATAGGCCAGTGTGCTATTTTGTCATGGACAATGGCACTACAGAGGAACAAAATGGCTTCTTCGAGCCACCCACAGAGGCGATGAAGAATCACCTCAAGCCTTTGTTCATAAGGGCTAAGCTCGAAGAAACTACTGTGAATAAAATATTGGTCGATTGTGGGGCAACTATCAATATTATCCCTCACTCTATGCTAAGGAAGATTGGCAAAAGAGATGAGGAAATTAAACCTCACAATATGGTCCTGTCGAACTATGAGGGCGGCATTGGGACCACCATGGGAGTGATCCAGCTAGATATCAAAGTTGGGTCGATCCTTCGACCAACGATGTTCATGGTCATATCGGCCAAACCTAACTACAACCTTTTGTTAGGCCGTGAGTGGATTCATGGTGTAGGCGCTGTGCCTTCATCGATGCACCAAAGACTGCTGCTATGGCGTCCAGATGGGATGGTAGAAAACATAGAGGCAGATCAAAGCTACTACCTTGGCGAAGTGAATCACTTGGGTGTGGCAGATTTCGACAAAAACTTGGCTCACATAGGGCCATGTCCAACACCTGACTTCGACATGGCGCCAGCGCCAAACACCTTTTGTTCCCTATACCTGCATCCTGAGCATGGTTTCCAATGGGACAGAGAAGACTTGTCCCACATAGACTTCAGTGGGTTAACTGATATCCAACCAACTGGTTGGGGAAGTGAATTCAGTGATAATGACTGAGTCACAATCTCTGAAGCGAATTTCGGCTTATGTAGCCGAAACCAAGATGATAACGGCTCTCGAAGCCGAAGTAAAGTACATGGCCACACAGGCCACTGATCAACAATTATCTGCTGTTGGCCCAGGAAAGGATTTCGATCCAAAACCTCCTGATATCATGCCAGAAGAAATGCAGGAACAGAGGCTCGACGCTATCTATGACGATGAGCCTTTGGGCTTCGAAAAGGATCCCTTGGCGAACAACATTAATATGTTAGCACAAGACCCTTTAGAAGAAATCAACTTAGGTGAAGGATCAGAGAGAAGGCCAACTTACATCAGCGCCAAAATTGATCCAGAACTTAGGTTGGAAGTAATCCAATTGCTGAAAGAGTTTAAAGACTGTTTTGCATGGGATTATGACGAAATGCCTGGTCTCGACAGAGGATTGGTAGAACTTCAGTTGCCAATCAAACCTGGGAAGAAGCCAATCAAGCAAAATCCAAGGCGCTTCGCTCCAGAAATATTGTCGAAGATCAAAACAGAGGTCGAAAGACTTCTGAAATGCAAATTCATCCGTGTTACAAGGTATGTCGAATGGATTGCAAATATTGTGCCAGTAATTAAGAAAAATGGCACATTAAGGGTGTGCATAGATTTCAGAGATTTGAATGCTGCCACCCCCAAAGATGAATATCCTATGCCTGTGGCGGAAATGCTGGTCGATTCTGCCGCTGGTTATGAATACCTGAGTATGCTCGATGGTTATTCAGGATATAATCAAATATTCATTGCTGAAGAGGACGTGTCGAAAACAGCTTTTCGATGCCCTGGGGCCTTAGGCACTTACGAATGGGTAGTGATGCCTTTTGGCCTAAAGAATGCTGGGGCAACGTACCAGCGAGCAATGAATACTATCTTCCATGATTTTATTAACACGTTTATGCAAGTTTATATTGATGATATTGTTATAAAATCTGTTTCCAGGAAGAATCACATTGACCACCTTCGACAATCATTCGAAAGAATGAGAGAACATGGTCTGAAGATGAATCCTTTGAAGTGTGCGTTCTGTGTGAAAGCTGGAGATTTCTTGGGCTTCGTTGTCCACAAGAAAGGAATCGAAATCAACCAGAACAAGACGAAGGCAATTCTGGAAGCGAAAGCGCCATCGAATAAGAAGGAATTGCAATCTCTCTTAGGCAAGATAAATTTCTTAAGAAGGTTTATATCTAATCTAAGTGGGAAAGCTAAGGCCTTTTCACCCTTACTTCGACTGAATAAAGAGGGGTTCGAATGGGGGCAGGAGCAACAAGAAGCCTTCGACAAAATCAAAGGGTACCTTACTAAGCCACCTATTTTGGTGCCTCCTTGTAGCAATAGGAGTATGAGATTGTACATAGCTGCATCTGACAAAACTCTGGGAAGTATGTTAGCCCAAGAGGATGAGAATGAAGTCGAAAGACCCATTTATTATCTCAGTCGAGTTTTGAATGATGCAGAAACTAGATATAGCGAAGTTGAAAAATTGTGTCTATGTCTGTATTTTTCTTGTACAAAACTCAAGCAATATATAAAACCAGTTGATGTTTATGTTTCGTCTCATTTTGATGTTTTCAAATATATGTTGTCGAAACCTATCTTGCATAGTCGAATTGGCAAGTGGGCATTAGCATTAACTGAATACTCCTTGACCTTTATGCCTCTTAAGGCAGTAAAAGGACAAGTGGTTGCAGATTTCATAGTCGACCACTCAATTCAAGTCGAGGATATTAATTATGTGGAGATAGAACCTTGGAAATTCTACTTCGATGGTTCCAGCCATAAAGATGGAACAGGGGTAGGAGTCTTGATTATTTCTCCAGATAAAATTCCAACAACATTCAAGTACAAAATAGCAGGTTCTTGTTCGAACAATGAGGCTGAGTATGAAGCTCTAATTACTGGCCTTGAGATATTGTTGGAATTGGGGGCAACTCGAGTCGAAATAATGGGAGACTCAGAGTTAGTCATCAAGCAAGTCACAAAGGAATATAAATGCATAAGGGAGAATCTCATTATGTACTTTGTGATAGCAAATCGTTTATTGAAACAATTTGAAACGATCAATATTCGACACATACCCAGAGTCGAAAATCAAATAGCCAATGACTTGGCACAAATTGCATCTGGGTATAAGATTTCAAAAACGAAACTACAAAGAGCAATCGAAGTTCGAGAAAAGATAAAAGCAACTTGTCTATCACCATCAGACTTGGAATCGACGAGGCTAGGATATGCTGATCACTCAAACTTCGAGATTTCGTTCATTGATAATTTGTCAGAGCAAGATTGGAGGAAACCCATTGTGGACTATCTTCAAAATCCAGGAGCTTCGACAGAACGAAAAACAAAATACAGGGCGTTGAGTTTTGTACTCATGGGTAATGAGTTATTCAAGAAGACGCCTGAAGGGGTGTTGCTGAAATGTTTAAGTGAGACTGAAGCATACATAGCCCTTTCGACTACGCATGCTGGGGCATGTGGGGCTCACCAAGCAGGCCATAAGATGAAATGGTTGTTGTTTCGACAAGGACTATATTGGCCCACTATGCTGAAAGATTGTGTTGAGTTCGCCAAAGGTTGCCAAGAGTGTCAAGTTCATACAGGCATCCAACATGTACCAGCAAGCGAACTTCACTCGATAGTGAAGCCTTGGCCCTTTAGAGGATGGGCGTTGGATCTCATTGGAGAGATTCGACCTGCATCATCAAAGAGTCAGAAATACATATTGGTAGGCATTGATTATTTTACTAAGTGGATCGAAGCTATCCCTTTAGTCAATGTAGACCAGGAAAATGTCATTGAATTTATTCAAAAGAACATTATCTTTAGATATGGAATTCCTGAGACAATAACAACTGATCAAGGGTCAGTTTTCACTGGTCGAAAGATGCAGGAATTTGCTCAGGAAACAGGTTTCAAACTCCTAACATCCACGCCTTATTATGCACAGGCGAATGGTCAAGTCGAAGCAGCTAACAAAGTGGTGATTGGCTTGATAAAGAAACATGTTGGGAAGAAACCAAAGAATTGGCATAAGACGTTAGACCAGATTTTATGGGCTTGTCGAACGTCCCCAAAAGAAGCCACTGGTACAACACCATATAGGCTAACTTTTGGCCATGATGCGGTGTTGCCAGCAGAAATTTGTCTTCAATCTGCAAGGGTTCAGAGGCATTATGATATTCCTTCTGAGGTTTATTGGAACATGATGTTAGATGAACTGGTGGATTTAGACGAAGAGAGATTACACGCTCTCGGCCTACTCAGGCTTCAGAAGAAAAGAGTAGAAGACTCTTATAATAGAAAGGTAAAACCTAAGGTATTTTTGCCTGAAGAACTAGTTTGGAAGGTAATTCTTCCCATGGATCAAAGGGATCGAAGCATGGGGAAATGGTCACCCAAATGGGAAGGACCCTTCAGAGTTATCCAAACTTTTTCTGGTGGAGCCTATGAAGTCGAAGAATTAAGTGGAGATAAAAGGCTCTTGAGAGTAAATGGTAAATATTTGAAAAAATACAAACCTATACTTCAAGAGATAAAAATAAAATAATAAAAGAACAAGTCTAAATTAACCATAAAAATGCCAAAATGGAAATTTTTATTAATTCCAGCCAAGATGGCAAATTGTTGTCGAAAAAACGATTACAGAAGATGGTTACAAAAGAGAATCAATCAAAAAGTAAGAGAATTCTTGAGTCGAAGATACTTGGCGTACTGCAGCTCCAACCTCTTCTTGCACCAGGAGTTTTCTTGCACTAGTTTAGCAATTTGAGCGTCGAGGCTTTGGGCCCTCTCAGCGAATTCCAAGCCTTGTTTGATCTCAGTCTGGCTCTCAGTGTCTGAGATGGTCGAAAGAATTTCCTCCTTGAGTACAGTGTTGGCGTTTATCTTCGCCTCTATCTCTGTGATTTGTGCCCGGAAGGAGACATTCTCTCGATCAATGGCATCGACTCGTTCCTGTGCAGACGCTTTTTGTTTCGACAACTCAGCAATTCGAGAAGTCGAATCTGAGACAGCAGTCCACGCAGATGAGCTTTTGCCATGCAGCACTTCAAGCTGACTGTTAAACCCTCTTTGGCGCCTGTAATCCGCTGAAACTTGATCAATCATAGAGTGTAACTCCATGATCAAGTCTGAGATTTCTGGGGCTACAGCTTCGAAGTCGACAGCATTCAAGACCTCCTTTAAGCATGATGGAGCAGTGGGGTCCCCCTCTAAAGTCTTCATCAAGTCCCTCTTGAAGAACTGGGCCTTAACCTTCGCCAATGCATCATCAAGAGGAGAAGTTTCAGTAGACTTCCCCGACAGGGTAGGAATTTCCTGACTAGTGTCAGACGAACTCTTACTCTCGATGATTGCATTGAGGTAGCTAACAGGGTCAGCTTGTTTCAAGCGTTCCAAGTCCTCTTTTGACCTGTGCTTCGAGGAGGTAACCCTTGCAATAGTATTATCTTGGGTTTGAGGTTCTTGAATGCTAAGTGCCTCGACTGGTTGCTCTTCGACTCTGACTGAGGCAGTACCAGCATCGACTTGTGGTTCTTCGTTAGCATCACCCTGGGGTCCTTCGCCAGCGTCATTTTGTGGCTCTTCGCTAGCGTCACCCTGGTGTCCTTCGCTAGTACCACCTTGGTTCTCTTCGTTGGCAATGTTTTGATTTTCTTCGACATCATTGCCTTGGTCCCTTTCTTCTTGATTCTCTTCTGACAAATCCACCACCTGAACCGTTTCTGGCTGGTGTTCCTCCACTGGCTGTTGTTCCTCCACCATGGGTTCCTCTGTTGTTTTCTCCACTGTTTCAGCATTGGCCTCATTCTCAGTATGGGCTTCGTCATTGCCCAAGTCTTTTTCCTGAGGCCTGCTAAGTTCAGCAGATTCCAGCGTTTCTGAGGTCCTTGGTTGAGAACTTTCAGTAGTGTCCTGAAGAAGAGAAAGAAGACAAATTTTCAGATGTCGAAAGAGACACAATCGAATACGGGTATCTATGCCTAAGTTATAACAAAGGACTAAGGGATTACCTGTGGATTAACTTCAGCCCCAGGGCTGGAATTGTCACTTTCGACAGGCTTGGTAAGAAGAGCGTTCAGTTCCTCCTCAGTTGGCTCCTCGATGATCACTGGAGGTGGCCTAGGCTTTCTCACAGCAACCTTTATTCTGACGGTTCGACCTTCAGGAGCAGGAGCAGGAACAGAAGCATCCTTCGTCAACTTTCGCCTTTTCAAGGGGGCAGGAGGGGAATCACTTTCCTCATCACTCCCAGATTCGACCACCAGAGTTGATCGTTTCTTGGGCGAAGGTGCCTAGAAAACCAATAGGAATTCGATTGAATAATTGCATCGAAAATAAAAAATCGAAAGCCAGAAGAAAAATGAAGAAAGTCTGGTTACCGATATAGGAGGCCTCTTCGAAGAGCCTTCCCCCTGTTGGTTGCCTGTGGTCTTCGCCGGCGCTACAGTCTTCGCCGGCGGTGGAGGTTTTGTTGAAGGGACTCCTCCCTGTTGACCTTCTGTAGCCTTCTTGGCTACAGGCTTTCGAACAACTGAAAGCAAATGAAAAAGTTAACAGGCTAGCGGTCGAAGAGAAAGACAAAAAGTAATGTGAGAGAATAAACTTACATTTCTTGACTTTGTCCAACACAAGGACAAAAGACTTCTGCAACTCTGCCATGAAGTCCTTCTCGTCGAAGAAGTACTCAGCATAATAGCTTCTCCACCACTCCTCGAAGGATGGTGAGCAAAGGAAATTAAGCTGGTAGTTAAACAGCGAGAGGATTGTTCGACCAGCATATCTTCCGATATGCTTGATGGCAGCTTCTTCTGTATAATCGTTGCAGAAGTACAACATTGACTTCTCTCTTTGAAAAATCGGAGAAGGCAGGGTTTGGATAATACCAAACTGGCGAGATACCAGATTTGGTTGATAGGCAATCAGACTCAGATGAGTCTTAGAACTCTTAAATCGAAGAGGCATGATCCTGGGTGTAAGGAACGCCTCCCAAAGTACTGTATGCTCATCGACATTGGGACCACTCGACTCCTTTGGATGTGGCCTTGTGAACCATGCTGGCCCCACCTTCCGTTGAGCAAATGGAGCCATAGTTGAAACAAATTCCTTCCTTCGAGCGAACATCAGAACGAAGTTAGTGAATGTTTGTTGAAACTCTAGTCCATCGTCCGCTGGTGTCAGCAGAGCCAGCCTGATTCCTTCGATGCGTCTATTCGCTATCTCTGGAGCTTGTTCATTTATCTGAATCCTCTTGGGTAAGAAAGATTCAAAAGTGGCATTGAGCCACAGTTGAAGTAGCCAGAAAGGCCCAGCGAGTAGCAAACTGGCCCTATCCTCGATATGTTTCAGAAGAGTGGCCCCATTGCTGATCGAGTCATAAAGACTGGCCAGAATCAGTTCTGCCAAACAGATGTTTTGGCGGTGATGCAGTTGGGTAGCAAGAGTGACCATCTTTTTGGTCACCTGCAGAGACTTCGAGCAAAACACAAAGCGAGTTAGCCATAAGGCTAAAAACGCTATGTGTTCGACATCCGACACCGCGTCTGTCGACCTGTCGTGATAATGGTTGATAAAAGTGGTGTATGTTGGCTTGGTCTCAGAGAAGCCAATTTGGTCCTCCGACATCTCCTCCGGATCGAAGTAATCTCCGGTTGGTCGAAGGCCAGTAATAGCGGCCACGTCGAAGAGTGTGGGGGTTAACATCCCACATGGAAGATGAAAAGTAAAATGGGAGTAGTCCCAGAACAACAGTGAAGCTATCAGCATCTCTGGGGAGTAGTTCAAACCCGTCTTCGACAGCATCACTAAGTCGAAGATTCCCATATCCTTCCAGATCGAGGTTTGATGTTTCTCCAACTTGGTTAGCCAAGCAACATAATCGGAGGTCAGATTAGGGCAAGACCTGAAGACTCTAACCCCTCTGTTGAAGAAGCGGAGGTCGATTTTTTCACGAGTAGGGTCTTCGTTGTCTTCTGCGTCTTTCTTGGCGCATGCTACTGGTTTGAGTTTCTCGACGATTGGGAAATAGCTCTTGATCTTCAGAGCTTCAGAGATGCTTGGATTCATGGGGCCAGACATTGCGAAGATCTGGTTGGAGTATCCAACCGGGATCATCAAGTGGCGCGAGTAAGCATCGCGAACGGAGATGTCAGAAGGTTCAGGAACCCTTCGTTTACCTGTAGAGTTTACTACCGGAGCAGTGACGAAGACCTTGGGTTTAACATGTTCAGTTGGTGCGTTAGCACTGGGAGCAGTAGAAGCAGAGGCCATTGTTGAGTTTGGAGATGAAGTGAAAGAGGAATATTTTTCTGCAAAGAGAGCAAGCTTGTACAAAAACAAGGAAGTTTGAAGGCTAGTTGGCGTAAAAAGTCCCACAATGGGATATTCACTGCTATTTATAGTAGTGGGAAAAATCCCCAATAACGAGGACATTAAATTCCATTTAATGCTGCAGGAGTTAGTGGGACGCGTGGCAGCCCCCTGTTGTTTTGGCCGTTTCTGCAGAAACAGAGGGACGCAGCGTGCGTCCTCGTTTTTGGGATTTGTCATAATGACAAATTCTGAAGTGACGTTTGGTACTGCACGCCGTACTGAAAGTGACGTCCTAGGATCAAATCAATGATGGTTTCTTGGGATTGCCAATAGTTGGTAAAAAGCAACAAAAAGTGCACAACTTAACTTGTGACTAAGCGTGGAAAGACAGGTGTCGAATGGCGTTTTCAAAGAATGCCTTTTTCTTTCAGAGTCGAAATAAGGCATTCTTGGGGGGCAATTTGTTGGCTCCTAAATTCGACATCTTTGTTTTGATTGATGTCAGCCATTAAAAGCTGAAAGATGCTTTCGACTGGCTAAGCCTGTCGAAGTGCCCGTCGAAAGATGGCAAAATACTTAGAAGATTTCTTCCAAGGAAGAAGGCTGATTGCCTTCGACGTCGAAGGCGTTTTCGTCGAAGACGTCTCTTGATGGAAGTGTTCGATGGTCCAGAGTGGAGCAGTTTGAAATTCAAAGCTTTGGAGGGAAAACGGTTTCCAGCAGTTACCACGTGCAAACGTGCAAGGATCTGGAGCGTCGAGCATGGAGAACGTGCCAAGTGGATTGATCTCGAAGCAGTGTAACTGCCCGACGGTTACTTGGAATGTTTTAGTATAAATAGGAGTAGACATGTAGTTTCTCGCGTGTGTTCACTATTCCATACAAAGTCACTCATTTAGATTCGAGTACCCAGCGTGTGAGAAAGAATTGTTGAGAAATGTATGTGTGAAACACCAATTTTATCAATTAAAGTCATTTATTTTCCCAGAATTTTACTTGCTTTTCTCTTTACATTTCCTGTCGAACCTTTACCTTAAAGCCTTGTTTATTTTACCAAGTCTTTCCTTTATGCAATTTACTTGAAACCTTTTATTTAAAGCCTTATCCAACTTAATCAAATTTCAAAATCAACCTATGTCCATAGGATCAATCTGATCGATCTTGCGAGTAACCAAATAAGTAACCATTTGGAGGATCAGCGGTTGTTTACCAAAACCCAAGGTAAACAGTGACGGAGATGGAGACTTGCCCCTGGTTGCTCTGCACTTCTTCATAGATTCCATGGAATCTTGACTGGCTCCCCCAGGTGTGCTGGATAGTGACATGCCATGCCCCCTTGTTGATAGGAAATTTGTCAATGGAAGTGTCATCCTTTTTGAAGTGATTTTGTTCACTGAGAGGGCTTTAGTTCATCGGATATTCGTTGTGTGAATTTCTCCGATGTCAAACAAATAGCCAAATGCAAACAGTGATATTCAAATAATGCAAAGTTTAAGCTTGTCTCGAAGTTTTGAAAAATGCGTTTTTTAGCAGAAAAATTTTTATAAGACAAATTCAACACAATATTTAGGGCAAAGCCTTACAGGAGTCAGGATACCTTTTGTAACAGTATGCTTTTGAACTAACCCATGCTTCAGTTATGACTTTTGAAGGGTTGTAACGTGGCTAGGTTCACGGTTTAAGAAACAAAGGATAAAGGCTCAAAGTATATTTGTACCCACCCTCTCTTCGTGATGTTCTTCAATCCTAAACTCAGTTAACTGTGCGTCGAACTCTGTATGAGAATTTGGAACGACGTTTTTGGTGATGGTTCACACAAGTTGAATTTGTTGGAAGGCAGTCATTTTTGCAACATTTTTCATGTTGTTGAGGATTTTTAGCGACCTCGTTATTTTGATTTGTTATCCCTAACTTTTGCCTGACTGTTCCTGTTTTCGAGACTACAGTCAGCGGGATGCCCCAGCTTTCTTAAGCCTCCTTTATAGGTTTTGGCTCAGTGGGCTTTTCTCTTTTGAGAGATTGACTGCCTATGAAATAAGGAACCACCACTGTCTTTTGATTCCAGAGGAATGCTTTTGATGTCGTTCGTTGTATTATGAACTGAGAGTTTTGCGACTTCAATGCGCATCTTTTGAATTAACTGAGAGACTACCCTGCCCCAGGTTTAAATTAAAGGTTTCAATTTATGTTTAAAACAGAAAACTCCTACTTCTTTGGCTCGAAGGGGGTTGACTAGGGATTACCTTCCTTATAACTCCAGTGTTTAGGATTTGAAAGAAATGCCTATACATCGTCAGCAAGGTTTGTCCAAAAGCATACTGTATGAGATTATGGCATTGTTTCGTCATCCTCCCTCTAAAGGCTTGTAACTTTTAGCAAGAGTTGAATGTCATAAAAAAGCATAGTTTAAATGTAATTAAAATTATTGGATCAAATCAAGACAAACATATGCAATGCATTAATGAAACAAAGTTTGGCATTAATAGATAATTGTTTGAATAACAAAGAGATTACAACTTGAAAATTCAAATGAAACAAAGACATTCTCAAAGATTTGGCGTAGGAGCCGTGATTATGCTAGAGTCTCCGGAGGGCCAAACTCAATCTCCTTGGAATCAATCAAATTCTGAATCTTGTACTTCAATGCCCAACAATCGTTAGTATCATGCCCGGGACTGTCAGAATGATAAGCACAGGTCGCATTAGGATTGTAGTTAGGAGAAAAAGTCTTGGGGTTTGGGTGAGGTCCTATCAATGTAATTAGATTCATCTTCAAAAATTGTTGCAACGCTTGAGACAACGACATGTTGATGTTGGTGAACTGTCTTTTAGGCTCATCTGGCTTTCGTTGATTTCCCTTTTGCTGTTGTCGGTGTGACGTAGAACCAGAGATCAGGACTGCCCCTACGTGTTGGTCATGGCGACCCTTTTGACCATACACAGCATTGGACCCTTTCTTCCCATTGTAGGGCTTTTTCTGAGCATCATAAGGTGTAGCTTCTTGAATCTTCCCACTTTTGATGCCAACTTTGACCCTTTCGTCGGTCAGTATTAGCTCGGTAAATCCGGCTGAAGAGTTTTCGATCAAGTGTTTGAAATAAGGACCAGACAAAGTCCCAAGAAACATGTCCACCAACTCCCTATCAGACAGAGGGGGTTGGACTCTTCCAGCAAGATCTCTCCACTTCTGAGCGTAGTCCTTAAAGCCTTCGCATGTACCCATAGACATACCCTGAAGCTGAGTACGCGTGGGAGCAAGGTCGGTATTATACTGGTATTGCTTGTAAAAAGCAGCAGCAAGGTCCTCCCAATTGCGGATGTTAGCTTCTTCCAGTTGACAGAACCATTCAAGTTGAGTCCCTGACAGACTATCTTGAAAGAAATGAACCCAGAGATTTCTATCAGCAGTGTAAGGTTGGATCTTTCTCACATATGACCGGAGGTGCAGCTTTGGACAAGAAGCTCCATCATACTTGGCAAAGGCAGGTGCCTTGAATTTATGGGGAATCACCACCACAGAGGATAGACCTAGATCTCCGAAGTCCAGAACAGGCACCTTCTGTATTTCCATAGCGCTCAAACGGTCCTCCAGCTGTTTGTACTTATCCTCAGCAGGAGGATACTGTTCTTCATCATAGTTTGTCTCGTTGTCAGTGACTATAGGGCTAGGAGCCCTCCTTTCTTATGGACTATCTTTCCCTCCAAATGGGGTAGTCAGATCAACTTCATTCTGCAGCCCATTCCCAAACCTGCGTCTAGTGTTGAACAGGATGGTCCTCTTTTTCTTCTTCTTCCTCTCTTTCAGAATCAGGGTCTTCAGGTCCTGCTGACCCTTAGCTAGGTTCATGACCAACTCTTGAAATTGGGCATTCTGGGCCTGGAGGGCCTTGATAGCTTGCTCAGTGGAAGGTTCAGTAGACATGATGATTGCTGAAATAAACAGCAAGGAAGGGAAGAGACCTGTACTGGGAGACCTGTTATGCAATGATATGTATGATATATGTATGCAATGTTTTCAAGGATCTCGCGGGGTAAACAAGAAACTGTTAGAATCTGAATCTGGTAACTTGGTTGAAGGAACTTCATGTTGCTGAGAGTCCTTCTTCAAGAGTCAAGCTCACCATATCGAGTGGGTCATAGCCCCTGACTCAAGTTATCGTGCTTGGATTTCTAGACAACCTTGGCTGGAGGAAAATAAATCCCCTTTGCCCCTTGCTGGACATCTGATTTACCATAACCTGCATCACAGACCCTTGAGATCCTTGAAATGGTTAAGGAAATGTTAAGGCATGATGTTATGATGTGTATGCTATGCGTTTAAGCAAAAGTGTGAGGTGATGTAAGTAAGCCCTGCAATAAATCCAGATTATTGGATAAGGACTGTAAACAAAACCTGCAAGGAAGCCATGTTATCGGATAACAAGAATGTGCAAGTAGTTCAAGTTTGAAGGCACACAAGTCACACAAAAGAGCCCTTAGATTTCAGGCTGGCATGAAGTTTAGGTACTACCCTCTTTCAGTTTCAGTTGGCTAAGACCTGTCCTAAAAATAGTAATCGGGTTCTAGAGGATCTCAATATCACTGACTACCCTCAATCGGTCATAATTCCAGTTTAGCCACCTTTTCTTGCGGCCGGAATCATCGCGAGAGTTTAGTCTCAATGAGTGTAGCATACTGCTACTGTTCTATGGCCAAGTTGGTCAATTTAAGGTTCTAAGGTCAGTTGGTGCTTAATGACTCCTTAGAAGACCCATATTCTCCTTGTAATAACACAAGGGATATCGGTACAGACCAAGGTGTCACACCAACGTAGCTACTGCTTCATCCGTGTCGGTCTACGCCGGACAGATCCCTCACAGTTTATTGCTACTTACCTAAAAAATGGTATCCCCAGATCCGGGTTAGGATCTATAAAACTCTGATACAAGCCCACAAAATTTAAAGCATACAAAGCAAACAATTGAAAACACAAGTGATCTAATCCTAAGGTACACCTCACTTATATAACTCCCCAGCAGAGTCGCCAGTTCTGTGATCGGTGGGAATGAGAATTGACTGTTTTGGAATGCTGGTTCGTGTTTGCGTTTGTTTTCGCAAAATGTCGCGGTAAGCAAGAGTCGCCACCGTCTTTTATTTTATCCAACAAGGAAAGGAAAAAAGCACAGAAAAATTCCTTTTCAAGATTTTTCTCGGGTTCGGGAGGTAGATTATAGAAAGGGAATGTGTTAGCACCCTTTCTATCTGTGGTTATCCACGGGCTCTTAGGTACTTGCTCACTATGTTTTCAAAATTGCTTTCTTTGTGCTTGTGGGTTTAAAAAAAAATTTATTTGAAACTTCGATTTAGCTCTTGCTTCTGTCCTCAAGAGCGTATGAAGTGTTTTTTGAAAACTTTGTTCGAAAAAGAGTGTAAGTGTGAAAAAGGTTTTGTTTTATTTTAAAATGAGCAAGTACTTAAGAACATCTACCTACTCAAAAAGGAACTAAACGGTGCTATCCCACTATTGAGGAGTAGGTAGCACCGTCGTTGGAGTTTTTCGGGTCAATTCGATTTTAGGGATGTGTGGTCACTAAAGCAACGTTAGGACGCCTTAGCGGTAACCCTAATGTCTTAGATCATTTTATCCGAGGCAACCATTTCGAGGAAACTTTATGATCTTTGGACAAGAGGACGACCTCTAAAACATCCTATACTTAATGACCACGTTCGAGGCAACCAAGTGAGGCGTATCCTAGGAGTGGCATGTGCGAGTGTGTTAATTTTCAGTTTATGTTATCTTTGTACAGGTTATGGTGAGCTATTGTTGATTTTAAGTTAAGATAGATCTTGTCATGCATAGCCTATTATTCATACATCTAGCAGTTAATAGTTGCGGAAAGTAAATTGCGGAAGATAAAAGCTAAGCTATTACAAGGCGTCGGGTATTTACATCGCCAAAAACAAACCCTTGAAATTAAATGTGAAAAAGTAAATAAAAGCGGTAAATAAAAAGTCCTAAGTTAAAACTATTACATCCTCGGAGCAATTACAATATATGGATCAAAATAATATGTGCGAGAAAAGTTGAATCAGATTGTCCTTTAGGGTTTTGACCCTTTTTTTCATTAAACAAAGCATATTTTTGGTCTTTTTTTATTTAAGAATTAAGTCTAAATTAATAATGGAATTAAAGAAAATACTTTTGAGTTTTTATTTTGATTAAGGCAGTAAAATAGGAGTGATTACAAAGTTAATAAAATCTTAATTCTAAATCAATTTTAATTTAACGCAAAATCTGTTAAAATTACCTAATTAAACTAAATTAATTGGTTACAATTTATTTACAAAAATAAGTAATAAAATTAAAATAAAAATATTTTTGTTGTTTCTGATTTTTTTATGAAAAAAGAGTTAATTAGTTAATTAATTAATTATGATAATAAAATAAAAACAGTGAAAAGAAAAATAAAGAAACAAACTCAGGGGTGCTGGGCTCGAAAAGGGAGTATGAATTGCAATTTCCAGGCCCAAACGTCCAGCCTGTTGGACTTTCAAATTGCCTGGGCGTTTATTGATCAAGGTTCATGGTGAACCTCATCCTGGACCACTGGATCTGGACCTGGAACCACCTGGCACATGAGATCTGGAGGTATATGATGCTCCCTGCCTGAAGCGCTGCATCTGAGTACCTGAAGAAGAAATATAACAAAGTTTTGGGGGACCTGGGATTCGAATCCAGGTCCCAGGGGGTTCTGCAACGCACGCTTCATCAATCCATCTACACTGCGGATTTTATGCGCAGGAAGATTCATAGGGTCGTTCAAACATCTCTCCTAGGCCATGAAAATAAAATCCAAGAGTACCAACGTACTCGTCTCTTCATCTTGGTCATCCCTGTAACCACGGTTTGCATTGATTTTCCTTGTGACATAAACGCCTAAAAACAAGAACAGGAACCCTAGGTTTTATATATGGGGTTAGAGGCCATGAAAATTAAATTGGATAATGCCAAAACATTCTATATCAAATAACAATCACAAATATGTCAATATTTTAAAGAAAAGATGCAGGAATGAATGTTTTCGATTTCATGTTCAGAGCCAATTTCATGGAGACTTACAGCGCGTTAGAGGTAATGAAAGGCTTGGTTTTTGATTGGCCTCGCTTCAGGAGGTTGCTGGCAAGAGAGCTGCGTCTTTTTTGGTCTGAATCTGCCTCCAATGTGGTTCTTGATCCCACACTTTTTCAAGGTTTTTTGCAAAGTGGTGTGGCCGTTTCTGCAGATTTTTATGCGTCTTTTTTTGTGTACAGAGTTTTTGTATCTGTTCTTCACGTGTGTCTGCAAGGGTTTCCGTGTGTGATTTGTTTATGAGCATGAGGTTTATATAGCCAAGGAAATTAGGTCAACATTTGTGTATCAAATCTTGGTCCATTATAATGAAGAGATTTGATTTGATTTTTTCATAAAGACTTGCTATATTTGATTCAATCAGGTTCCAATCTGCTTGCATGCGTTACTGCCAGCCTGTTATGAGCTGTTTGGGCCTCCAACATGATGAAAATCAAAAGCTGACTTGCCCCTTCGAACTTGCTCTCTTCGATTGCTTCAAAGTTCCCATTCGAACTACTCCAGTCACAGCCCCTTCGATTGATACTCCCCCTGCTTCGATTGCATATTTGGCAAGGGACACATGCCATTGTGAACTTTGGGTATTCTGGACAGGTTAGGATATGTGTTTTTGTTTAGTCATGCCAGCCTACTTCATTCCTTCGAATTTGCCTTCTTTGCCAGCTTCAAAATCCAATTCGAATATATTTAGAACATTCCCTATTAGACAACTTCGACCAGCCCTTGGCCTTGTGATGAGTCTAAGTTCTGATTCGAAGTGTCCAGAACTTCCTTCATCAGAGCATCTTAGATTAAGAGAAACTCTGCACTGAAATGCCATTCGAAGGTCATTTCGTTCTGATATTCTGATCGAGATAAAGTATGAAGTTCCAGTCAAAGGACCCTCTGAAGTACTAGTCGAAGCATTGTGAAATTGACTTGATCGAAGGAGGTCCAGCACTCAATCGAAGACTTGCACACTAAGGCTTGATCGAAGGAGGTCCAGCGCTCAATCGAAGACTTGCAGACCAAAGCTTGATCGAAGGAGGTCCAGCGCTCAATCGAAGACTTGTAGACCAAAGCTTGATCAAAGGGTTCCAAACAACTAATCGAAGCTTACTAATCAGAGCCTGATCGAAG
Source organism: Vicia faba (assembly GCA_948472305.1). NCBI lineage: Eukaryota > Viridiplantae > Streptophyta > Magnoliopsida > Fabales > Fabaceae > Vicia > Vicia faba. The sequence continues at coordinate 186,809,323 of OX451740.1, read as the reverse complement.
AGTGCCAAATTCCCAATCGAAGACTGGTGAGTCACGCCTGTATCGAAGGATTTTGGATACCCAATCGAAGACTTTTCCCAGATGTCAATCGAAAGACACTTTGTTCATCTTTAAAAAACTTTATTTTTCTTAGGCAAGGGTTTGTGACCAACCATGTAAGTGAAAACCTTTGAAAACATGAGAGGGTAAATTTTGGGGTACAACACAACCCTAAGCAAGCCAGTACAAGCATGTGAAGCCTTGTCCCTTCACTTTGCTTCAAAAGCAAGAAAGTGTGCAAAAAGGCTAGGATTGAAAAACCTGTGGAAGAGCTGACTTGAAACTTATCCCATACAAATATACAAAGACATTACAACAGAAAACACGATTTCTAGAGGCCTTAAAGACTCCCAAACTCCCTTTCACCAAAAAGCTGTCAAAACTTGCAGTTTTTGCATAAGCATAACAATCCATCATTTGGCTCGTGCGTTTCAAGTTTCAATCATCAAAACACTTTACCTACTTGATATCTAACTGATCCAGACCCTCATCCATGTACTGTAACTCTTTCTCCATCATCTTCCATTTTTGTTTTCAAAGCTTGCAGGTTGACTTGGATAGAGAGTTTTAGGAACTTCCAAAGCAAGGCAAGGATTGGAACACACTCAGGGAGGTTCAAGCAAGCTCAAGCAATCATCAGGCCTTCATAAAACTCACTCCAACTCCATCCACGATTTCAACTGAAAGAGGTAAAAATCTCAATTTCTATCTCTTCATACAGGCATCCATTGGCCACGATTTGTGAATAAACAATGTAGACCTCATTGCTACGAAGCTGTACATGTATATATCTTGCATTTATTTGGCCTGAGTTGAGAGAATTTTGAAGTTCAAATTCCTATAAAAATTAGGTTTAGATTTAGGGCTTTTAAAATTCATCTTGATCTTTGATTGTTAGCTTACATGATTTATATGGTTAGAATCGTGAGACAAAATGCTACAACATTCATGTTATCAGTTTTCATTTTCATTGAGAGATGAGAAAATTACAGAGCATCTGGCTGGCTAGAAGAAGAAGATAAAGTACAGGGCAAAGACCTTATTCATGTTATGTTATTTTTACTTCACATTAATCAACGGATGTATAACCACCCCAGTGGCAAGGTAGCGCGCTGGTGAGACCCATGTCCTGGGTTCGAACCTTGGGGCTACCTTTTATTTTTTACACTTTTCCATTTTTCCATTTTTGCTGTTTTTTGCAGGATTGGGCCTCCACGCTGCGCCTATTGTTTTTTTTCTAACATCCACCCCTTGATTGCTCAGAATACCCCCTGGCCTAACTATTTCCATATATTTATTTATTTGTTTTTATTTTTATTTTTTTTAATTAAATATTTCTTAAATACATAAAAATCATAAAAATATGAAATATGATAATTTTTCATCTTGTTTATTTTATTTTTATTTTCACATTAAAAAATATATTTTTATTAAACTATATATTAATTATTTTTCTTGAATAAACTTGTAAACATAAATAAAATAGGTTTAGTTTAATTTTTTTATTTTCTTTTCATTTCTTACTTGTAAATATTTATTTTGGTATATATAAAAAACTAAATATTTTTATAAAATATTATTTATTATTTTTAATACAAAAATACACAAAAATAATACATAAGAAATTTATTTTCTTTCAAACTAGAAATTAGGGTTAATCCTTCTTTTTTAAGAATTAATTTCTTTTCCTTATATTTTAGGATTAGGTTAAAATTTATTTTCACATGAAAAACAAAACAAAATCTTTTCTTGCATGTACATAATGTTGCATATTTAAATATTGTATATTGTTTATTCTAATATTCGTACAAATTCGATTTGGTTGTAATAATTTATTTAGATTTACATTCTTGCAAATCCCCATTCAAATTTTTATTCCCCCTCCCATAAATTGTTGTAATAGCTTAGTAATCTTTATATTACACAATTTACCGCTTTAGATGCCATGTTAGTAATTAGGGTTTGTATGGTAAGATAAAAATAAATCAAATAGAAAACCCTAAATTCAAGACAAAATCAAAGCATGAAAATAACACATTTGCACACAAGCACCCTTAGGATTTCTTCACTTGGTTGCCTTATACAAAAATAGTCATATTACGCATGCGAAGTATCTTGACAAAACAAACAAATATAAGATCATAGTCCCTCGATGACGCTATTCAAAGTTGCCTTACAAAATGATCTTGGTCCCTCAAAATGCTAAGATACTTTGCAACATTGCAAATCAAGGTTATACAATGACCCACGCCCGTCCCATTTACATCCAAAGATAGGGTTGTTTACCAAATCAATGGTAAGACAACAATGTCAAAGGAATAGAAAATGCACAAGAAAAACATTTGAGTAGGTAGATTACTTCTAGTTACTTGCTCTATTTCCAAACAACTATCCTTGCTATTTCCAAAACAAACACACACACATTTCAAAAACATCTTACAAACATTGAAAACATTTTCAAAAGACAAACATCTTTGTATACATTCTTACGAACGAGAATCATTACAAAGATTGCCTAAACGAATGGCCTCTTTTACAAAATACTTTTAAGACCACACCAAACACATTTTCAAACAACAAAAGCAAGTGATCTAGCAAGTAACTAAGAGCCCATGAAAAACCATGGATGAAAAGGGTGTTAATACCTTCCCTTTTCATAATCTACCCCTCGAACTCAAGAAACAATCTCAAAGGTCTTTCCTGTACTTTTTCACATTTCCTTTTGGATAAAAGAAAAGTCGGTGGCGACTCTTGCTAACCGCAACATTTGCGATAAAATGCAAAACCCTCAAGTCAGTTCTCCCACCATATCGCACTTAGGTTTAAAGGCTTGCATGAAGTCCATAGGTAGGTACCCTTCTCTATTGAAGTTAAGTTGGATCAGCCTGTCCTAAAATAGTAATTGGGTTCTAGGAATCTCATATCACAGATCTTTCTCGGAGGTTTTCTTTTAGTACGACAACTGATTTGATACCAAAACATCCCGAGAATCAAATCTCAATGAGTGTAGCTTCGAGTATCAACCAACTTTGGACTTCCCCAAAGTCGGCTATCTCACTACTTTCTAATGGCCAAGATGGGTTAATTAAGGTTCTAAAAGTAAGTTAGTGTTAATGACACCACGCAGAAGCCTAATGTTAGCCTTTACTGACTCAAAGAACATTAGTACAAACCAATGTGTCGCACTAACCGTAGCCATCATTTCAACCATATCGCTTTACACCGTACAATCTTGATGATCTATTGTTACTTACCTAAGGCATCCCTAGTCCGGGTGTAGGATCTTACAAGAAAATAAACTCAAACAACCCTTAAGCTTAAAGCAAACAAAACAATCAAGGAAAATAGATAGAGTGATCTAACCCTAAGGTAACCCCTCTTTTTAAGTACTCCCCAACAGAGTCGCAACTTCTATAATACAGTGGGATAATTGACTTTTTTAGCATTTTATCAGAAACGTTGCGGTTAGCAAGGGTCGCCACTGACTTTTCTTTTATCCAATAAGGAAAGGGTGAAAAAAACATGAAAGACCTTGATAGATTTTGAGTTCGGGGGGTAATTTATGAAAAGGGGAGGTGTTAGCATCTTTTTCATCTGTAGTTATCTATGGTCTCTTAATTCCTAGCTCATTTTGAAATTTGCTTTGCGTGTGTGATTTGAAAATATTTTTGAAAAGCCAAAGTACGACTAACTTTGTAATGATTCTTGTATCAGTCCTCAAGAACGCGTACAAAGTGTTTGAAAATATTTGTTTTGAAAAGGTGATGTGTAAAAAATGTTTATTTTTTAGAAAAGAGTTGTGAGCAAGCGATTAAAAGTTCCTTACCCACTAAAGGTTATTCTTATTATTTTTCTCCTCCTTTAGAGATAGTATTATCTATACCATTAGTTGGTAGATAGCCTTATCTATTGGATGTGAAGGGACAGACATAGGGTCATCAAATGGTCATTGAAGATAACACATAGAGATACTTTAGCAATTGTATTAGAGGGACTAGATCATTTTTCATAGGCAACATCGAAGGGTCATCGAGGGACTATGATCTTTATTCGAGAGTCTTTTGCTAAAGTATCCCTATTTTCAAGGGACATGACCATTATTTATGAAGGAAACGAACAGATATTACCCTAGAGGTGCAAAGTGTGCAAAGGTGATTCATTTCAATTATATTATCTTGAATTAGGGTTTTCTAACATCTTGTTTTAGATCTTTCCATATAAACCCTATTAGCATACATCTAACAGTTATATATATAGGTATATAAAATATAAGTGCGAAAAGTAAAGCCCTGGGACTATTACATGGCTTCGGGGAAGTTACAATATTTAATAAAACCTTGCGAGAAATTAAACACTAAGCTATTACAATTTTTATACAACCTATACACTTGTCTAAGAAAATAAATGGCAAAGATAAACAAGAATGTTAGAAAGATTATTTTTTTAAGTCCTAAAATCTAAAATGTTAGAAATTAGTTTTTGTGTATTTTCGGTTTGATTTTATATGTTAATAATAGTTAAAAAAAAACTAATGTCTAATTTTTAATTACAAATTAATTAATTAAAACAAACCTAAATCTAATTAATTAAATTAATTGATAAAAAAGACTAAACCTAATTTTTTTTTATTTTAAAAGCTTTCTTCTTATTTTTTATTGGATTAAAAAAATTAGTTAAAAAGAATTAATGGAAAATTAATTAAGAAAGAAAAAAAAGAAAAAGGGTTGAAAAACAAGAAAAAGTTGCAGGCGCTTGGGCTTGAATCCACGCCCTTTGTCTCACAGGTGCATTCTTCTTCCACTAGGCCATTACTGCTCTTGTGCTATTGGAACAAGAATCAATCCATATATTATAAATCTGTGTTTAATTCTGGAAAAAAGAAAAAAACGCAAAAGGCTGGGATCGAACCCACGCCCTTGCCAAAACCAAATAATATTCTTACTAAGCGTGTCATTGTTTGTTGCGCATTAATTAATCAACCACTAAAACATTTAAAATAATAACGAAATTAAAAATAAAAAAAATCTAAACATGCGCGCAAGAGTGGGCCCCTGTCATTTAAATGGGTGAATCAGGAACGCGTGTTTGGCCACGCAAGCCCTTGACCTGAGTCAAAACAATTCAAACCATCGGACCCGATGGTTTCCACCGTCTTCTCCGATGGCAACCATGGATGTTTCTGCAAAAGTTAAACAAACACAAAAAAGAATCACCTAGATCGTATAACTCGGACCCCTGTAATTCAACGGTGGTGGCCGTTTGACCTGAAACTCATTGTATCATTCAATTCGAAGCTCAACGATTCTTGTGCCCTAACAATGGTAACCATTGATCCTGGCGTTAGAGCTTGCATCTAATGGTTCTAATATATCCTAAGCATCATCACAAACATACATGAACACACAAGATTAGTCAATAATGCATGAATTAAGAGATTTGGGATTTCAAAACCTTACCCAAACGGTGAGTATGAGTATGATGATCTTGGACGTGGAATGACCAGGTTATGAACTTGAAAAGGTTCTTGGGGATCTCAGGATGATGATTCAATCCTTAGTTTAGACTGAAACCAATTGAAAAATAAAATTTGAATATGCCCTAAGTTTGAAGAATTTTGTGATTTTTTAAACTTGCTTCTACAGAAGCCTTCGCGTGTCCTTTGTTCACATATGATGTCCTCTATTTATAAGCAACATATTAGGTCAATAAAACTGGATAGAAATAATGAGGAATCAAGTTGATGATTTATTTTCAAAACATTTTGAAAACCTTCCATAATTTGAAGATATCTTTACTTCTATGCTTTACACGGTTTTGCATGGTTGGCAAGGAGTTATTGGGCTTCCAACTTGATCCAAATGAAAACAAACCATGCCTTGGCCCATCACTTGATATTTCATTTGATTTATTTTTAAAAGTATTTGAATAAAATTTAAAATAAATAAAATAAAAAATCATGGCCATGCATGAATGGACTTAGAGGTCCTCTAACATGTTATAAACATGTTTAAACCTCAAAAGTTAGGCCCATTAGTCCAACAGTTCAAAATTGCTCAATAGAAGTTTCATGCATTTCTCAAAACTTGCTCAACTTTCACAAATCATAACTCTCTCAAATTTTATTATATGAAGGTGATCTTGGACTTTTTGGAAATCTCAAGATGTCTGCTATAACTTTCATGTTGGTCATTTTTTCATTTGAAGTATTTATCATTTTGTAAATTACTTTGAAAAAAATGTCTTTTTCTTGACTTTCAAAATAACCTGTAATGTTTTGGCTCATATCTCTCAAATGAATCATTTTTTGGACTTGAGCTTATAAAGAAAAAGTTGTAGAGAATTGAATTTCCATCAGAGTAGTCTTTGGTTGAGAAATTTTTGATGAAGCATGTGAAAGTTATGCTTTGTCAAAGTTCAGTTGACTTCTCCTAATAAAAACCCTAATTTAGTAACTTTTGACTTTTGATGAATCTTGAGTTTTCTTGATGAATCATGATCAAACCTTAATAAAATGATGAATATGACTTCATAATGTTGATATTGACCAAAAATCTTGAAGTTTGACTCTATGTTGACTATAATTGACTTTTTATCCAATATAGTTGATTTTCAACCATTTGAGCAATTGACTGAGCAAACTTGTGATGCAATTCTTGAAACTTGTCATGAGGGTACCTTGAAGCATATGAGAAATCATAGAATCCACTTAAGGCATTATAAGCTCAAATTTCTTTGAGAAACACAAAACCCTAGTTATAGGTCAATTGCTTAGGAAAGGTGCTTGTATGCTTAAACCCTTGAGTGTTCTTGAGAAATTGAGAAACTTGGAAGCATGAGGAGGTGTCTTGAATCAATTGTATTTAAAAATGGGAGGGGGAATTTTGGGGTACAACAGATACATAACAACCTCATAGATGAGCTGAAACAACATAACATATTGTTCAACTTCAAATTTTATTAAGAAGCGAAATGAAAATATAATTTAGAATATAAATGAATTCTTCTACAACAATAACAATCCACATTTTCTCAAACATCAAGAGTTATTAAGACTCCGACAAAAACTTAAAACAAACAAAATGAAAATAGTATTCATTCCCCCTAGTGTTACGTATCAGAGCACAACATCGACTCAAAATAAATGACAAGTAACTTCGTCTACTGCAGATCATTTGCACGTTACCTACGTAGAGGTAACATTCAAACATAAGGGGTGAGATATCATAATTATATAAAAAATGCATAATAATAAGTAAATAGAAATTTATTACGCATAGTCATACATCCTTCATCTCATAACTCCACATTATTTTACAACAATCACAACATATCAAATATACAACGTCAACATAATACGACATCAACATACATCATCTACATAACACAACTTGAACATGCACCATCTACATAATACAACATCAAGTTAATAATAATAATGTTATGCAATGAAACCGACATTGACTCAATCCATGTGGTACCAACAGGGAATATGCCCTCATCATTATGCTGAATAGGGCAGCAACAGGGCATATGCCCCCACCATAATTCCAATACAGACCAGCAATAGGGCATAAGCCCTCACCAATGAACGCATGCAACATCGACATGCAACAACATAATTATGTTACTACAGGGCATAAGCCGTCAACATTACGCCATATAGCCCAACAACATCATCAACGTCATTTTTATGCACATATTATACAAAATAGTCAAACAACTTCGTACAACACCTTCATATTTAAACACAACATTCATTATCGCAAATCACACGAAGTACACACAAACGAGCATGACCCTCCAACAAATAATCATCAAATGTGAACAAAACTATTTTTATCAAATAAGAAATATATTTAGCTTTCCATCGATCCAAATGGCGCGTCAAACGGACACTCGAGTCAAAAATTATGGATTTTTTTTTTAATTTCGAAAATCAGTCAGCTTCAGCAAGGTAACCGGTTACCTCAAACTGGTAGCCGGTTACTTCACCTTTCAGAAGCCCTGTTACGCGAAAATACACTGAGGTAACCAGTTACCTTAAACTGATAACCGGTTACTTTAACTTCCAGTAGTCACATTTGTTAATTTTTGTTCAGGTAACCGATTACCTCAACCTGGTAACTGGTTACTTCGCTGTACCTGTGAAAAATATGATATTTTATAAATATGAAAACCAGTCCCCTTAACCCCAAAAACTCCAATTTTCTAATTAAAATAGTGTCTCATAATTTCATAAATTATGCACATACATTACTCATCATTCTAACTTATTTCATATCATCAATTTTTCCATATTCATCAAAATCAACCACAAATTCACCAACAATTCATCAACATTCAATCACACAAAAATAGAATTTGTAAAACACAAGAATATACAACCATGATAACCTAATTACTACCATAACCCATCATTATGCAACCCATTATAGAGTTAGAATCCACCCTTACCTTAGGTTTACGATTCTAAATTCCTACAGTGAATTCCTTTGTTGTAGCCTCAAGTGCACTCTCCTGCTCTTCTCTCTTTTCACGATCAATTTCACGTTCTGTTCTTCTCACTTCTTCTTTTCTCCATATTAACCCTTGGATCCCTAAATCTTAATTCCAAATTTACCCTCATCCACTAAATAATTATTTTAATTATATTTATATAATAACTACTCTTGTTATTCCAATAATAATAATAAACTAAAACACTAGACATCTCTCTATACTCTTATGTCTCTATATATTAGTCATACACCTAAACCTAATTATCTATAATTTATAAGATAACAACTTCTCACCAAAGAACAACAACACATCCCGTATTCATTATAACACACAAAAGCACCACATTTCATAATTACTTTATTAAAAATAATTTAAACAAAAAACGCTATGTTACAATCCCAACCAAGTCCTAAAAGTTACATGAATAACTTTTTTTCCTAAATCTACCACAAAACTATATGTGAACATCACATGTGTCACCTAAAAGGTTAGCTGACCGGCATATGTTGGAAACCAACTAACACTTTTTCTATCTCCTTATCTAACCTCATAATTAGTTTTGATATTATTTCACCCTTGTAGATTTTTTACCTTTTCCCTAATTGTTTCAAACCTACCCATTAGGTAGTTCCTAATCCATTCAAACACAGGTATAATGAGTTTGTCTCTTTGTATGAGTATAGTAGAATTAAATGATTCACTAAGTTTATTCATTAAAACATCTCACTTAGAGTAGAATGGAAAGACGTGCTTACTCCATTTATGTTTTGGAATGACATTTAACAACTAAAAAGCATTTATGTTGGCCGCCTTAATTTTCATCATTTTTGCCTCATGTGCTTCATAGTATATAGCCTTGGCAGCAACCATCATGAGATCTATGAATAATGTTCCACCTCCAAAATTCTTTTTGAAGTTAGCATATAAATATCATAAAGAGAACCTGTGCTCATATGCAAGGTAATCCTCAACAAAAACCTACACAAGCCCATGCACATAATAACAGACCATATTTGCAACTAGTTAATAATAGACCATAGACAAATTGACAAAGAATAAACAGTTTTATATACCTTTTGTTGATTATAAATAAAGCACCACCTTGTATCACCTATAACTTTAATAAGTAGCTACATGAACCAACTCCAAGATTCCTTAGGTTTAGTCTCTACAACCCCGAATGCAGTAGTCAGATACTGATCATTGCATCCCTCCAATTACAATTAGTAGAATTTCACCATATTTGTTCTTTAGGTGACAACCATCTAAGCCTATGAATGGTCTACATGCCTGAGCCAATGCCTTTTTGGTTCCATCAAAGCACATATAACATTTTTCAAATCTTGGTTGCAACTCAGGTATGTTAATGTTTAACTTTAACGTGTTTCTTGTAAATGTCCTCCTTAATTCAGCACCATATGACCATAACATACTATATTTCTTTCTTGAATCTCCTTCAACAACTTGTCTTTCCAACAGTCTAGCTTTGAAAGCTCTGTAATGCAACAATGCAAAAACTATTACTTTGTCACACAAGTGGGTACCATAAACAATTTAAAAAAGAGTATAATGCACCTTTCTTAATCTTGGGACCACACCTTTTGAACAACAGCTATAAATGGATAAACAATGCAATTGGCGCTTCAAATGACGAATAAGTGAAGGAAATTTGTTGATGAACTAGTTACGTCTGCAACTCATCTTCAAACGACGATGATG